>JAJTUV010000549.1:1027500-1579819 GCA_021653895.1 Mastomys natalensis | reverse complement strand
TTTTGCTTGGTTGAGCCTGCTTTTGTATAGCTGTTTCTGTAAGACATTTAGGAAATGTAATGCTATCACATGAATTTAGATGATTATCTGTCTCCTTAGCAAGCTGTGGTTTAGAGTCCTTAAGCAGTTGATAAAATGTAGTCATTTTACATTAAATTAAATAGCCCTTTTTGCTTTCATCATAGTAGCTAGCTATCTTTATGTATTATTTGAAAGATAAATGCCAAAAGTAATTTAAGAAAAGCTTTACCACTGGCCAACCGTATCATCCTGAATTTCTTCACCTTTTAATTAAACATACTTAAGCACTTCCTGCATGAGCAGCAATCTGTGTCTCTGTTCCTGTATCCTGCATTTAATTCGATGCTCTGAAATTGCCAAATGCTCCTATATTTTGTGGTACATAGAAATACTGTTAAGCCCTGTCCCCTTTTCTTTTTGAGACAAAGTCTCAATATATATCCCTGGCTATCCTGGAGCTCACTATATAGACCAGGTTGGCCTTCGACACACAGAGATCCACCTGTATCTGCCTCCCAGTATTGAGATTAAAGGTACATGCCCCACGCCTAGCTTCCATTAGCTTCTTAATTCTTAAGTGTGATGAGAATTTTCAGAGAGGAGTAAAGAGATCTTCAAAAGTGAAATCATCACAGTCTCACTTCCTCCATCATCATCCCCTTTATGTCACGATTATGTGGTCTACCCTGTAGGAGAGGCCACCTAAAACACAGTCTGTTCATTGTTGAATTTTACCGACCCTAGCTGAACCTGCTCCTTGTGACCTCCCAGGAACTGTGACATTACGTGACTAGAGCACTAGAATGTGTCTAGAATGAGCAGGAGTGCTGGAGACAGCCGGAGATGCCCTCATGTTAGGCAAAGAGCTTTAAGTTGTCTGCATTGCCTCTGTGGAGCTTTACCACTGATCTATTGAACAGACCTTATAAATCAGAGGTTCTCATGGACGGAATCTTTAAATCAGAAGGAAAGAATTGACGTGGTTTTCTGAGTTCTGGGTTAAAAATTAAATGTATTGAGTATTTTGGTCAGTTTCTATTTTGTTTTTAGTATTTCATCCCCTCTAGAAAAGCTGATTGAAGTAACAAATGTGGTTCTCACAATTCCTAGATAATAGAGGTTGAGTTCCAGAGGAAGTATTTGTATTACAATACATGGCCCTTTAAAAGGCAGGTTGGAGATACCAGAAGGTAAAAAGGATTTGCTTCACAGCAAGGAATGTGCTGACTCCCTGCTCCTGTTTTCCCAGCGCCAGCTTGCAGGTTTGCTGTTTGAGTTGGGATGCACCACCTCAGCCCTGCAGATATACGAGAAGCTGGAGATGTGGGAGGACGTGGTCATTTGCTATGAGAGGGCTGGGCAGCACGGGAAGGTAGGTGAATGACAGCTCCGCCTTTGGTGGTGAGGGCCATCTTCTTTCACTCTCTCCCTTGCTCTCTAGAAAGACCCTTCTGACAGCATTTGCTTACATTCCTTGTTTAACGTAAGACTTTTTAGTGTTTTCTCTGATTTATGTTGTACAGCATATTTTCTGTGTTCATAAAAGAGAAAAAGCAGCCTGGAGTTGATATGATATTTGGCATTTAAGAAAGAATAATAAAAACTTTGAAGCACTGCACATTTTGATTTGTTTTTCTATTGATTCTTCTATAGCACAGCTTTGAAGTAAAATAGGAGGAATTTATTTTAATTATCTTTGGGGTAGCTGATGATTAGAGGCTGTAGACATGAAGGAGATTATGTAGGAGTCTTGAGTCTGTGTGAGAAAGTCTGTATGACTCCTGCTGAGGCAGAAGCATTATTAAGTGTGTGATACATATTTAATTCCACTCTCAAATTGAGTCAACAGAGAAAAGGCTGTAATATTTGCATCTGTTATTAATCTGTTGTTTTTCTCCTTTAATGTGAACCATATTTTAAGACTCATGTCTCTACATTGTGAGAGGTTATAAAACTGAACACATTGAAATCATATGTTAATTAAAACTATTTTTATTTTATGTTCATGGGTGTCTTGCCTGTATATATGTATATGCACCATATGTGTGCTTCGTGCCCCAGAGGCCAGAGTGGGTGTCAGATCGTCTGGAACTGAAGTTACAAATGGTTGTGCATCACTGTGTGGGTGCTGAGAACAGAACTGAGGTCCTCTGCAACAACAGCATGTGCTTTAATTGCCGAGTCAGCACTGCAGGCCCTGCTTGTGACTTCTGATTGCACTTTACTAAATAAAGTGTGCAACAGTGAAGTCCTCAAGTTGGTTTTTATTCTCACTTTTACCTTTTTCATTGTTGTGAAGAAGAGAAACAAGGGTTAAAGTACATGGGTTTCTCGTTTGTTTCTTTTCTTTTTTGTTGTTGTTTTTTTCCTCTCTCTCTTCTTAACTTTTTATATTTATTTATTTTTTGTTTGTTTATTTTTTGTTATTTTTACATACAATGCAGTCCAGTCCCACTCATCTCTCTGTTCCTTTGTTTCTGACCTCTGCCCTTGCAACCTGCCCCCCCCCAAACAAATAGAAAACAAAACAAAACACCTCTCCCAAACAAAAACAAACAAACAACAAAGCATCTCACCATAGAAGTTCCAGTGTGTCCTAGTGTACACCCTTTTATCCAGCCATCTTTGTTTGCAAGTGTTCATGCATCGAGTCGTTGGTCTAGTTCAAGGCTCTGGCTTCTGCTACGCTATCAACACTGGATCCTCTGTTGTTGCCCTGTGTCATGGATCTGCAGGACTGGCTCCTTCAGGATCCAGCAGGTCATAGATGGGGTAGATGTTGGGGTGGGCCGACTCAAAGCCCTGGATCTGGGCCTAGGTAGTAGCTGAGTTGGTCAGTCCACCATCTCTCCTGCACCTATACCATCAAGGCCTATTCTCCGCATCAGCTCAGTTAGTTCTTCCGTTGCTACAGCTATGGGGGTGGGACAGCTCCTCTGCCCTCATGCCTTTGGGGAGGATTCACCCAGGCCCTTGCCACGAAGGGCCAGCTCTACTGTGTTGCCCAGGTGAGGTTCAGGGCCCAGCTTCTCCCAAGTGCTGAAGCTGGCAAGGGGTGGGTCCGGCTCTGCACAACCCTTGGACATCAACATAGTCTCAAGCAGCAGCCCAGACCAGACATGTCCACGTGGCCTTTGGTGGCAACATGGGCCGTGGACACAGATCCCTGCTATAGCAAGGCCACTGACCCAGACATGTGGTGGGCGGGCCTCTGGGTATCTTCTGTTCACTAGCACCCTGTGGTGCCACAAGTTTTTTTTTTATATATCTTCTTAAGTGTGTATATTATAAGAACTGTGACAGGGCTGGAGAGATGGCTCAGTGGTTAAGAGCACTGACTGCTCTTCCAGAGGTCCTGAGTTCAATTCTCAGTAACCACATGGTGGCTCACAACCATCTGTAATGGGATCCATGCCTCTTCTAGTGTACTCACATATATATAAAATAAGTAATTCTTTAAAAAAAAAAAGAACGTGACAGTTGTATGTCTTTCATGAATGATCAATGGTAGTGAAGTTCTTTGAGTTGTCCAGTGTAGGGTGGAACCAGCAGTGTTACCAGGAAATTCATGGTCTCTTTCATACACTTTAATATTGCAGATAAAACAACTTAAGATGGAGCTGACATACTGGCTCTGCAGGTAAAAACATGTGCCATTCCTTCATCCAGGAACTGATGGAAAGATACAGAGACCCACAGCCAAACATTAGGCAGAGCTCAGGGAATATTGCTGGAGAGGGGGAGGAAAAGTTGGAGGAGCCAGAGGGTCAAGAACACCCCAAGAAAATCCACAGAACCTAACCTGGGTTCAAGTAGCTCACAGAGACTGAACTTCCAACCAGGGAACCTTCATGGGACTGACCTAGGCCCTCTACATATGTACAGTTGTATAGCTTAGTTTTCTTGTAGGACTCCAACAGTAGAGGCAGGGACTGACTGTCTCTGACTCTGTTGGCTGCTTTCCACCTACTGGGTGCCTCATCTAGCCTTAATAGGAGAGGAGTTGCCTAATGCAACTTGATGAGCCATGGCTGGTTGATATCCTTGGGAGGCCTGCTCTTTTCTGAAGAGAAAAGAAGGGTAGGTGGGAGAGGAGGAAGAGAGAAGGGACAGGGAGGAGAGGAGGGATGTAAAAACCAAATAAGCAAGCAAGCAAACAACAGCAAGAAACCACCATGCAAGCCTGGCAATATGGGTTCCATCCTTGAGCCTAGGTAAGCTAATGCCATAAAGTCCTGTGACCTCCTCAAGCATACTCATGCATACATGTAATGTAGGCTTGGGTTTTTCATAACTTACTTTAGGGTTCTTAAATGCTTCAATTTCCCTTCTAGCCCACCTGCAGAGGTAGGAGAAAAGAAAGGACTAATAGGAAATAGGGGTTGTGGACCACAAAGGCGTTCTTTGTGGGAGATCCCAATCTTTGTTGTCAGAATATCAGCCACTCCTGTACAAAACATCAAACATGAATCAGTAGCAGCAACCCAGTCTAATTGGCAAATACTAAGCACAAATTAGTATGGTGGTTGGATCCAGAAGATACCGCAAGGCTCTGCTGAATCAGCATAAGTCCGAGGAAGCAGCAAGAAGCTGCTGGAATATCACAAGTTCTTTGGTGAGTTCTCTCTTATACAGTCACGGCAAGTGAAGAACAGCACCACAGAGCAAGGTGAAATCCAGCTGCAAGAGCTTCCTCACACTGTCTGTGGCGTTTATATTCTTTTGAATCATCATACATCCTTTCATGTGTCTGCTTCAGCAAAACATCCTCTCACCAGTGTCTGCTCAGCAAGAAATCAGAAATTTCAGTCCACTTCATGTACAGCAAATATCAACAAAGAATTGAAAATAGACTCAGAGGAATATCCAAGGACAATTTTATTGGAGTTT
This sequence comes from Mastomys natalensis, assembly GCA_021653895.1. Classification (NCBI taxonomy): domain Eukaryota; kingdom Metazoa; phylum Chordata; class Mammalia; order Rodentia; family Muridae; genus Mastomys; species Mastomys natalensis. Next base: position 1,574,908 of record JAJTUV010000549.1, on the reverse strand, counting down.
GAGAAGAACAACAACAGGAGAGGAAAACTGGAGATTTCAACAGGTGTTGGGGGAAAGTGTGAAAAAGAAAATAGGTGTTTTGAGTTTGAGGTCAAGAAAACAGACTGGCTCAGGAATTGAAGTCCGTTACCAGCTGCAGATGGGGTTGTGAGTAGGGGTTCAGAGAGAGTCAGAATTCCTGCAGGGTCAGGACAGAGGAGCATTACGATATTCGCCACTGTCTGAAAAGGGAAATAGAGAGGAATGTGAAAAGTTATACTTAGAATTCAAAACAACAGCTTAGAAATAACAAGTTATACTCAGAAGCAGCAGTGGACTTAGCTGGGAGTCGACAGCAACCACGTTGGCTCTGTGTGTGTGCATGTGCGTATGCGTGCAGTGGTGGGGTGGAGGGCTTCTGGAGTATACAGTAGTATCTGATTAAGGAGGCGGGTCTCATTGTGCCAGCATTCCCTCAGTGTATCACGTTTGTTCTCATCTTCTGACTCCTGACTGTCCTCTTGAGTTCATAAAGCAGCATTTTCTTCATAGAGGAAACTCCTGTCATCTGCTTCAAAGGTGTAGACCACTGCCTAAAGACCATGATGTTTGTGTCACATCATGTCACTGTGTTTGTACTCATGTGGCACCCACTCTTGGGTAAGGCTATTGTATGATAGGAAATTGACATAGGTCTGCATCCTGTCCAAATGGTGTCTGTGAAGCAGCTAGCTGCCAACGGCCCTTTGCATTACTCTCTCAATACAGCATCCTTTCCAGTAGGACTAAGGGTTTGCTGTAAAGGCTATATAAATATTTTGAACCAGAAAAGAATTCCATTGCTACCCACTCATTCCCATCTTTTGTACATCAGCAGAAGGCTCCCCTTTCTTTTTTTTTTTTTTTAAATTTCTTTTTTTTTTTTTTTATTGGAACTTTTATTTACATTTCAGGTGTTTTCCCCTTACCCCCTTTTCCCCCTCCCTCCCAAGAACTCCCTATCCCCTCCCCCCTCCTCCTGCCTCTATGATGGTGTACCCACACCCACCCTCCCCAGAACCTCACCTCCCCACCCTCGAATACCACCCCCCACATGTCCAGCCTTCATGGGACCAAGAATCTCTTCTCCCACTTATATATAGCTCCCTTGCATATAGAGCTGGAGCCATGGGTCCCTCCCTAAGCGCTCCCAGGCTGGTGGTTTAGACCCTGGGGGCTCTGGTTGGTTGGTATTGTTGCTCTCCTCATGGGGTCCCATACCCTTTCTACTCCTTCAGTCTTCACTCTATCTTCTCTGTTGGGAACCCCATGATCAGTTTAACGGTTAGCTGTGAGCATCTGCCTCTGAATATGTCAGACTCTTGCAGACCTCTAAGGAGACAGTTATGTTAGGCTCCTTTCAGCATGCACCTCTGACACCCATGTCAGCATCTACCTTTGGTGACTGCACATGGGATGGATACCCAGGTGGAATGGTCTGCAGACGGCCTCCTTCAGTTTCTGTCCTGCACTTTGCATCCATATTTGCTCCCTTGAGTATTTTGTTACTTCTTCTAAGAAGGACTGTAGCCCCCCCCCCCACACACACTTGGTCTTCATTCTTCATGAGCTTTATGTGGTCTATGAGTTGAATCTTGGGTGTTCCAGCTTCTGGGCTAAAGTCCAATAATCAGTGAGTGAATACCATGTGTGTTCTTTTGTGATTTGAGTTACCTCACTCAGGATGATATTTTCTAGTTCCATCCATTTACTAAGAGTTTACCGAATTCATTGTTTTTAATAGCTGAGTAATATTCCATTGTGTAAATGTACCACATTTTTTGTATCCATTTCCTCTGTTGAAGGGCATCTGGGTTCTTTCCAGTTTCTGGCTATTATAAATAAGGCTGCTATGAACATAGTGGAGCATATGTCCTTGATATGTGTTAGAGCATCTTCTTGGTATATGCCCAGGAGTGGTATAGCTGAGTCCTCAGGTAGTGATATGTCCAATTTTCTGAGGAACCGCCAGACTGTTTTCCATAGTGGTTGCACCATCTTGCAATCCCACCAACAATGGAGGAGTGTTCCTCTTAAGGCTCCCCTTTCTTTATGATTCACCTCACATCACAGAGCCGATCACTGATCATTCAAGCAGCGTGACTTGGTGATGAAGGGCACCTTCTCTGGACAGCGGCCTGACCTGGATGCTCACTTGCTTTCATGCCACTTTGTGATGTGGGGCAAGTGACTTTATCTGCCCTGTCTCAGTTTCCTTATTTAGAAGCACATACTCTGCTTGGTTTCCAGGTTTCCCCATGGTAGTGTGTGCTTCCAGATGGTTGCTTACCTTGTTGTGCTATATACATGTCTGCTGTGGTTCTGAGACATATTTTGATAGCTTTGAAATGGGAACTTCAGCTAACAGTCAGTGAGATCTTCCAATCTCACTCAATCAGGTGACCCATACTTGGTCTGTGCATGCTTGTTATAGTGGACACCATGTTGTTACTTCAACAGTGTCAGTGTGACATTTGTAGGATTTACTTAGCACTTGAAAAGATTTCAGTATTATTTGGCACCGAATCAAAAGCAAAACAAAATAAAACAAAAGAAATAACCTAAGTAGAATAATAAATTGGAAATTCATAAAATAAACATTTTCTATTGGTAAAATTGTCATAATTTCACTAATATTTCTTTAAAAGAAACATCAAAGTGTTTTGTGAGAGTTAAAAGGGAAAGATACTCAAAAGTAGATAGATGAAGGCCAGGTTTGCTGGTTCATGCCTTTGATTCCCGCCCTTGAGAGGGAGAGGCGGGTGGATCTCTGTGAGTTCAAGGCTAGCCTGGGCTACATAGTAAGAACTTGTTTTAAAAAAACCAAACAATCAAAAGTAGATTAAGCCTTGTATTAGTCTAAGCTATATAAAGAGAGGTCACCATAGAAAATGCCCAACAATGTACTTAAGGCAGAAAGAATTAATCAAACTTTACCGAATAGGAAAAAAATTGAAGCATTTTCCTCTTTGATTAAGAATTTGCCTTATGATTGATAGTATCTCAAGTTTAATCAAATATAGAATGTGTTCTTCAAAACCTTATTTTTTTTTTTTTTAGCATCTATTGTTTCAAATGTTTGTTTAAAGAAGGAATGAATAGAAGAATGAATATCTTGGTTGCCAATCTCATCAATCCTTACTGTGTAATTCTTTAACATTGTTAACAGATAAATAATAGTGGGTGTAGAAAATATGGTCACTATTGAAATGGTAGGTTTGTTAAAAATTGTGGCAATTATTGTATGCGAGTGTTTGTTCTGCCTGCATGTGTATCTGTGCACCATGTGCATATCCAGAGTCTGTAGAGGCCAGTGAGGGCGACAGATCCCCTGGAACTGGAGTTAGAGACAGTTGTAAGGCACCATGTGGGTGCTGGGAATCAGACCCAGGTTTTCCTGAAGAGCAGCCAGTGTTCCTAAACACCACACCATCTCTATAGACACCGAAGTAGTAGTTTTTTAAAAAAAATTTTGAGATTTTTTTTTTGTTTGTTTTAAGAAAATTAAGCAAGTTGGTGAATCACAAATACCCAAAGCATGCTTTGAAATATTAATTTAATTAATTATTTCCAGAAAGTATGGAAAGCTGAGATGCCCTAACTGGAAGAGAACACTACAGGAAGGAGTTGATGCTCCCCCTAATCGCTGTAATAGTATTATTATTATTATTATTATTTTTGATTTTTCGAGACAGGGTTTCTCTGTGTAGCCTTGCCTGTCCTGGAACTCACGCTGTAGACCAGGCTGGCCTCGAACTCAGAAATCGCCTGCCTCTGCCTCCCAAGTGCTGGGATTAAAGGCGTGCGCCACCACCGCCAGACAGAATCTTGATTTTTAAAGGTTGAGTTTAACAAAGAAGTCCTCTTTCTTTCTTTCTTTTTTAAAAAAAGAATTATTTACGTTGCCTTTATATGAATGCATGTTTTGCTTGCATGTGTATATGTGCACTGTGTGTGTGCACCTGGTGCCCATGGAGTCAAAAGAGAGTATTTGATCCCTGGGAACTGGAGTTACAGATGGTCGTTAGCCTCTTTGTGGGTGTTGGGCACAGAAACCATGTCCTCTGCACGGGCAGCAAGAGCCCTTAACTGCTGATCCATCATCCTTCAGGTCCTGTACCTCCCATCTTTCTATGTTATATTTTCAGATGATTTTAACCATAGACCCTAAAAACTATTGCTTCAAGTTGGAAGCAAATGTTTTATGTCTGGAACAGCTGAGCTTCTGGTGCTTGGCCATGTGCCAGTGGTTTTCACTGCCTTTTGATTTCACTGGATTTCTGAAATTTTAATCCTTGCATTTTATGCTTAATGGAATAATTTATTTTAAAAGGCTAATTTAGAGATATGACTGAGTCTAATGATTGTTGTGATGGTCATGTTTACACCTTGCCCTCGTAGGTTCTTAGACTTTCTAGTTTAGAATACTGCTTGCTGACATTCTTATAATTTCATGGCCATTGGCGAAGCATCTAAGATTAATTTTGGTTGACCCTGGGATCAGAACTGGCTCTCATCTGTTAGCATTAATTTTTCAGTTATTTGGCTCGATTATCAGACTTTTTCTAGTTGATGGCAAAATCTCATTTTGTTGAGTAAAGCTGGTTTGGTCTCTAACTAAGCAACAAAGGCAGAGCTGGCATCTCTCGGTGGAGCGAGGATAGAGGGTGAGCGCTGCGGAGGAATAAGGATCTCTTCACAGGCAGCCAGGTCTGCTGAGGTCACAGAGCTGTGTCTTGATTATGCTACATTTTCAAATTGCTGTCCCCATGGACTCTTACCATTTTGTTTTAAGTTGCAAGTAAGTTCATTACTTTAAAAACAGCTGAGTGTTTTTAGTAATCAGTGTAGTTCTTATGAGGGGCAGGGTTATGTCTTCTAAGATAAAAGTTCTTTCTTTATGGGACTTTTGAGTTTCTTGTAAGTTCTTTGCCAGAGCAGTGTTCCTAGGCGGTATCTGTCCATGGGTGTCCCAGCCATCAGTAACTTCCCTTTTGTCTCCAGGATGGGGAGTGAATGCTTGCTGCTGCTTCATGTTTTGCATGGCCGCATCCCTCACAGTCTCCTGTCCATGTCATTCCCCAGGTTCTGGGAAGATGAAGCTCCTGGCTTGGTGGTGTGGCCTCCGTTCAAGCACACGTTTGTGCTTTTGTCTCTTAGCTAACGCCCTTAATACTTGTCACCCTTAGCTAACTCTTGTTTACTCTTTGGGTCTCCTTCCAGTGTTTATAGTGTCTGGACCCTTCCTTCTCTCCTATTAACTCCTCAGCACCCAGGACTACTCTGATATCCCTCTAACTGGCTCATTTCCCCTGGGCTATTTAATCTATGTTATTTAGAGCTGTGTCCCCAGACACCATAACAAGTAGTTGAAAATGTACTAGGAAGCAAATACCCCAGTAGAACCCTCCTTATGGATGACAGATGGCAAAACACCTGCTACCATCCTGCTTTGTTCTCAGTGGTGAGATTCCTGTCCCCTCAACCCCCCTTCTGTGGGAACCTTTAGACTCTCCAGTTTTCACACAGTAACCGTAAGGACACCATAGTTTGTTGTTAGATAATGCAGTTCCTAAGTATGTCTCATGGATTATTCTTTACATGATCAGTTTGTAATCATTACATGCTACTCATAAGAAACTACAAAATATGAACTACCTTTGTCATTTACTGTTTAACATTGGTAAGTGGCAAATGTTGTTTTCCAAGAGCTGACCTGATTCCCTACAAAGCCTGTCCTTTCCCCACACCTGCCTGCCTTCATGGAGATTAGGTTTTTAAGTTAAACCCGGGGCAGGCACAATCATTGAAAATGCTCCACAGCGGGGTAACGCAAGTAGGAGGTGACCAGCTAATGGATAACTAGGCCTGTTTTAAATCACCCTGTTTTATCGTGGCCTTGGAGTGTTTGTGTTGGCAAGTACATTGTGAGAAATCCCAAGCCAGAGCCTGGTGTTGTCACACATAAATCAGACATAGTGAGGAGCTGGCCCTGAGCACGTGGCTCAGAAGCACCACACAGGTCGTGAGGCTGGGTGGGTCCAGCCAGGCATGGGGACTCTGCGCTTTGCACCTCTTGGTTATTGCTCATGTATGACTACCAGGAGGAAGCTGTCCTGCTAGGAGTATTGCCCTGGGAAGAGGAGAAGGTGCTTCAGCGCTATCCTAGCTCCGCCCTAGGCATTCTTCTTGCTCCTGTCAGGGGTGCAGAGCGCCTTCCCACCAGGTAGGACCTATGTCTGAGAGCTAACCTCTCCTCAGGGAAATCAGCCTGTGCTTGTTCTCTGCTTAGGGCTTGGGGGAAGCCTGGGGTTAGAGGAAACCATTGTGTGAGTCTGTCCACATGGCATTGTTAAAGCTGGACACTGCTTGGGTTCTTTTAAACTCAGGCCTGTTGCCAGAAGGCCAGATCTTTTTGTTTTCATTTTTAGTTTTAAAAGTGTGCTCATATATGTGTATCTGGTGTGTTCCTGTATGTGCTCACATGGATGAACATGGAGGCCAAAAGAGGGAGGGTATCAGTTCCCCTGGAGTCACAGGCAGTTGTGAGTATGGTACTTGGAGCCATACTTTAGTCCTCTGTAAGAGCGAATGATCCTAACCGAGCCACCTCTCCAGCTCCCTAGTAAAACCTCTTAAGTTCTTGGCCTGTCTCTTTCCACTGGCTTGGATGAACTGGCTTGGTTGTTAGCCCTGTCTGCCATTTTGATAGTCCTCAGGGTACTTTTTCTATCCATAACCACTGAGTCCACATGCTAGTCTCTGCCTCCTTATTTTTGTTGGGAGAACTTGCCATAGTTGTTTGTCTGTCAGTTCCCTTTGCTTGCGTGCCGACCAGATGAGGGCTGCTCTTGTCACACATTAGTACTTTAATTCCTTCTATTAATCCATAACAATCAACATACAACTCACAGCCAAGAAATATAGTTTGAGAATTACTTCAGACTAAAGTAGAAAGAATAAAACCTCGAGCCCGCCTCCCCACTGCTGCCTTTGAAGATTGAACTCAACTTTCCCTCAAGACTGACAGAATGCTGTCTGAGATTGGAGTAGTAGGGCAGGGCCTCTCTCCCTCCAGTCTGGTTTCCACTTACCACTGAGAGAGCGCTGCACTCTTCCAAATGGAAGCGGTTACTGGTCCCATCATGATCCGTCCTCCTCTCCCACAGTTCTACCTGAACTATACAGGGAGTGGGGGACTGGTTCCCACAAGAGTACTAGGAGTTTATGTCCTGAATTTGAAGTTGCAAGTTGACATTTTGTGGGTGAATGTAGGCCAGCAAGGCATTTTGTCTGTCTTTCACAGTGTTTGGAAAAAAAAGATCAGTAAAAGTTTTCAGATTTCATCTTTTAAAAACTCCAGATTTCTTGGCTTCTCTTAGAGATCCAAAAGATGAAAACCAACCAAACAACAAAACAAAACAACCCCTAAACCAAGAGTCAAACAAAACTCAGTCAAATGGAAACTGGGCCCAACCCTCCATGGTATATTGACTGGCTCGTAAGGGCCTGTGGGCTCCTGCCTTGGGAGGGTCACTGTCTGCTCTTCCCTCCACTCTCCAACACTGTCAAGGCTCTGGGCCAAGCACTGGAGCTTCCCCTGTAGTATTTTAACTGTAATTGTAGGTTCTGCTTGAATCCACTCTAAGTTTATGCTGAGACTCACTATTCATGTGTGATCTCATTAAGAAAAGCAATTGTGTGAGAATGTAAAAATAAAATAGGTTAATAATAAAATATCTTTGCATATGTGGGAATACAATTTTATTTAATAGACATTTGAATGACAATTTCCCTGTATCTTTAAAAAAATGTGTATCTGAGCTATGGTCATCCCAGGATTCAATAGGCTGAGGCAGGATTCATGGAGGCTAGCTGTGAGTTGAGGCAAGCCTGGACAATAGAGTGAGACCTGTTTCACCCTTCCCCATATTGTATTTTCCCACAGGGAAAAGCAGTGTACAGCCAGCAACAAAGTTTCTGCACTCTAAAGACTCCTGAAGCTACAAAATGATATTGCAGGGCTGTGCATGGTACCCCAATGGTGTATTCTTGTACATCTTTTGTAGTTCTTCTTTTAAGTAATAAATTGCACAAATTTAGTGGAAAAAGTGGAGGAGGAAGAATAAAACTGGGACATGTTGGAGAGAGTGAGAAGGCCAAGGAATGCAGTGTGACGAGTTGAAGTAAGGAAATATATTGCCTTCGAGCACTGCCCTGGAGAGAGACGTCTGCTGGCAGGAGAAGGAGGTGTAAGATCTCAAGGAGAAAGAATTAACTTATCTAACATAAAAATGCACAGCATTAATTTGTGGGAAGAGGTCAGTCTAGACCAGGCAGAGCCACTGCTCCGCTATTCCTCCCTTCTCCAGGAAGCTGCTTCCCCCCAGCCCTCCACACCCATCTTCCAGATAATGAAGCATGCAAGTTGACAGTTTGGCAGTGATAAGTTACTCGCCACCCAGTGTGTTTCTGCTTCTTAAAAGAGTTATGGAAGTTGGGAGTTGGAAGCTGAAGTAAGATACCAAGGTGAAGTCCTTGACCCTTCAGCATTCTCAGTGTGAACATTTTCCTGGTTTATGCTTACTCTTTGTTTTGTATGTTAATTTGTCTTCTTTGTAAAGGTTGGAAACACTTGAGTCTTGGACTCTAGCAAATCTTCAAGTCTATAATGCAGTGAGTGTAGTCAGAAATAGAATTTGTTTTGTCTTGTTTTTAATCAAATAGATACTGTTGGGGTATGATTTGCTGTTTTGAGCTTTGGATCCTACTTTAATGTGGGGTATCTAAGAGTAGAGAATCTCTTACTAGCTTTTATTTCTCTAAGGTTAATAAGAGTATTTCCTCATTCATTTCTTTTTTAACTTTTTTTTTTGGTTTGAGAGGATTTGAGCCGGATCATTTGAAGACTTTGAGAGAGAGAGAGAGAGAGAGAGAGAGAGAGAGAGTGTTTCTCCATTAAGTGCACAGGCGTGGATCTGTGTGGAGGCCTGTGTCTTGCTCAGTTTCTTTTTTCTGAAGCAGAGTCTGGTTTGTTGAATCGGGAGCCCATAGATCCTGACTGTTTAGCTATAGTAGCCACTTTGCTCCAGAGACCCTGGGTTCACCTCTAAGAGTGGGGATTGCAGTGCCTGTCTTACTTGTGTTCTGAGGACCCAAACTCTGTAGACATATTTGTATGTCAAGTGCCTCACCGCTGGAACCCCCAGGTCCTCATTTCTATCTTCAGTGATTTGAGTCTTCAGAACCATCTTTTGGTTTCTTGTTTTTCTGTCTTGCCTCTTTTATCTTTGTTATTTCCTTCTTTCTGCATGCTTTGGGTTTAGCTTGCTCTTTTTGATTCTTATGGGGGAAGCTGAGGTTATTGATTAATATTTTCTCCTTTGTCAACATAGGCATCTAGAGAATAAATTTTCCTCTGTGCATGCTTTTTTTTTTTATTACCATGTCCTGTAAGTTCTGGAATGTCTCTGTTTTCCTTCATCTTAACATGTTTTTAGTTTTGTGGTGATTTCCTCTTTGACTCCCGGCTGCTCAGGAGTGTATGTTTGCATGTTCCTGATTCCCTTAGTCCATTCACTGCATGGCTGCAGTCCTTTCAGATTTCTTGGGTTTGTATCATGAGCCACCATTCATTAGATCCTGGAGAATGTATGTGCATCCTTGAGGAGAATGTCTATTCTGCTCTTGTTGATTGGAATGTTCTTTAAGTATACTTTGAGTCAGCGCATCTGTGGGGTTGCTCATGCCCTCCATCTCCATGTGCCGTGTAGTCTTCTGCCCGTCACTGCAAGCTAGCGTGACATCTCTGTATATCACCGCTACAGGTTTTTTGTTTTCTGGAGTTTTGTTTTGTTTGCTCCAGCTCTCTTGGTTGCTGGTCATCCTCTCCCTCACACTTTTACTTTCAACCTATTCGTGTGCTCACATCTAAAGTGTGTTTCCTGAAGATGACATCTTAGTTGGATAATTTTTTATTCTTTTCGTCTGTTTCTGCCTTCCATTTGATTAAAGTATTTAGTGCCTTTGCACTTAATTACTGATAATATAGGTTTACATCAATCCTTTTTTAGTGAATGTTTTCATGGTTGTGAAGTCATGTCTTACTGGTTTTTACTTTTAAAGCCACCCCTTCTTCACTTTTGCTGCTCCTCTGTCAGTCACCGCCTCGGACCACTGTGGACTTAGCAGCTGTCTCTGCTTCCCAGGGCTTTCCCCGACGAGCTCACAGTGGGATGAAATGTGGGTGGCTTTCCACGCCTTCAGCACATGGACAGATAACACATTTTTGAGAACAGCTTTAAGGAACCAAATCCAGGGGCTCCTTCTGGTGACTTCCAGACCAGTTCTCACCGAGGCTGTGGATCTAAAAGGATACTACAGAGTTAGAGGAGAGGGAGTAGGCATGGCCAAGTTCCAGTGCCATGAAGCTGGCTGTCCTCATCAACATTGGCCATTTATTTTGAGTGAATGTGCTTTGCATTATTGCATGTATGCACTTGGTAACTTTGAGAGTGCTAAAAAAAGCAGGTTCTCTTTCTGGTTGTGTTTATGGTCACATCTAAAGTGTGATTTAGGCACTGTCTTCTCACCTGTTCTTTCCCCCACCTCCCAATTCATTCATTCATTCATTCATTCATTCATTCATTCACACCCATGGAATAGTATTAAGCCTGGAAAAAGGTTTTGCTTTTCAGATTTGTGGCTTTTGGTTGGAGACTGACCACTTGGTTGAAAAGTCTGTTTTAACTTTGTCTCACATGGTCAATACCTACTTCTCAGAATTATGATAGGGACTAATTTATTCACTGATGAATTGTTTGAAAATGAACCTGTGAGTTACCATAGTGGGAAGATGAAAAGTAAAGGTGACATTGATGTAAAAGGTAAAAATGTCAACAAGGTTGAACCCCAGGCTTGCTTTATTTATGAAAGTAGTAGATGCTTTGAATCCTTTTGAGAATAAGGGGTTTCCTGGAGTTAGGGCTTGTGTAAAAGGGAAAGTCAAGTTGTGAAGCAGAAGTCAGAGGAACGGGGAAGAGGTCTTCCAGCAGTCTGTGTGAAGCATTGCTATAGGTGGGGAGGTCGGACAAGGGAACCTGTGAAGCCACGTACTGCCATTGAGAGGAGACCGTGAAGGGATGTGTAAACAGGTCAGTGGGAATCTCTGGGAACTTTGTACCTAGCAGCCCTTTGAGCTCAATGAGAGATTTTCACAGAGGGCTGGAGTTGCTTTGATCAGCAGGGTTGGCTCCCAGCTGGGAAGACTGCTCTGGGTCTTGCTAGTTTGCCCATGACCATGTTGGCATGCAAAGGCTGGTGGTTAATTCTGGTTTGCAGCTCCCCTCTGACCAGTCCTGCCATGGAAACAGAAGCACAGAGGATTTCAGGAAACCTCATTTCTAGGATAAGCACATTCACATGACAGAATGCAAGGCAAGGACTTGGCCCTTTGACTTGGGAGCTTGGTTTTCTGGAAGACAGCTAACTACTAGCAGATACTTTGTAGCTTATCTTACACAGTTAAAAAGAATTCTGATACAGGGAAGGTTGAAACATTGAGCTCTGTAGCAGAGTTTAGAGTATACAAGACTAAGCATTTATTTCACAAGCCTGTGGATTTGGCGTTGTGATCAGTACCCAACAGAAGCAACTTGAGGGGGAGAGATACTTTCAGTTAGTTTCAGAGGGACTCTAACTGTACGTAGAGGAACTTGGGGCAGTGTGAGTGTGTGGCAGATGCAGAAGTACCTCTTCAGGAAGCAGAATGATGCTCTAATTGGGCTGGGTATCCCCTTCAAAGGCCCCGTTTGCTAAAGGTTCTGAAATAGTGCTGATAGCTGAGGACCAAGCGTTAAAAATGAGCGTATGTGTAACATTTTAGATTAAACCAGAACCACTTGTTTTAGTTAATAGATGAATTGCTTGTTGTTAAGTTACGAAGATAATTTTTTTTTATTTTGTTTTTTGAGACAGGGTTTCTCTGTGTATCCCTGGCTGTCCTGGAACTCACTCTGTAGACCAGCCTGGCCTCGAACTCAGAAATCCGCCTGCCTCTGCCTCCCAAGTGCTGGGATTAAAGGCGTGAGCCACCACTGCCCAACTTGAAGATAATTTTTATAAACTGACTATTTTCTCCTAATAAGCTGTGGTATAAAGCAGATGATTTTCAGTTGGTTTTTAGTTAACACTGAGACTATTTCTTATCTTGGTTTCTTGAGTTCTATCAGTATAATATCATCAAGGCCATTGACTAATGAGGTCTGATGGGCTGATAAGACAACCAAAGCATAAAGTTCATAGTGTTCTCAGCAAGATAAGACACGAGTGCTTTCTCTGTGCTCTGATCTAACAGAGTGTAGTTTTTGGATAGAGAGAAGCATTTTTCTTTATCCATATCCATTTCTCAAGGGCCAGGGCTTCAGAAAAAAAGCTCATGTTCTGGACAGTAGCTATACTTAGTTCCACCCCTGTATTATTTATAAGAATTCTTGGTGCTTTTTTTGAGGACCTATGCATGTTCTCAATTTAAATGAGTGGGCTGACTATAACCTACACATTTAGTGCCTTTGAGGTTTCGACAGAACTTTCCATGGCTTATGTAGACATCCAGTGTTGAATGGAAAGGTGAAGGCTGGGGACCATTGCTTGGGTCTCTATACTATAATAACACCCATGAGATGTTCTGCTGGCTACTTATTATATCTAGCTTGCTGTGTTCAGGAAATAATCATTGATGGTGTCAGAGACATACAGGCTGACTCTTACAAATTCTTTAGGTTCCAAAGCATTAGCGTTAACCAAAAACTAACTCTGAAAGAAGCCTTTTCTGCAGGATACAAGTACTTAGTAAATGGCTACATTTACTACTTTAAAGCTGAATAGAAACAAAGAATTTTGCTATGACTTGGTACATTATCATACGGTCCTTTCTAAGTGGTATTTGTCCTCTTAATTGTATTTAAGAGACTGAGTCTTTGAAGATATCAGGAATGGGAACTGGGTAAGAGATGGCGTCTTAGAGTAGAGACTCAGATATAACAGTCCTTTCCAAAAATGCTTCTTCTCCTCTGCCAACTGTGTTTCTCAAAGCCAAGGTGGAGGGAACAGTCTCTGGGTTCTCTGGGTGACAAAGTTGAGTGGGTAAGCAGGTTGCCAGTGCTAAATAAACAAGTCCCTCTATCCTGATCTGAATTTCTTCCTCACATCACATGAGGAATTTCTGGTATCTCAACTTTGGTTTTTGACCACATTTGAGTCCAAATTTCGTCATGTACTTGAGCACATTATTTAGAACTATCCCCAGCTGTTTGAATTAGCGTTGTGAATCAAAACTCTTCTAGGGGATCTCAGTTCAGCCTGATTTCAATTACGATCACATTTGTCTCTGGTTTAACACCTCTAGAATCTTTTTGATCCTAAGATTTTCTCTCTATAAATGAAAACCTTCCAGTGCCTTCTATGTGTGAATTTATGTGTCTAGAGGCCGTGACCGATAGGATGAATGGTGCAGGCATCAGTCTTAGGTAATGTTGATCCTGGAGAGAGAGGACTGCTGCCTCTGCTGGTATAGGGGCCAGAAGAAGTTGGGAGTTTCTGTTCTTTAACTAACCCAAAAGTTCTTGAGTCTGGTCTTCCATGATCATTGGCCTCTTCTGCTCCTGGCCGTGATGGAGTAGCTGGTCCGTCGGTCACTCTCCTGCACTTCCTGTGCTAAGTATGAGTCTGCCCAAAACATAGTGGCTCAAACCACATAATTCCCCCCTTAAGTTGTTTGTTTCTCCTGTGTCTCTGTGGGACAGGAATCTGGGGAGAGCTTGGCTGGGCTTTGGGATTTCTCAGAAGTTACAGTTAGGTGGTGGTGAAGTGGTCCCTTCATGGGGCTTAGGACGCTCCTGTCAACAGAAGTCCTCCACACTTAGGATAGCTTGAGGCCAGCTGGGATTCCTGTCCTCATCTCAAGACTTCTCTAGGTGACTTCTCCTCATGAGTCAGCTGAGGGACAGTGGGACTGCTTACATGGCAGCACAGGTCTTCAACCCAGTGTCCAGGAAAAGCTCCCAGCATTGAAAATCACTCAGTGTTATTTTTGCCATAGTCCCAAGCCCACCCACAGCATTTGATAAAAAATAAAACAAAACCAAAAACAATGTATAGCTAAAAGTCCATTGAGAAAATGATAAAGTGAAATATATTTGATTAGCTCTGACTTTACACAGAATGCATGCCTCAGTCTGCCCAAGCTGTGCTTCAGCAGTCCTGGGCTGGTAGGAGGCCCCGGCCTGACAGCCGCAAGAATAGCAAGCCCTCCGAGATCATCAGAAGTTCCCTGGTTCTCTACCTTGAGGATTGAAAACACCAAGGGCATTTCCTTTCCTTACAATGTCTGAATGGGTCTGGAAGCCACTGACGTATCTCTCACTGTGTTCCTTCATGGTGCCCTGTCACTCATCGCAGAAAGCCCTGAGCTTGTGGCCGCTTTAGTCTAGAATTTCTTCTTCAGTGGCTGTCATGGACTTGCCAGTGTTTGTTCCCTTCACAATCACAATCATGGCATCTTCCAACTCAACAGATAGGTTCAGTCCCAGATTTCCAGGAGACAGTGTGTGTAGTCACATCTGTACTGAGTGGTTGACTGACATTTATTGCAGACCACAGAATCCACTGTAACTGGATAGAACAGAAGGAATTTTAAGTGAGTCAGCTTTGGAATTTGTGGAATGGTGTGGTACAAAGTTTAAATGTCTTCCTGTCAAGAGAAATGCTTTGAACCACACTGTAAGCTTATTAGTGTGGCCACTATCATATGACGTTTTGGTTAACTGTTTGTCTTTATGGGTCACAGAATTTTGCTCAGATACATTAAAAACCATTATATTATAGAGGGAACTTGAATTTTAAAACATTGAATTATAAAACTTCATATTTGTTTTAGTTTTCGTGGACTCTGGACTATTTTCCCTTGGAAATTGTTTCATAGATTTTGATTCCATGTTCAGAGTACCTGTAGCGCATTACAAATGCAAAAGTGCCAGCATCAGAGACACTTTGAAAAGTGCATTCCTTATTTAAAAGACTTCACAAAAATTAGATACCTTACAGATACATCTAACTTAAACTAAATCTAATACACAGCCTTTCAGATTGTGGTATTGGAAACAGGATAGCAGACGTGGGTGCGGTGAGTTGAAGATTGCTTGTAGGAATAAGCAGTCACATGATCAGTCAGCCTTGTACTGTGGCTGTCGATAGTGATGCTCACACCTTAGCCTTGTGTTGAGGGCAATCTTTAAGTTGGTCTTTAAGCTGTCTGACTGGACCCACATGTGCCTGCTGTTGGTGTTACCCAGCAGACTGCCCTGCCTGGATGGGAGTCATGGGTAAACAAGAACTTGGGGTGAGTGCTGTTCTCAGTAGCTGTTGGATTGTAGCACACTTGTCAGCCGTGATTAGGTAGACAGGTGTGAGCAGCAGGAAGTTGGACCTGCTGAAGCCTTGGGGATCAGGCCCCCTGGCTCTTCATTGTAGGTCCAGTGTAAGTCAGGATTCCTTAGCCTTTGACAGGTCCAGCTCCATGCCTTCTGCGCTTACACTTAGGACTCTGAGGTCCTTGGTTCTAAAGGACCAACAGCTTCCTGGAGCCTGTCCAGTGATTAGTGCCTGCTCTTTCTCCTCTGCCTCTTTCTAACCTGACTTCTACCTCAGTTCTCTGCCCTTTCTACCTCCATTGTCTCTTTGTTACTGCGATGTGCTCTCGTGAACCATTTAACTCCTCCTTCAGATAGGCAGCCCCAGCCTGTGCTCTTGAGTTATGAAGCAAGTAATTTTGAAAATACACAGACTATGAAATAAAAGTACACATCCTAAAAATAGTAGTTAGTCACAGTTAAGTGATTTTGCTCTTTCTGTTGCTGCTCACAGGCAGAAGAAATCCTTAGGCAAGAACTGGAGAAAAAGGAAACACCAAGTTTATTACTGCTTGCTTGGAGATGTCCTGCAAGATCACTCTTGCTACGACAAGGCCTGGGAGCTGTCACGACACCGCAGTGCGCGTGCCCAGCGCTCCAAAGCTCTCCTCCACCTTCGGAACAAGGAGTTTCGGGAATGTGTGGAGTGCTTTGAACACTCAGTGAGGATCAACCCCATGCAGGTGAGGCCGCAGGAAGCCCTCGGTTCTTGGCTTGAGGTTTTATTTTCATAAGTACAGTAACATGTAGGATGGATTATTGAGAAAATGTCTAGATTTATCCACACACAAATAAAACATTTAAGATATGTTTTCTGTATGTGTGTATGTAGGTGCACGTGTAGGGCAAAGGACAGCTTGAGGTGCCAGCCCTCAGCAGCTGGCCCCCTTGGTTCTCAGGATGATCTCTTGATGTCTCTCATGGATCCAGAGCTCACTAATAGGCTGTGTTGACTGCAGTGAGCCTCGGGGATCCTGCTGTCTGGTCCTCAGTGTAGGCATTGAAAAAGCATGCTTCCACTTGGGCTTTTGTACATGCTGGGCATCAGAATCAGGCTGTTGTGCCTGGACACTGTACTGATGGAGCCATCCCTCCAGCTCCATTTAAACAACTTCATGAGATCTGAAAAATTGCTGCAAAAGGTATCCAGATCCTTAAAGTCATGACAAGTCTACAGGACCTAGTTTTAAGGGGAGATTACCTTTCGTGGTACATATTAATACTCAGTTGGTAAAATGATTTTGAGACTATCTTTCCTTTCTCTATCAGACTTTATCATTGCTTTCTCATTTCACCAGTCATGGCTCCTACACTTGCACACTGACTTGGGTAATTCATCTGATGGAAACTCGGGCTGCTTCCACCCCCCTTGCCTGTTAGAATCAATGGGCAAGGAAGAAGGGTGTGTATAAATAGTAGACTCAGAAAGTATCTTTTACACTGAAAAGATTAGTTTGCTTAGAACAGGGGCGTCCAATCCTTTGGTTCCTCAGGGTCACACCAGATGGAGAACTGTCTTAAACACACATTAAATCCAAAAGCAGTAATGAAAGCTTATGAGAAAAAGTCTGTATAGCTTTTTGATATTTGCTGCTAAAGGTAAGCAAAAGAAAGGCCTTCACATAGTAATCCTAATCATGTGGTCAACTTTCAGACGGTCTTTTAAGATTGTTGAGCAGGTCCTAAGTTTATGATCACTAATAAAGAAAATGAACCTATCTAGTAACAAAACTCACTGTTTTTAAATTATAAATGTAATATATAATTATAAAAGTAACATAAAACTGTTTTTTATTTGACATTGCATTTGAAAACTGGATGCATCAGTATCTAGTTTAATGGAAGACACTTCGATTCTCAGTGAGCCCCCAGGTGCTCATCAGATAGCTCAGTTCTGATTGTACTGTGAGTGTGCTTTGTTGAAAGTAGTTGCACACATGGGCTGGAGAGTTGGCTCAGCAGTTAGGAGCACTTTCCTCTTGCCAAGGACTGGAGTTTGGTTCTGAGCAAGCATCTGGAACTCCAGTTCCTAAGGTTCTGCCACCTTCTTCTTCTCCTCAGGCACCAGGCACACGTATGGTGCATGTACATACATGCAGGCAAACACTCATACACATAAATAAATCTAAAAAGCTTTCTAAAGCAGTTGCTCACAATCTCAGTTTTAGCAGAAAGTAAAGGCATGGGTAGTGAGGACGTCTGTCACTGAACACAGGACCCAGGCAGAGTCTGGGAAAGATATGATCACAGTTTCCTTTAAGTTAAATGTAAGATTGCAGCTTTCTGCATTCCACTTGTAAATTAGCAGGGAACATAGACATAGCAGGGAACATGTTACTTGAGAGTTGGAGTCATGAATATACCAAAATACTATCTTCATGGAAATCCTGAAATCTGTTTCTAAACTCTGTGTCAGATTGAGAAGCAAACCTACATATTTTGTTCATAGGCCAATATTTAGCCAGTGTGAAGATGCATAAAATTGTTTGCTGTAATCTAAGTTTGCCATAATTGCAGATCGACACACTGGTTTTAACTTCGAAGAAACATGTTTAACTCATTTAAGTGAGTGGTTAAATCCATTAAAAATGCTAAGTCTATAAGCCAGATTTTGTCATCAAGTCCTGGCACAACTGTTGTTTGATATAGTTATCAAAATAAGCAACATGATGATGTGTTGAAAATCATAAAATCTTACTGATATTTGGCCTTGACTTAGCCTTCTTACTCCTGAAAAGTAGTGATGTTGCCATCTGCCTCCCCTCCCTTCCTCCCTCCCCTCTCCTCCATTGCCTTCCTTCTTCTCTCCTCTCCTTTCCCCTCCCCTCTCCTCCCCTCTCCTTTGCTCTCCTCTACCTTCTCCTGCTCCCTCCCCTCCTCTACCCACCTCCTTTTTTAAAAAGAACCTGGATGGTTTTTGGGAATTTCTGTAATTGATGATTTAATATCCAGCTCCTTATGAAATTCAGTCTTGACAACAATTTGTGTGTTGGCCCCATTTTTAATACTTTTGGTCATATGCTTTCTCTGCACTCACTGTACAGTGTGACATCACTGAACATGAGTTTGAGCGGTGACTGTATCATCTTCCATTAATTTTATGAAACCTTGGTTTTTACCTACCATCTCCATCGCAGATTTAAACACTCTGTAGTTAATAACTGATGCTGGAAATTAATATGGCAGCAGTTATTCCTTAATCAGCTAGTTCCCCAAGTAACCACACAGAGACCTTTTAATATTTCAAACCTTAGGCCTTAGCTAGGCAGACTCTCAACTAGTTCATCTAAGTTAACCTGACCACCTCACCCCTTCCAGCCACGTGGCTAGCTATACCTCCCAGGCCAATAGTCGCAACTTTCTCCTCTGATGTCTCCTAGGGAAAAGCCTTCTTCTTTCTTCTTTTCAGAGTTCCTTTCTCTCTTCCAGGAAACCCCACCGTCTTCTTCCTACTTCCCAATCACAGGCTTTAGCCTTTTATTGATCAGTTAACTTGGGGAGCAAGGTTTGCACAACAAAAGCTGGTGTGTGTGAGAATTGGCTCATCTTGGAGAAAGCACCCAGATCTTGAGGCACAGAATTTAGCACTTGAATACTTAGCAGCAGTGGACCAGCTTCAACACACACACTGATAGTGGACAAAGAAAATCACTTTCATAACATAATTTCTTTCAGTGCTTTGTGTACATTTCTTTAGCTGTGCCTTTTAATGGCACTAAAGAAGCCATCTCCTCAGTGGCTTTATACTCGTCATGGGTACAGGTAGCAAGTGGAGCGATATTTATGGCATGAGTGTTGCCATCCACCCAAAGGGGAAGAGTGTGCACACACTTGCTTTGTGTCACGCTGCAGTGCAAATTGGTGAGCTATAAAGGTCACACTCAAGAACGGTGCAATCAAGCTCCAAACACATTAAGAATATCAATATGTTGTAAGTAAGTGTTTGATTTTTGTGTTGGGCCACCTTTATAGCCATCCTGGAGCCCATACAGCTCAAGGACTGCAGTTGGGCTCCCCTGAGTTAAAATTTGCTACTGATATTTTCAGGACTACTAGAAGGCAGATATATCTCTTTAGGCATACTGCTAGTTTTGAAATCCAGATGATCTAACTGTGGAGTCAACAGGTTTTTTTCCTTAGTTGAGGTTAGGAAATACATATAAACATGTAATTTGCCATTTCTGAATGTGCAGTTCATTAATGTGAAGTAGGTTCATACTGTTGTCAACTGCTCTCCACAACATTTTCATTTGTGAAACTGAAACTAAATGTTAGACGAGTCCTTATTTCCCTTTCTTTAAACCCCGGGCAGCCTCATCTTTTCCTTTTATGGACTCAGCTATTCTACATCTACATACTTCATAAGAGCAGAGTCATACAGTATTCGTCTTTTTCCTTATGTGTATGAGTGTTTAGCTTGCATGCGTGTAAGTATACACCCTGTACATAGTGCCTGCAGAGGCCAGAAGAGGGCATTGGATCCCCTAGGACTGGGGTTACAGACATTTGTGAGCTACCATGTGGGCACTGGGAACCTAATCCTGGCCACCTCCTGGAGCAGCCAGTGTTCTTAACTTCTGAGCCATCTTTCCAGCCCTCAGTAGTCATCCGTGATGACTGCTTTATTCTTCTTAGTGTAGTATCCTCAGGGCTCATCCATGCTACAATAGCTATGCGAACCTCTTCTTACAAGATGATATCACTTTGTGCCACATTCTATTCCCCTGCTCATTGGGTAGAGATATGGATTGCTTCCATGTCTTGCCTGTTATGAATAGTGCTGAGATGACTTGAAAATGGGTGGGCAAAGAAGGTAGACCTGGTAGTCCTTTATACTGGAGAAGACATAATGCTTTTAAAAATTGGCTTTCAAAGAATCAGATTTCATTAGAGTGTTGTTCAAACAAAATTTAAGGTAGATGTGTGTGTGTGTGTGCGTGTGTGTGTGTGTTGTAATGAGAATAACACTTAGTATCTTTCAAAGCTGGTGATGAGTAGCAGGACATTCACATACAGCAACTCTACTGCAGTTAGTGGGGACTACATGGCAGCAGAGATGCTTAATATATAACTTTGGAGTTGGTTTTCATTGGCAGCAATACCAACACAGTGGTTCTTACTACATGTGATTATGTAACTTTGGAGATAATTTTGACTTTCATAATGGGAAGCAAGGGCATGTGCTATTGGCTTGTGAAAGGGAGAGATACCAGAGATGTTGAAGGACAAAAATCCCGTGATGAAATATCTCAGTGCACGGCATGGCTGTCCTTACCAGCTTTTCTGGCCTGTCATGTCAGTAGCACTATGGTTGAAAAGCCATGCCCTAATTTAAGTCAGTCTCTCCTCCTCTCACATGCAAGAGAATAGAATGGGCTCAGCTTTGAGAGACAAGTCATACTGGAGTAGGTTAAGAAGGGCCAGACTGCAGAGCTTTGGGAACAGAAGCTGAGTTGTGTGCTGAAGGGATGGAAGAGCTGGTAAACAGGCCAGTTTTTCAGAGCTGGAGAGAATAGGGCCTTTACAATGGGAATGCTAGATTGATCCAGGCTATCAAATATCTTAAATATGAGGCTACACTGACTACCTTTTTTGTTCGGTTGTTAGGGAACCACTAAAGTTGATTTATGCCATGCTTCCCCTTTAGTACAAGAATGGGGTGTGCACAGAGGGACTCAGGACCATTGTTTTGTGCACACAGCTATGGGAGGGGAACACTAGATAGCCTGGGTAGGAAGCTAGTAGCAAGCTACATTTTGCAGGGGAGTTATTAGTGCAGGAGGGACACTGGAACAAAGGGATGACTTGGGAGAAGTTGCAAGGGAAGACTTGACAGGCTTGATGGCTTTGTTATACAATTTAGAACTAATTACTGAGACAAAGAAATGACAGTTGCTCAAAGTAGAGTCACAATACAGACAGATATTATGTGAGGATGCTGTGCAGCCTGCCATGTGTCTTAATTCAGGCAGACTGAAACAAATGCTAAAATACACAGGCATTTGGTGCTCCAGTTGTATACAGTTGCTACAAGCTAGAACTCAAACACTAGACATAGTAACTTGTGACCCAAGTTGGATGTCTCTGAAGAAAGAGCTGTCATTACACTGTGCTGTCTCCTTTAAGTGCCACAAAGAAGAGAAGCTAGAACTTTAAAAAAATGTTGTCCAAAGATTAGTTTTAATGTGAGATCTAGGTAAATGGAGAGAGGCATCTATCTGCAGAGCATTGATGTAAAAATAGCACTGTTTGGCTTAATGTCAAGGGATGGGCTGCAATATTAACATACTGTTTATCGTGCATTTCTCAGAGAGCCAGAAGACACACACCACTTACATTAGTGTTTGAGATTGCTAGCTACCGTCCACTCATACCCACTCGTTTTTTCTCACACGAGATTCAAGAAAGTAGTAAAATTTAATCTTGGGCTTCAGGGACTTAATACTAAACGCTGAGGTAAGTAGGGGAGAAATCTAACCAAATCTCCATAGGTTGACACAGGGACCTATGTAAAATTTGAGTTCTTATTTCTGTTGTTAGTCATTCTTCCCCTTGTGCTGACTTCTATGCAAAAAGTAAAAATGAATTGCTTAGATATCAAACCTGTGTAGATGTCAACAGTGTGTGTAGCACAGAAAAAGGAAAATGATCATTTCTGTCAAGTGTTCCAATCCAGCTACCCAGCTCAACAAAGGTTTTTTTTTTTTTTTTTTTTTTTTTCCCTTCCTGATCTGTTCCTTTCTTTTTTGAAAAGCTTCTCTTCTCCTTAACTCCCCTCCTTGGTTAACAGATACCTCACCTTTGATGTCACTGGTACTAAGGACTTGAGACTCTAGTAACCAAGAGGACTAGAGCGGGGAGTAGTTCCCCTGCTGGATGGGGCGAGGAGGCATAGTGCTCATGTGAGGGGAGGCAGTTGTCGAATGAGGGATGGGAAATGCAGAGATGCTGAGAGGGGAGCCGGCTTCTCAGCAGGAGAGAGCTTGAGGGAAAGCATGGATTCTAGAGTTCATATGTCTGATCCAGTGTATACTTGCTACTTAAGTGGCCCATCCAAGGAGTGTTTGGTTTTAGTTCTATAAGAATTGACATTATTTTAATTCCTTAATTAAAATTTTTAATTCTACTTTGGGCTCAGGGAGCTAAGGGGAGTAAGGGGAGGGAAACAGAAAGCTCACAACTGCCTGTAGCTCCAGCTCCTGTGGATAAGCGCCCTCTTCAGGCCTCCAGCAGTACCTGCACTCATGTACACTAACCTATACTCAGATACACATACAGAGTCTAAACAATAAAAATAAATCTTGAAAAGAAAAGAAGGTGATATCCAAATGTAACTTGCAACTGTGAGGTGAATATTTTTTCTTTTTTGTCATTCTTTAAGATTTCACTTTTTATGTAGACAAATGAAAATGAACAAAATTAGTTTTAATAGATGAATTTCTTATAATAGCTTAGTTTTTTTGATCTATTAATGGTTCTGGATAAAAGCTATTAAAATTCTGGATAAAATTCCATCTGTCATGGGACAGATCTAACATTTCTAAATACTGCTGTAAATTCATGTATGCTAAACAGACATTGACGATGAAGTTACTTGTTTTAGAGAACACAAAATAAGATGCAATTTTGTTTTATGTATTTCCTGGTGACTTCTGTGTTGTTACTAATAGCAGTGGTAATAGCATTTTGTGACACTGACTCACTTTGTAGGCCAAAATGGCCTAGAATTCACAGTCCTCTTGCCTCAGCCTCCTGAGTCCTGGAATTATACCTGGTAATTATACTTGAACCAGCATACCTGACACATTTTTGATTTGGGGTATTAAAATACAGTGGTTTTTAAATCCTGTGACATGATAAAATCAACAGTTGGTAAACAGTTAATAGATACGCTTTTAAAAATCATCTATTTTAAATTGTTTTAGTATTCTTTGTCTTTTTGAAAGGGTTTGTTGTTTAGAGAGGATGTTATGTAGTTACATGACTAAACATGTGCCTGCCATATAGCAGATGCAGATGTGGCACACACCAACCTATGAGCAGAGAGCAAAGATTTGTGCTGGAAAATAATAAAGGGAGAACCAGTTTGTGAACCACTTAAGGCCCTGCTTTAGGGTTATCTAACTTTATGATTAGAGAGCTCTATTATTATTTTGTGTAAATGATATGGCACACACAGTGTTGTTGAAAGTTTAAAGAATAAATGTCATAGGTGAGTATCAGTGACTTTAGCTGTAAGCATGAACAGGAGTTTGCTACAAAGGAAAATTTTCTGAGTTTACCCTTGGATTGGCAGGGTTGAAGGAAGCCTTGGAACCAGTGTGGATGCCAGATGCCGTGAGTGAGTGTGTGTGTGAGTGTGTGTGTGTGCATGTGCAGGGTGCATCACGCGCGTGCATGTGTTCATGCTCATGTGCCTGGGATTGAACCCAGGTGTTGCCACATGCTAACTATACATTATACTACTCAGTAACATCTCTAGACCCAGCTATGTCTCTTAAATTAGCCACAGGAAGTTCAGGAAGAAGGGAAAATACCTTTTTGCAGGAGAGGCGCTATGGTTTTGGATGTTGAATACACAGTGATGGTGCTGTGTTAACGTACCATCAGATAGCTGATGGTCCTTAGAGCTAAAAGCCTGAGTGAGGAGCCATTGTGAGGCAGAGTGGAGCATCCAGATGCTGTTCCTCAGACGTGAGTTGAAACTACAGTGGCAAATAAATTTCTTAGAGAACATTGTACCAGCTGAGAATATGAGACAGAGTCCTGTGCTCTGGATATCTCCTGTGACTGGAGGAAGGTAGAAGAAGGACACTACCAGAAATATAAATTAAATGGAATACACTAAGGTCAACACAGCACATTGGCCAGAGGGGAAAGAGCTAAGGGGAGGGATCATAGAAATGAAAACATCACGGGTGATGCCAAATGCCATACATAACATTCATAGAAAGCCAAGAACAGGTCACTGGCGTTGAAGAACACTGGTGACCATCAGAAACAGTCTGAGACTGAAGAGTGAGTGGGGTAAGGCAGCAGATTACCATCAATAAACTCCTTACTAGGAAGATGGTGGTCAAGTGTAGTGCTGAACCGAGAAGAGATAGTTAAGTAGAGATACTAGACATCTTTGTTTTGTTGCAGGCAGAAATGAAACACTCTGGTGGACAAAGGTGGAATGAAGCCAGTGGCAATGCTGAGTGGTAGAGGGGCAGTCACTAGGAGACAGTGGGATGAGAAGAGAAGAAATATTACCTCACAACAAGGAATAATGCTTTCCTGAATCTGGAACTTGTTAAAGCACTGATGATCTAAGCTAGTATGTAATGTGGATTCCTTTTAGATCATTTAGCAGTATTGAGAGATGCAAAAGATTATGTTAAGATGCAGACTTGCAATCCTTTTTTTAATGTGTGTTAAGTGGGGAGAGAAGAGGTGTGAGTCCCCTGTAACCAGTGGGACTTGCAATCCTTTTTTTTAATGTGTGTTAAGTGGGGAGAGAAGAGGTATGAGTCCCCTGTAACCAGTGGTGAAATTAAATGGAAGTGTGCTTTTGCCTTCCAGAGGTTGAATGAAGCAGGGATGGTCCAGAAAGCCTGATGGAAGTCTTTTCGATGTGGACTTAATGAGGGGTAAGGTTTCCCACAGAGTGAAATGGGACATGTGTTTCTGGGAATAAGATATTCGCATGAAAAGCCAGTCATTTGAAGGCAAAGAGTTGGTGAGTTTGTAGATATTTTGACTTTATGTGTTAGTTTGACTTTTTACTGTCCTAATAGTAACACAGCAAGGAGTATTTCATATGACCAGGTTTCAGGTACTGATTTATAAGCACTCTGTGGGTATTCTTAGCCAGCAGCACAATCACCAAGGTCCTTAATGTTTTTACTCCCTTTATAGAGGAAGAAATAGAAGTGTTAGTTTGTACCAGCTGCTGTAGTTCATGAGGACTGGAGCTGATATTCAGCTTGGACATTTGCTGTAGCTCCAGAGCTCTTAACTTCTCAGCTTAACCTCTGGAGGAGATCATGGAAGACACAATGCCATATTCTAGAGAGGTCAAGTTCTAGAGAGTCCTGAATACCTTCAGCTGTTGGCTTAGAAATCATTTCTCTTTAATGAAGAGTCACTGGGCTATTGGAAGAAGCAGAATAAAGTTATAAGACTGATTTTGGGGAGCCATCTGGCACATAATGCCTAGTGAGTATCTAGAGCTCTCTCTGCCAGCCAGACGTCTGTATCGTGGGGCATCCCAAGGCCTGGGGCCACACTCACTCTTATGTACCAGGCAAATGTTGTTTGTCATTTTAGTGGTTTTTATTTTGAGGCAAGATCTTACTACGTAGGCTAGGTTGGCTTTGCACTTGTCCTTTTTCTGCCTCAGCCTCTCTAACACTGGGTTTATGGCATGTGACATTATACCTGACTCATTTTAGCTTTTGAAAGGATAAAATAGCTCCATTTGAAATGTGTCCTGATAATTTCTATCGCAAAGTTGTATTACTTGTGGTAGAAAATTCAAGGAGGTTGGTATTCCCTTTCCAAAGAGTGGAAAGGATGTATGTGAATAATATGTACAGAAAAAAAGTCCCCTCCCTCCCCCTCCCTCCTTCCCTCCCCTCCTCCTCCCTCCCTCCCTCCCTCCCTCCCTCCTCCCTCCCCCCTTCCTTCCTTCCTCATATTGGTAAGCAATAAAAAAGAAAGGAAGGAAGGAATGAAGAGAAAAAAAGAAACTCCTAAGGCTTAACTTTACAACTGCCAAGAGACTTGAGTCCTTAGATAGCATCTGGGCTTCAACTGAGACTGGGTACAGTGGGGAAGGCAAAAGCACTTCCTGATACCTGATTCTGAGCCTAGGAACCCCAGTGAGCATGGCACAGGCCAGTCTAATCTGTGCTTGCATAAGGTGGAAAGCCTAGTCTGTACATCACTCCACTGCTTGGAAAAACAGCCAGCATATGTATGATCTAGCTCAGTTCTGCTCCAGTCAGCTCTCTGTAGCAAATGTGGGACTTTCTCTCCTTCCTATTGCTTTGCATGAGTAATGGTAGAAATCACTGTTGCCTGTTATCTGTAGCCCAACAGGAAGATAAACCTACTAGGAAGATCTTGGGTGCATACGACATAAGCACTATAAGTTTTCTAGAAAGAGTAGGCAAATAACAGAGTAGCTGTAAACATCCAAACAAGAAGAGAAACAGCATTAAACAACCAGTAGTAAAATTCTTTTACAACAGTAAACGAAAAATGGAGGAAACTATCTCCTTAGGGAGACAGTGAGGAGAATATAAGAATGTAAGTATGGTGGTGCACATATTTAAGAAGTGACCATTGAAGCAAACAGTGGTTGCAGTGATCTTGGATTTGGCCTAAGGGCATTTCTGATTTGTTGAACTACATTTAACAGCTTGTTTCCATTTGTGCCATGGGACTGAGGTAGGGAAGAAGGAACAGAATGGAGAATGGGATGTGCTTTTAGGCTAGATTATGTTAACCTTTAGTTCATGTGACAGATACCAACCAGTTGGTCCTGAAGGAACTTAGCAGAAAGTGTGAATCTTGTTTATTCATGTGGAGCCCCGCACCCCAGGCACCCTTAGGAAGAAAGAAGTCTGGGTAGCAAGTCGGAAAACTGGCCAGACAGTGATGGCACATGCCTTTAATTTCAGCACTTGGGAGGCAGAGGCGGGTAGATTTCTGAGTTCAAGGCCAGCCTGGTCTATGGAGTGAGTTCCAGGACAGCCAGGGCTACACAGAGAAACTCTTGTATTGAAAACCAAAACAAAACGATACTGTGATGTCCAAGCAAAGGTATCTCTATCTATGTTTCCTTCGTGTTACAAAGTTATCTTTTTAGTCATAAACATAATTTGACTCATTCTCTAGTGGCACTGTGTTAGCCCTTAGGTGCTGAAGTTTATGAAGGGCTGTAGATGCTCTCCTCATTACACACACGGCACTCCAGGAACCAGTGATCATGAAGCTCTGAGTAAATTTTCTCTATAGGCCATGCTTTTCTCTTGGCTTCTTTTGAATTGATTTCTAATAAATTCTAATTGAATACACTCCCTTTTTAGCTCTTCAGATCTGTTGATTCTGAATACTGTTTTGTATGACCAATATATTTATCCCACCCCTAGATGGCACCAGTGTACCTCTGAACCCTATCACTTCTGGGGAGTCCCAGAGTCCTGGAATTATAGGTTGGTTTAATGCACCCCGCACCCCTCTCCCCTAACTTCCTGGAACTGAGACTCAGAGGCTGAGTATTTACAGCTGAAGCCACACAGGTGCTCATAGTCTCCTGAGTCAGCCATCATCTGCTCACTTCTGTTGTCCTCTGTGACTCTGGGAGGGAAATTCTAACAGGTCATGTTCCAGCCACTTGTGTTTTTGTTTTTATTTATTTAAAATATTTAAGCAATCATTATTTAAATACAGGCATCTTATCATTCAAAATAAACAGTTGTTTTGCCTTTTGTCTTTCTGCATTGGCTCCCATACACTGGACCGCAGCTTCCATAGGTCATTGCCAGCAATAGCAATGGCCTCCTGGCTTGCCCCAGATGTGTGAGCTCTATAGCAATCTCAACAGAGCCTCTCTGCCAAGTGCTTGTTTCCATTCTTGGCCAGACCTTTTTAATGTTCCCCTCCATCTGAACATGCCCACCCCCTGTTACTGCTTCTGTCTGAGCATGGACCTGACAAGACTGCCTTTGGGGAAGGAGTCATTTGTGTTCTGAAGGTAAACACGCAAACAAATGTTCTAGTACATGTTACCGCACTATTTCCCCCTTCTTTCTTTACTGGTCACTTGGGTGGTGTGATGGTTTGTATATGCTTGGGCTAGGAAGTAGCACTATTAGGAGATATGGCCTTCTTGGAGTAGGTGTGTCATTGTAGGTGTGGGCTTTAGTTCTAGCTGCCTAGAAGTTAGTATTCTCCTAGTAGCCTGTAGTTGAACATGTAGATGCCTGCACCATGCCTGGCTGGATGCTGCCATGCTCCTCCCTGGATGATTATGGACTGAACCTCTGAACCTGTAAGCAGCCCCAGTTAAATGTTGTCCTTATAAGAGTTGCCTTGGTTGTGGTGTCTGTTCACAGCAGTAAAACCCTAAGACAGGTTTATTATCATAAATCATAGCTCATGTGTGGGTAGGATGGTATATTGAGAGGCAGTTTGGTGAGGTGGAGAGGGTGTGGGTTTTGAAGTAGCAGTGATGTGGTTGAATAGCTCCTGTGTTCAGTATTTCCTTAATGAGAGTGACATTCATTCCCTAGCAGAGGTTTTGTGAGGAACACATGCAGTTATAGATGGAAAGCTCATAGTGTCAGTGCCTGGCATACTTAGTAGATGCTTGTTAAGTAAGAATTATTTTGGTGACTAGAGGGAACAGGAGTGATTATAGTATATGAAAGGTTGGATTGAGATGCGGCTAGGCAAAATTAGTACATACTGTTGTTAACAGAAAGTTTGGGGGCTACCGCCAGAGTCATGGGATGGTACTAAGAAACTCTTGAGGTTCTTAGTCCCATTAATAAAGTAATTTTAGAATAGACTTGAATGGAAAATGGATAGTTTTATTATATTCAAAAAAAAAGTCCCAGAGCAGGCAAGCTGTAAATCCCAGCAGCTGTCTAGAGGAGGAGACGGGAGAGATAAGGAATAACCTTGTCCTTTGAGTTAAGCTGGTGTGGAGGTGAGACACATGGTGACAGGTAGCTACAACGTTGGTTGGAGATGGTGTTTAGAGAAAGAAAGAATAAGGAAGCCCAACGTACCAGAAAAGGCATATTTAGGTCTGGCTAGCACCCTAAAGAGACAAAAGAGAGAAAAGAAAAGCTGCACATTTGTACTTAGAAAAGTGGATATGCCCTCTGAGCTCACTGAGGCTCCTGATTGTGTTAGGAGGCAGGAAGGGAATTCTGTTAGTCGTTAAAGGGCTCGCTATTCTGCTGTTTCTATAGCACGGTTTAAGGTGAGCTTGCCTTTCTGGTCTATAGGCTTAGACTTATTTAGGGCTCTTAAATGCTTCAACCTCCCTTTTAGCCCACTGATCAGAGGTAGGGGAGAAAGAAGGTTAATAGGAAAAGGGGGTTGTGGACCTGTTTAGAAGTAGTTCCTTGGGGCAATTCCACTCTTCATTATCAGGATACCAGCAGTCCAGTTCAATAGCAAACACCAAACACAAATCAGTAGTGGCAACTTGATTCAACTGAAACAGCAAGGATTGATCTAATTGGCACAAGTCAGGGAAAGTGGCCAGAATCAGCTGGAATACCGTGAGAGTTTCTTTGGTATGGTTCTATGAAGTGAAGACTAGTGAAGAAGCATGCAGGAGCATCCTCCCCATTGTTTGTGGGGTTCTATTTATCTTCTTTCTAAACATCACACACACTCTCAAATGTCTGTTTCCAGCAAAACGCCACATGCCCTCTTACAAAGACAACTTCCAGAAAACATGTGACACAACAGAGTTGTTAAAGAAACCAGAAATTTCCACTTTATAGCTCCCTTTTTGTTTTTTTATTGTCTTTTTTCTATTATTAACAACCTACATGCAATAGAAATAATTATGAGAACCATAAAAGTAAAACTTTACATTGTATTTTAAATAAGCTGCTTGTATATAACATATCAGACAATAGTCAAACAAACAACCTTAAAATTTTATCATTAAATATTCAAACAAGCAACCTTAAATTTCTATCAGAATACAATAGTCAAAACAATCTTAAATTTCTATCATTATACATCAATCTATGCCAAAGTAAAATATTTAAGACTAGTAGATTAATTGATTGATTATTTATTTATTTATTATTGTTCCCCATTTCGCCTCTTTCTCTCCATTGTTAGATAGAAGAGAAAGATCCCTGATTTAAACGTTATTTTGTTTCCTCCCTGATCATAACCAGTAACTCTAGATGATAAACAACCATAACATGTCAAACAACCAAAAACATCCATCCTACCTTTTGGAAATCGGGGAGTCATGTTGTTACACTTACTTGTCTGGAGGCAAAGATATCTTTTTGGTACCCTATGAAATTTTGGATATTGGCCAAATCCTGAGAAAGCTAGCTGTATTTTGTTGATGTTGTTGTTCAGTCTCTGTGTTGTCTGTCTAGTCTCTTTATAAGTTTTGTTGGTATTCATATTTTTTTCAGTCCTTGTAGATACATAAGCATAACTACATCCCCAACTTAAAACTACTACAGGCTTCTATTTTATGTCAACTTGTCCTTATAGTATATTGGTTGGCTTACTTCCTCAGTTTTATTGATAACACAGTGTCTCTCAGCTGCTGTTGTTCCTTTTCCACCAACATAAGAAAATTTAGAGTTAACAAAGTATTATCTAGTCTATTCCTGAGGGTTTTTACTCTTCTTTTTTGTTTAATAAGCTTCTCTTTTAAATTACAATTGGCTCTTTGTGTGGTATATATACCAGAAATATGTTTTATATTGTAATATGTACAGAATTGCTGTATATTATTGGAAACATATGCACAAGTATTATTGGTCTTAATTTGTGCAGGTATCCCCCCAATTGCCATTATTTCCAAGAAGTGTGTAATTACAATCCGCCTTTTCAGTACTGAAAGCAGTTGCCCACTGAAACCTTGAGTACATATCAATGGTATGGTATATATACCTTTGTTTTCCAAATTCTGCAAAAGGAAAAACATCATTTCTTTTCGTACCACTAGGGTTACTACAAGGAGGTTCTGGAGTTTGGTTGTATGGAGAACAGGTAGGACTTTTTTTTTTTTTTTTTTTTTTCTGTGGCTTGTGGCCAAGTGATAGAAGTTTTTTTCTTTAAATCTTTCCTGTTAATATATTTTTTTCATGAAATTTTGAGGCTTCTAACACTTTTTTGTTTGTTTGTTTGTTTTGTTTTTGTTTTTTCGAGACAGGGTTTCTCTGTGTAGCCCTGGCTGTCCTGGAACTCACTCTGTAGACCAGGCTGGCCTCGAACTCAGAAATCCACCTGCCTCTGCCTCCCAAGTGCTAGCTAACACATTTTTTAATTAGTAATTCATCAATTTCCTCATTTCCTTGAGCTAATGGACCTAGAAAACCTGTATGAAACCAAACATGAATAATACATAATTGATAGTTTCTACTTCTGATGGCCTGTTGCAATTGCGTAAATAACAAAGTTAATTCTGAGTTATTGGGAACAAATTCAGCAGTCTATATGCTAAACAACTCTTTCTGCATATAAAGAAAAAGTAATTATATTAAGAATTTAAGGATAATCTAACAATACCATAAGGATTACATATGATTCTGACTTTTGATGTCAGATGTATGAAGATTTTTGAGCACCTTGCTTACTTTGTGTGACTTATAGCCTGCCATCTCCATCTTGTTTGCATCAATATAGAATGTTGGTGCCTCTGGAATTGATATTTTTTTTACAATATGTGGAAGAATCCAATTAGTTCTTTTTATGAACTGTATATGGTTGCTTTTTGAATATTTGTTATTTATTTCTCCCAAGTAGTTACTATGAGCTCTTGCCAATCTTCATTGATTACCCATAATGACATAATCTCAACATTAGACAGAAGTACTGCAATTTTGGCTGGATCTATTCCTGACAATTGATGTAGTCTTATTCTACTTTTTATAATTAATTCAGAAATCTTTTCTATATATGTCTTTAATTTTTTACTTTGCTTTTGAGCTAAGATAATACTTCCATAATACTATTTTCTCTTTGCATACTGAGCCCAGTAGGAGAATGAGTTGAAGGAAAAATGACCAAAATACAATCAAGTTTAGGATCAATTCTATCTACATTTGCCTCTTGTAGTCTTTGTTCTACAGGAGTTGATTCTTTTTCTGTTTCATCTGTTAGACATCTTGGACTATTTAAATGTGAATCTCCTTGTAATGTTGAAACAAATTCCTTAACTCATAAATACTTAATCCAATTATAGGTCTCAGCCAGTTAATATCTTCCATTAATTTTTGAAAATTGTTAAGAGTTTGCAATTGGTTTCTACCAATCTGTACCTTTTGTGTTCAATTTTTTTGTTGACTAATTTTATAACTAAGTGAATCTCTTCTTTGTATTTATTCTGGAGCAATTTGTAATTAACATCCCCTCCTCCCAGCATGGCAGAATTCTTTTGTGTTTCCTTAAACATTTTCTCTAAAGCATCTTCATTAGAATCAGCCAACAAAATGTCATCTATGTAGTGATAAATGATAGATTGAGGAAATTAACTGTGAATTTGTTGCACAAATATTGACATAAAGTTGAACTATTTAACATTCCCTGTGGAAGCACCTTCCAGTGGCATGTCTTTAGTGGATGACTATTATTCAAAGTAGGTACTGAGAAAGCAAACCTTTTTCTATCCTGCTCATGTAAGTGTAAAGTAAAAATGCAATATTTCAAGTCAATTATTATTATAGGCCATGATCTCAGTAACAAAGAAGGTGAAGGAAGTCCAGGCTGTAAAGGACCCAGTGGTTGAATTACTTTTCACTGCTCTTAAATCTGTTATCATTTTCTATTTTTCTGATTTCTTTTTTATAACAAACACAGGGGAATCCCATGAGCTGGTAGGCTCCTCTGTATGTTGAGCCTCTAACTATTCTTGTACCAGTTGTTCAAGTGCCTGCAATTTTTCTTTTATTATGGGCCACTGCTCTTGCCACATAGGTTGTTTTGATAACCATTTTAGGGGCAACGCTGTTGGTATGTCAGCAGTGGCCCCTTTTATAAATTTGGAAAACTCAATCCCTGTGATGTCCTGTGTTTGGACAGTGGACACAGCTTGTGATTGTTCCCAACTACCCATATCAATACTTTCCTCAGGAGCATCCACCATATCACCCCTAATTTCCTAATTGCATAGATTTTGTCCCCAAATTGCAGAAATATTAATCTGAATAACCCATTGTTATAAAAGATCCCTTCCCCACAAATTTGTGATTGTTTGCTGTATGGTCTCGAACTGAAAGGACCCTCCATTCATTTCCCAAAGGCAAGAGGTTACCTCTTATGAATTTCTTGGACCTACGATCTTTAGACCAATGTTTGCCCTTTCCACAGTGGCTACAATACCCGGAAGCCTTTGTGTTTCATAGCCAGAACCTGCTTCTTCTCATCTATGAATGCCATATTCTCCAGATTTAACACACTTCCTATTTTGAGCTCTGAATCTTTTATTCTTACAGTTTCTTTGGAAAGACCAGATTCATCACAAAGCATTGGGTATTTTGATTCCTGAGACTTCAAGCTGTGCCTTGCCCTAAAATATTGGCATGATGCTCCTGAAGGCCAATACCAATTGTCTCTTCCATTTGTGTATTGGGGCTCCTTGTGCTTTCAATGGACTGATTGTTCTCTTACATTCAATATTTGCATTTTCAAATGCCAAGATTTCTATCAATGTACTGTTTGGTTTCAGGGTCTGATATGGTTCTATTTACAGCTGAACCCAATCGTAAGAAGTCAGTAAAGGCTTCTGCAGAGCTCTGTATTACCTTAGTAAATGAGATGGATTTTTCCCGTGGCTCCTCAATCATATTCCAAGCTCTTAAAGCAGCAACACAACGTTGTTCAATTATGACATCATCAGATTGGATTTGTACAAAGACTGGGAAAGCTGAAAGTACCTGAGTAGCCCCAGGCAAATGCTCTGGCAGTGCACTTGACTGAATACTAACCTGTCCCTGTAGTGCCTCCTGCTCTTCCTGGCCCCTTGTGTCATGGAGGTACTCTAGGTACCTATAAGTGAAAGTGCATGGAGCAGGACAGGGTTGTCTTCTAGCCTAGTTTGCTTCCCTCTTTCGTTGTGTGGTAAATTCCTTCGTAATAAATCATAACCAAAGCGAAGAGAACAAGTAAACCCAGATTTGTCTTTTTTTCAGAGATGGTAAAAACAGGAGTGGACCCTAGGACTGACGAAATGCAGCTCGAAAGTCTCAACACTGACCTTGTTTGGGAGGCGGGTGCTTGCTTTAAACATTGTCACATAAGTCAGTATTGGCCTTGGGTCTTTTAATTGTGACACATTCAGGGAATGTGTTCTGGTGGTTTGAATGGTTCTTTTCATTCAATCTCTTCAATAGGCAGGTGACAGCTAAGTGGCGAGCTGTCTTTATGTGGCAGTCCCATTGTTCAGGTCACAAACTGGTTTCTAGCAAGTCTTTCTGCTCCTCTTCCCACCAGATGCACACCTCCCTCTGCAGCCTTGACCTCGTGTTACCAGATCTCTTCTGCATAAAGGAAGCCCTTGGTGGTTATTTATAGCCTCCTGGAAATTGAGAGAAGTGTTAAGTTGCCCTAGGATATTTGCTTTGGAAGCCTTATCTCTAACTATCATCTAAGAAACCATTTTCTGCTTGAGAACTCTCGAGTGTCTGCCCTCGCTAGGGAGCAGGGTTTTGTGGTACAGGTTAGGGAGGAGGGGTGTGAGGTAGCTCCTCTTCTGCCTCTGAGGAAGGCAGAGACAATTCGAGCATACCATTCCCTTTCCCACTACTCTCCCTCTGCCTTAGATGGTTCCATTCACCGCTGGCTGGCTTTGTGACTGGAAGGAAAACAAACTTAACTCATAAATAGATGCCTTTCTGACTAATGCCATTGAATTTTTACCAGTCATAGCTCCTTTTGACAGGGTCTATTGAATTTTAAGGAAACCCTGTGATGCAAAGAATGTTTTTATAGTTATCTGTTTTTCAAATTGCAGTCAGTTTCTGACCCTGTGTTTTCCAAGTTTTTTTGCAGTTGTGCCTACACAGATGCATGCCTGGGAAGTTGTTCTTGGTTAAATAGTGGAGGTTGTCTGTGGAATGTGGGTGAAGCAGAACTCTGCCCTTATGTTTGTGGTACACTGATCAGTTGTGAGTCTGCTGATACTTTGTAAAGGTTTTCTTTTTGCATCATTAATTCCAGATTTAGATGAATTACTTTACTATGCATTGGTCTTTTGCCAGCATGTATGTTTGAAGGTGCTAGATCCCCTGGAATTGGAGCTACAGACAGCTGTGAGCTGACAAGTGGGTGCTAGGAATTTAACCCTGGTCCTCTGGAAGAGCAGCCAGTGCTCTTAACTGCTGAACCATCTCTCCAGAACCTAATTCCAGGTTTAGAATACTAGATGCAAATATAAAGGCCTATAAGCAAAGCTACCTATTACCTTTAACACAGGGTGTATTAATAATATTAATGTAGCAATGCTTTCATTATTATAATAGCTTTGAAATTTTTATGGAAAATTTTATCTCCACTAAATTTCCTACAGTTAAACTCAACACAAAGCAAATGTTATATATAGTTCTGAATTCTGTACAGAAGTGTATTTTTTGGTAGTATCTTAAACATGTTCAGATTGTAGCTTCTAAATGTGTGTATGTGTTTGAATGACTTTGACTTTTGATCTTTGCAGCTTGGGGTCTGGTTTTCTCTAGGCTGTGCCTACTTGGCCTTGGAAGACTATGGTGGATCTGCAAAGGCATTTCAGCGCTGTGTGACCCTAGAACCTGATGTAAGTTTGTTTTGCCCCCTTTCCCTATTTCAGCTCCTTTGTCTTTAAGTTATCTGAATTGTGCTGCATTTAGAGTAGCTGAGCTAATTTTTTCTACTTGCATTAGTGTTTTACAGCCATATCTGTGCTGTAATCTGCATTCGTGCTCCATTAACTTTTTATTGACAGGTAATCTTCCATTGTTAGGGCAGATCATTAGTATCCACGTATCAGTTAATCACATTTGCATCTTTTCTGCATTGGTGCATTTCTGAAATGCTTCTGCCACTAACATTTATTTGCCAGTGTTTGGTAGACTTGTGTTTCCTTTCCTCTTGAGTATATACTAGTGGTAGAGCTGCTAGACTATGTGGACCAGCACTTGCCAGCAGTGAGTAAGGATTCCAGGTTCTCAACATCTTTGCCGTCACTTGCTACTTTCTCTTGGGTGATATCTCATCTCATGGCTTCAGTGTATATTTCTTAATGGATATTATGTTGAATATTTTTGCATTTGTTTATTGGCTGATTTAGTGTCTTTGGGGAATATTTAGTCACATCCTTTGCCCATGTAAAAATTGTTTGTGATTGTTGATTGTAAGGATTCTTTTTGTATTCTAACTATAAGTACTTTATGAATGGTAGATAACGCCCTCCATTTTTTATGTCTTTACTTTTTAATAAAGATTTATTTAAAAAAAAGATTTATTTTGTGTATACAAATGCTTTGCCTGCATGTTTGTATGTGCACCATGTGTATGCCTGGTGCTTGCATGCAGAAGAGTCAGAGGAAGGCATTAGATCTCTGGCACTGGAGTTACACATGGTGTGAGCCACCACGTGGGTTCTGGGAATCAAACCTAAGTCCTCTGCAAGAGCAGCCAGTACTCTCGATTGCTGAGCTATCCCTCCAGCCCTTCTCACTTTCTTCATAGTGCTCTTTAAAGTACAACAATTATACATTTTATTTTATGTGTATGGATGTTTTGGTAGCACATATATCTGTGCATTTCATGCGTGCCTAGTGCCCATGGAGGCCAGAAGAGGGCACCAGATCCCTGGAGCTGGCATTAGAGACAGTGGTGAGCTGCCATATTGGAATTGGAGATTGAACCTGGGTCTTCTGCAAGAGCATCAAGTGCTCTTAACTGCTGAGCCACCTCCCCAGTCCTCTCTTACTTTGTTTTTAAGATCAACTTATTGTGCGTGCATCTGTGTGTGTGCATGTGTATGCCTCTGTGTGTGGGTGCGTGCTTCAGTCAAAGTGCCACAACACCTATGTGGAGGTCATGTGACAGCTTGTTGAAGCCAGTTCTCTGCTTCTACCATGAGTATCCAGGGATTGAACTGAGGTTGTTAGCCATGTCTTTACTGGCTGAGACATTTTTCTGACCATCATTTTATTATTTGTGTGTGTGTGTGTGTGTGTTGTATGTATGGCATGTGTGAAGATCAGAGGACATCTCTCTCGAGTTGATTCACTCCTATGAGTTCTGGGGATCCAGCTCAGGACCTCAGGCTTGTGTAGGCCTTAACCTACCTTCTGAGCCATCTTGATGACCCAAAACCTTAACTTTTTTTTTTATTTGTTTGGTTTGAAGTTTTGGAGACCAGGTCTTGTTCTTGTCTGTGCTGTCCTGGATCTCGCTATGCAGCTGAGGCTGGCTGAGTGCTGGGATGACTGCACAGCCATGCCCAGTGATGACATCTTACTCATCTGTTCTTTTTTCTTTGTTACTGATCCATCACCAAAGCTAAGCTCTCATGACTGACCTCCGCCCCCCCCCCCTTTTCTTTTGTTATTGGATCTTGAACTCAGGGTTATTGGGGGCTAGGCAACTGCTTGACCACTGAGCTATAATCTCAGCGCTGGTCCTACCTTTTCTTCTAAGAGTTTTCATAGTGTCAGCTCTAGACTACCTTAAGTTTTGTTTATAGCATAAGAAAGGATTCAGTTTCATTCTTTTGCATGTAGATATCAGTTAGATTTCATCAGCTATTGTCTGTGTGCTAAGCACCACTCACAAAAGCTTTGAGGGGAGGTGTAGGCTTGGTGAGTATGGTTAGGCAGTGGCTGTGTACACCTTTAATCTCAACACTTGAGAGGCAGAGGCAGATGGATTTCTGAGTTCGAGGCCAGCCTGGTCTGCAGGACAGCCAGGGCTACACAGAGAAATCCTGTCTTGAAAAAAACCAAAAAAACCAAAAAAAAAAAAAAAATGAGAAGAAGAAAAGAGAAAAAGAGAAAAGAGAATGATAAGCATGAACACCCAGATGGTTCTCTCTCACAGTCGCTTTGTCTGTCCTTTAGTTTTCCATGTTGAATTCTCCCTCTCTCCCTCCCTCCCTGTGTGGTTTTGTGTGTTGGGGGATAATGTGCATGGTGTGTCAGAGGGCAGCCCTCATGTGGAGTTGGTTTTTCTCCTTCTACCTCATAGGCGTCAATGATGAAATGCAAGTCGTTAGGCTTGGCAGTGAGCACCTTGACCTGCTGAAGCACCTTGCTAGGCTCCTGCTTCCTCTTCCTTCTCTTCATCTCTTCCCTCTCCCCTCTTCCATCCTACAAACAAGTGATGCACATATTCTGTGATAGAGAATTATTAGCCATAATCTTACTGCATTTGGAATCAAAGCCAAGCCCTTGTGCATCTGACCATAATTCTTATTTCATTCTGTAAAGCATTGCTGTCAGTAGTCCACAAAAAACTTACATGCAAATTATGAATAAAAATTAAAGATTATGGTGGCAGACTATGTTTCAGATGGACTCTGTTCTTGGCTTTCTAAATCATCACGTTTAGTCTCCTCAGTATAACCTACTGTGCTTGCTTAGACCTCTCCCTCTCACTGTGTGTGTTGAGGAGCATTACATGTAAGAGTGTGTATGTACCTGTGCGTGAGTGTCTGGAGGCCATAAATTGGCATTGTTTGTTTCCTTAGGTCAAGGTCTTTCTCTGAGCCTGGAGCATGAGCTTGGAGACCCCGTTGCTGACTCCCAGTGAGGGTTACAGGGACACATGACTATACTCTGCTCTGCACACGGGCTCTGGGCTTCCCAGCTCAGGCTCTCGTGCACGCACACTGAGTACTTTGCTCAGCATTGTCGCTGCAGGCCCTGTGGTTAGCTTTTATAGGCTAAAGTAACTTATTTTGGGTCTAATGAGAATGGAGATCATACTGATAAGAGGCATTTGCTTAATAGACCCCTGCTTTTGTCTTTCATCTCACAGGCACAGTAACTGTATCTTTGAAATAGTAACCAAATGTCACCCCCTTCACTGTCTTCCTTGTCTTCTTAGTGCAGTGAAACTTAAAGACTGCACAGTCAAATGAACAGTCTGGACAGTTTTTAAAATGAGATGTTGAAAACTCCATTGCCCCCAGCAGCTCCCTCATGTCCTCCCTCCTGTCACCATGAACTCCTTCTCCTGGGTCCCTTAGTAGCTATGCTATAAGGGTTTTCTTTATATGCTATTTTACATCTTCATATTAATTAAATTGTACATTACTTACTTATTCAGATTTCTTTGACTTGGGATATAGTTCAGATTTTGTGTCCTGCTAGTTATAAAGCAGGATTTCTTTTTTAATGCCTTGTGGCATCTGTAATGTGTGCATGCCTCATCCTGTTGAAGGGTCTTTGCATCATTTTACAGTAGTGTGAATAACCCTGCTGTGGAGATTTTACACAAAGCTTTATGTGGACATAGTTCGTAAAAACCTGAATTGAGATTGCTTGATCCTGTTATAAGTACTTCTGGATTTAAATTTTTATTTTGGGAGGTAAGGTTTCTTGGACTGAGCTGAGTGTCATGGTTAGATGCTCAGAACTCTATTCCTGCTTGGCTAGACTAAACTCTGGGCACTCTGTGGCCTCCAGAATTTTCATTCAGCACAAAGCATTTTGATGGGTTGGTTTTTTTTTTCTTTTTCTAGGTCTCAGAACATTTTGCCATGTAGTAAAGCTTTTTGACCAGCCTTGGACTTGGGGTGCTTACTGAACTTTCTAGAACTTGCTCTCGTACCTCCCTCCTATAGTGCTTATCTGCAGATTCTAGCTGCCTTCTCAGCCCTGCAGCCTGGTCCCCTTTCTTCATCCCAGTGGGCTTGCATGCTGTGATCGGTGCCTGCCTGTCTGTGTGGGAGCCCTGAGTGCATCTGTGGACAGAGGCCATGCTGACTGCTGACACACCTTAGTGCTCTCTCCCCTTGGGGGCCATTCCTGGGCTGCTGCTGTCTGACTCCCCAAACAGTTCTTATTTTGTCTACTTTGTAGATTTTTATGGTGAGAAGGCTTGCTAGTTACTAGCTTTGCCACATCTGGAAGGGGCGGTCAGTACCATTTAATTTTAAAATCCTATGTGTGGCAGTTAGGAACTATATTTTATTAAAAAATAGAACAAAGTAAAATTAATAACATTCTTATTAGCATCAATATTTATGTAAGTCTTGATTTTACTTGAATATATAAAATAGACATATTAGTTAAATTATATTGTGAATTTCCAACTATTTTCTATGTCAAAACTTGAAAATAAAAATTGAACGGAACTGAGTCAGTGCTGTGATGGCTATGTCATTGGTTTAGGGTTTTAAAATTTTTTTGTAAGGCATAAAAATAAAGTTTAATTTGGCTTTATGCCTTTTTTTCTTTCAAATACGTTATTAAAAATTGTGATTTTTTTTTTTAAGGGTACATAACAGAATAGGAAAATGGGTTATATTTTAGCTTTAGCAAGTGTCTTACCTAAGAACATTCTCTAACTGGAATATCTGTTATTTTAGAATGCTGAAGCTTGGAACAATTTATCCACTTCCTATATTCGACTGAAGCAAAAGTAAGTACGTGAGACAAATGTGAAGAACTTGGTTTTCCCTTAAAATTGTAAGGTTTCTCTAACTGAATACTTAAATCTAACTCTCTTGTGTCTAACTCTCTTTCCTATCCTTCCTTGTATATAAGTTAGAATTGCTTAAGTAACCTTTGAATTCTAATTGTATAGTTATTTCTTGAAAGCACTTAATGCATGATGAAGTGTGTATTATAAATAATAAGATAAATATCTCTTGAAATTGGTATTTACTGCCAAAGTTTTTCACCCTAAATTTCATTACATGATAAAAACAAACAGACCTTTAGTTGGTTAACTCAACTGGTAGTTTTCTTATTAACTGTTTGTTTTAGACATTTTTATAAAATGTAAATATAACTCATCTTTTCTGGAGATGTAGATTTAAGAACTAAAACAATATTATTGCAAAAATTGATTAGCAATACAAGCTGTGTGTGGTGACATGAGAGGAGAATGCCAAGGGAGCTGCGGTAGAGCAGGCGTTCCTTCTGTTCACCTTTTGTGTGTCGGGAACTTAGCCCTGTGGAGATCTCAGAAGAGAAGATTTGTGATCCTGGTTCAAAGATGGTGTCTTCTACTGAAGCTAAGTTGGAAGGACCTGTGGAAAGGATAAAAGGACGCCTTTTGGGCAAAGGAAGTGATGTGGCCAAATGTAGAGTGACACAAATGAGTTGATTATTTTAGGAGGTGGCAGTAAAATAATAGTTCAGCTGTGGACTAGTGTGAGCTCTAATGGAAAGGAAGGAAAGAAAAGTAGGTTGTGCTTAGCTCACTGTGTGTCCCATCACCTGATACACTGAAACTATCCTGCTGGGAATAGCGGGAGAGTTTGGTAGGGAAATCAACCGAGACGCCTTTAGAAAGATCTACAGGTGGCCGTGTATGAGGTGGGGTAGACAGGAAACCAGATAAGCAGTCCAGACACTTAGTAACTAGAGTTAGACTAAGAATCGGCAGGTGCCAACAGCAGCCCAGCTGACTTGAGAGTGAAAGATACGGGAAAGAAAGGATTGCTACTGCCAGAGCTTTAATGTCTAATGAGAGGGGGAGCTTCCTATTTGTACTTAGCCTTGCTTTCAGACTTGGTATCTGTCGCAAAGTCACAAAATATTCCTGAAGATATTAAGACCATTTTACATTGAGATCATGAAATGCTTCCTCTGCTCTTGGATGTCAGTTTGTTCTGCCGTATTCTTAAAAATACTACTGTTGTTGCTTACAGTGGTCAGTGTTGATGCTTACTGGATACTGGCACTCCAGGGCAGTTGGAATTGGTTATAGTGGGATCTGGTCAGTGTTTTCTGAGATAATGCTCTATGTAGTGAGGCTCTTTTTAAAAAGATTCATTTATTTTTACTCCATGTGTCTGAGTCTTGGCTTGTATGGATGTGTTCCATGTTCATGCCTGGTGCCCACAAAGGCCAGAAGAGGGCATTGGAACCCCTTGGAACTGTACTTACAGATGGTCATGAGTGCCATGTGAATGCTGGTAACAGAACCCAGGTCTTCTTCTAGAGCAGCCTGAATTGTCCTCTTTCATTTATTTGCTGTGACTCTAGACATAAGCAATGTTTGATTCATGAAATTATTTCAGAGATAATTACTGTTCCCCCAAATACAATACTTCTACCCTAAAATGGTCTCATCTGTTGTGTTGTGAGCACTGCAGTGCCCTTTCTCCTTTCTGTCTGGTCTCCCCAGGTATCAGGGCCCTTGGAAACATTTCTTTCATAGTTAGCTTCTCCAGCATTTGTGCTGGACCAGTGACACCGAGATGAAACTTCTTAGGAAAAAGCTATTCCTACCAACAGAGAAATGCAAACAGTTCATTTCAGTGTTTGTGTGTGCACGTGTGTATAGAGGATGAATGACAGCTCTGGGTGTTATCTTCAGAAACAACCATCCGCCCCCTTTGAAACAGGGTTTCTCATTGGCCCAGAGCTCACAAACTAGGCTAAACTGACTGGCCAATGAATCCCAGGGATCCTCTGGGCTCCACCTCCTCCAACTGAGATTATAAGTAGACATCACCATACCCATTATTTTTTATTGTT
The DNA here is from genome assembly GCA_021653895.1 of Mastomys natalensis. Taxonomy (NCBI): domain Eukaryota; kingdom Metazoa; phylum Chordata; class Mammalia; order Rodentia; family Muridae; genus Mastomys; species Mastomys natalensis. The sequence continues at coordinate 1,532,019 of JAJTUV010000549.1, read as the reverse complement.
GTTGTTATCAAATACTTTTTTTTAATTGAATATTTTTTATTTATATTTCAAATGTTATCCCCTTTCCCGGCCCCCCTCCCCCTCAAAACCCCTTATTCCATCCCCTCTCCCCTGCTTCTATGGGGGTGCTCCCTCTCCCACCCATTCTTGCATGCCCACCCTCGAATTCCCATACACTGGGGCCTCGAGCTTTCACAGGACCAAGGGCCTCTCCTCCTATTGATACCTAACAGGGCCATCCTCTGTTACATATGCAGTTGGAACAGTGGGCCCCTTCATGTATACTCCTTGGTTGGTGGTTTAGTCCCTGAGAGCTCTGAGGGGGGTCTGGTTAGTTGATATTATTGTTCTTCCTATGGGGTCGCAAACCCCTTCAGTCCTTTCTCTAACTCCTCTATTGGGGACCCCATGCCCAGTCCAATGGTTGACTGCAAGCATCCACCTCTGTATTTGTCAGGCTCTGGCAGAGCCTCTCAGGAGTACAGCTGTATTAGGATCCTATCAGGATGCACTTCTTGGCATCCACAATAGTATCTGGCATACCCATTATTTTTATGTCCGGGATCAAACCCAGATTCTTGTGCTTTTAAGATGAGTGCTTTGTAGATAAAGCCAGCTCCTTACTTACCCCCTCATTTAAAGTTTTGGGCTCAGGAACCTGTGATTGGGGGCACACAGATATCCTGTATCATTGATTGTTGCCTGTTGAATTGCTCTCAAGAAGATGACTTGATTCCCACTCCTTTGTAAGAAGGAGAATGGAGGAGTCTCAATACTTGCTCTTATAAGGGAAACAAGTGGAAAGAGATAAAGAAAGGAGGAGACAGTCCATACAAACAGTCCATTTGCGTTTTGAAAGCTACTTCTTTTTTTTTTTCCTTTTTGAAATTTCTTTTTATTTTTACAAGGACAGGTCCTTTAGTAGTTCTTTAAGTTATGTTCAGTCAATACTACCTCAGTCTTTGTACATTTAAATGTGTTTGATTTTTCATTTCTTTTTGAGTGACAAGTTTAGCTGGTTATGAAAGTTTAGGCTAACTTAATTTCACTTGGCATGTTGGTATTACATATTTTATTGTTTTCTATCACCTTGTTGCTGATGAAATACTTCCTGTTTTTCAGTTGTTATTCTTTTTTAAATATTAGGATACCTTCATGTTTTTAAATTTTACTTTACATGTCTATATTGCTTAGAATATTTTGTATACTTTTTTACACCAAAGAATTTGAATCTCTGCTTTGTTCCGAAAAATGTTCAGCCACCATCTTTGATACATAGCATCCTGCCATTTACTTGCATTCCTGTACTCTGGAATTTCTATCAGATTTATATCTAAGTTTTATTCTTTCCTCTGTTTCTTCATTCTTTGTTTATTTTTTTTTTTTATCTGCATTTGGGCAACCTCCTCAGTATTCTTTTTCAATTTACCAGTTTTCTCTTGAGTTACATTTAATGTGGTATTAGACACATGCTGAGTGCTGGTTGTTCTTCTGTTGTTGTCTTGTCCCTGGGCATGTTTTGAAGCAAGTATGTTCAAAGACTTAGTAGATTACTTCTTTTGTTTTGTTTTTTTATAAAAAGCATACAAAGAATAAGGTTTCATTATGGAACTTTTCAAACAAAATTAGCTTTTGTTGTTCCTCCCTCTACTCCGCCCTTCCCTCTCTGTCTGTCCAGGTATCTGCCTGTATACTTTAATGTCATGTGTGTCCTTTTGCACACATCCCCCACTCTGCCTCCCTAACACCTCTTGTTCTTCTCTGATGGACTCCTATTTTTGATAGATTACTTAACAGTAGCACAGGGTCTGGAGAGATGGCTCAGTGAAGAATGCACTGGCTGCTCTTCCAGAGGACCTGGGTTCTATTTCTAGTGCTCACATGGCAGTCCACAGCCATCTGTAACTCCAGTTTCAGGAGATCTGATCCCTTCTGTTGGCCTCCACATGCATCAGATATGTTCATGGTGCAAGACATACAGATAGGCACATAAAATAACAAAAAATTATTCAAAAAGTTGACCTTAAATTTAATAATTTTATGTCCTGTTGGGTAATGTTGTTCACTGTACTATCTTTGTATAGACATTCCCTGCCCCAAGTTGTAGGATTTGTTTTATAGATTTGTTTAGAGTGGAGGAGATTTTTGTTTTATTTTGACCTCATGTTCGCCCTGACCACTGCCCTGCTTCCCACTATTTGTGTCGAGAGATTGCACCCTTACTTGGTTGTTTACTGTAGGTTGGAGTCTGGAACTTGGATCTACTGTTTCTTGGGGGCAGTGTTGAAGTTGATGTCTTGTTAAAATGTTCATGTTAGTAGTAAATAAATCAAGGAAGATATATTTCCACATATTTCTATGTGTCCCTCAGATCATTATTGAACTGTATGGGGAACCTTGGTGGTTTTGTGTTGGGCATCTGATTCCCAAGTGATATATTAAACAAGATGGAAGAATAGTGTCTTAGGGTTTTACTGCTGTGAACAGACTCCATGACCAATGCAAGTCTTATAAAGGACAACATTTAAATGGGACTGGCTTTCAGGTTCAGAGGTTCAGTCCATTATCATCAAAGCAGGATCATGGCAGCGTCCAGGCAGGCATGGTGGAGGCAGAGCTGAGAGTTCTACATCTTCATCTGAAGGCTGCTAGGAGAAGACTGAGTTCTGGGTAGCTAGGATGAGGGTCTTATAGCCCACACCCACAGTGACACGCCTATTCCACAGGGCCATACCTTCTAATAGTGCCACTCTCTGGGCCCGAGCATATTCAAACTATAACAAGTAGCTATTCACATTCATGTTCATATGTGGTTAGCCATGATTTGTCCTAACTGAAAAGACTTGGTTGTTCATTTCTTTGAAATTTGACCTTCCACAGAGCCAAAGCTTTTAGAACGTTACAGGAAGCTCTCAAGTGTAACTACGAACACTGGCAAATCTGGGAAAACTACATCCTTACCAGCACTGATGTTGGGGAGTTTGGGGAAGCCATCAAAGCTTACCACCGGCTCCTGGACCTCAGAGACAAATACAAAGACGTTCAGGTAGGAGAGTTACATTTTGTTATTTTAGTTTGGGTTTTGTACTGAACCTCTATTCTATGATATAAGTTGTTTTCTTTACTGTGAAACATATGTAGTATATGTAAACAGCATTTTTGTTCTTCAGTTAGTCTTTCCAGTTACTTACAGTTAGTAGCATTTCCACGTTAACTGTCTTGGTGCCATCACACACAGTATTGCTGCAGCTCCGTAGGCCAATCTGACTTACAGTTTGCATGCATAGTGTCAATGTGCAGAGATGAAATAGAAAGTTCTTTGCATTACTTACTACTCTGGGTAACTCCATGCCCTCTGTGGTTTGTAATAGTAGGAGTAAATTCTGTAGTATTCATGTAGTGTTTGCTACGTGCTTTCTGGGGGTTGTTTACAACACTTAAAGAGATAGTCGTTTTGGTTATGAAGTTATTGTTAAAGAAAGTATTGGAGATTTGCATCCACTGTGTTTGCTATATAATAGAATTAAATAAACAAGACCTTTGGGGCTGAATTATGATAGAAAATGGTATACAAAGAGAAAATACTCAAGGGTTTATGGTTATGAAGTGAGAAGTCTGGAAAACTACTTAACTCTTCAGGCCTTGTAACAGTCAACATAAGCTGTTTAAAATGACTGATTAGAAATTATCAAGACAGTATAGAACACACACAGATGTCACATCAATATATAGTAATGCCCTGCAAATCTCATGACATAAATATCTCAGTTCCAAATAGAGCTTATCACAGTCCTGTATTAATGCCCTGTGTTTAGCTCATTACGTGTCTTGAAAGCACAGCTGGCCAAGTTAACTTTAAAGCTTGGGTTTACTGGGAAAATCTATAACTTCAAGTAAAACTACCCACATGGAAGAGAGGTACAAACTTTCTGCTGGTTCTCCTTCTTTTTCTCTTCTTCTATCATCTTTTCTTTATGAATGTTGTTCATTGTAGAAAGAAGGGATTGCATTTAGAGTATAGAAATTCCTTTAAATGCAAGGCTGTGTTAAGCCAGTCTGATACCATTTTTCTGCTGTTTGCTTCTAATTTGTCATTCATCCATGTTCTTTGTGATGTGAGTGGGATTGCTCTTCTAAGTCTGTCCCTCAACCCTCAGTAATCTGCCTCTCCACAAGGACTAGTATCATTGGCTCTCTGGCTTGACTTTGAGGATCCAGGAAAAGCCCCGACCATCCATTCATGCTTGACACCAAGAGGGGTTAGTTCTATAAGCAGAGTCTAAGTGGCCCAGTCTAGAGCCTTCCCTTGTAATAGATTAGCAGCTGGACTTGTGTGGTGGGTGGAATGTAAGCACAAAAGGTGGGAACCTTTTCTCTTTTCTCTGCCACTCACCCTTCCCTGTGTTCTAAGGAATGTGGGCAGGTCAGATGGAATGTGGTAAAGTCATGACTCACAGTTACTGAAAGCTCGCTGTGTTAGATACTATTCTGGTACTTTGCATGTATTAGCTCATTTAAAAATTCACACCACAGCTGTGTGGCATGCATTTGTGCTATTGTAGGATATATGTGACACTGGAAAGTATGTGTGTATGTATCTCCACTCCCTGTCACTTTTCTAATTTTAAAGGAACTGATAGTTTAGATAAAATCACCTTCTAAGGCATTTCTTTTATGTCATAAAGAGTTATGGAGTCACTGTGATAATGCTGATTTTCATTTACTGTGGTCTACTAATTATGCTAAAACAGAGATAAGTATTTCAGAAAAAGGCAAGAAAATACAGAACTGTTGTTCAGAAAGAAACAGGTTCTGTCTAGATGATTCCTGTCTCTTGCAACTGTAGTAGCTGAATGGACTTGGCATGTTTGCATTTCTTTCCTAACCTCTCAGCAGTGTTGGAGCCTTGTTACTGATGTGTAGACTTACTGTCATGGTTGTGAGTGTATGGTGAGCGGAATGGGAGCCACGTGTTAGCTTTTAACAGAAGCACTCCTGAGAGTAATTGTTGGATTCTAAAGATAAAACTCTTGAGTTGCTTATTTGACATGTTCTATATCACATCAAATCCCTGGAATTATAAAGCATTAACTTAGCCATGCTTCAGGAACCTTGCTCACGCAGCGGTAAAAGGACCCAGAAAGCATCTTTTAGGAGTATCTTTAAGTGTTCCTTTCAGAAGAGGAACAAAAATCCTAACCGTAACTGTCCCAGCACAGATTGACATGCTTTACCTCTTACCCTGTGGTGCTGAGATTGAACCCAGGGCCTGCACATGCCAGGCAAGAACTCAACCATTGAGTCACATCTCCAGCTTTTATCGTAAGTGGACTTTAAAAAAAAAAAACATGTTCTAGTGGTCATATTAATAACTTCTCACTGCTCAATAATCAAATAATTTCTTTCTTTTCATGGGAGGTGGGGTGGGGTCGGGGGACAAGGTCTTTCTACCTAGCTCTGGCTATACTGTAACTCACTATATAAACCAGTCTAGCCTTGAACCAGCCTCCTGAGTGTTGGGATTAAAGGCCTGGCTTCATGCAAAATTTTCAACCATAGCTGAATTGTGTTTGTTTCTGTTTATAATTTTCTAATCCTGTGTGTGTCTTAGCACATTGTCTTATGTGAACTTCGTGAAAATTTAGTTGTTAGCTAGATAAAATTATCATACTTTATTTATATTCATGGCCAGTTAACATGTTAATTTATTTGTCTCTCATTATTCCTTTGTTTCTCAATATTAGAGTGTAAAACAAACATTCTCTCATAGAGTGACATTTTATGTAAGCATGAATACCTTAAAATATATTTTATTTGTATGGTATTTCACTTGCATGTATGTCTGTGAACATGTATGCAGTATCCATTTAGGCTAGAAAGGGTATTGGATCGCTTGGAACTGGAGTTTCAGATAGCTGTTACTCCATGTGGCTTCTGAGAATTGAGCTTGAGTCCTCTGGAAGAACAACCAGTGCTCTTAACCACTCAGCCATCTCTACAGCACATAAGCATGAATATTTTAATAAATTTAAGTTAATTTCATCCAAAGTTGAATGTTTTTTGGAGCAACCAAGGGTACCTTTGGGTTTTAAGACTGCCCTCTTGCAGTCCTACTAAGTGCCTGGAGACAAAGCAGTTCTATGAAATGTGCATGAAGCATGTTGAGAACATAATGTGCTCTGCAGGTATCAGATGTGAAATATGTTGGCTTGATATGCACATTTGGACCTACTGGGGAGATAGTCATTTCTGATAGCCTGTACCGTTGTAACACACTGAGAATGTCATTCTAGATAACCAGCAACTTGCTCAGGCTAGGCTGCCCTCATTAGCACCTTACTGATTCTCAGACATTCAGCTGTAGAAATAATGTGGGAAGACTGTGTCTCCTTTTGCATCTTAGGGAAGCCCTGTGAAGGAACGGCTCTGTAGAAATATCCTACAGTTCTAATGCTCTGGTGAGTTTCTGCAGCCGTGGCAGGATCACTGTGTGGTGCCTGAGTTATCACTGGCACAGCATTTTGTGACTAGCAATAGGCTTTGGCTATCTAGCTTCATGACACACTGTCAGCATGCATGACAGCAACCAATGTCTATTCCTTCCTATGTCCTTTTGGTGCTTGTGATGGTTTGTATATGCTTTGGCTAGGGAATGGTACTATTAGGAGGTGTGGCCTTGTTGGAGTAGGTGTGTCATTGTGGGTGTGGCCTTTAATACCCTAGTCCTAGCTGCCTGGAAGTCAGTATTCTGCTAGCAGCCTTCAGATGAAGATGTAGAACTCCCAGCTCCTCCTGCACCATGCCTGCCTGGACACTGCCATGTTCTTGCCTTGATGATAATGGACTGAACCTCTGAACTGTAAACCAGACCCAATTAAATGTTGTCCTTATAAGAGTTGCCTTGGTCATGGTGTCTGCTCACAGCAGTAAAACCCTAAGACAGTGTTCCTAACCTTTATACCTTTTTATAGATATGGATTGTACTGATTTAATTTTTTCCCATTGTGAATATATAAAGTATATAAATGTATATTTATTTTAATATAGACAATGATATAAACTAGAGAGAGTTATCCTGTTTTTTTCCCTCCTAGTATTTGTAAAAGGAATAAATGGATGAGTGTATTACCTGTATAAATTGCTGTTGTTGTTGTTGTTTTCTTCAGTCTTACTTTGAGTGAAATATTAGATTGGTAAAACTTGGGAACAGCATTCTGTAATGGCAGTACTTTTCTAACATCTGTATTTGATAACATCTGTGCTTACATATATACTCTTACTTAGTGGTCATTGAACCTGATTTGTGTTCATTAGTTGTTATTCAGTTTCCAGGTTCTATTCTAATGAAAAGTGAACAGCAGGTGCACAAATCCTTGTGCAGTTGCTGCTTCCCTCTGGCATGTTCTGTGATCCACATTTCTTCCTGGTTTCTTGTTTTTAGTCTTGTTCTTGGTAAATTGGCAATCATTTGGAAAAGGAATTTAAGTTTTATATGTTAACATCTTATGTGTTTGGGGGAGTAACACATACTGAGTGCTTAGTGTGTTCTTGCCACTTAACACAGATCATCTTTATAGAGCACATGTACACCTAAGGTTCCTCAAGGTGCAGACTATTGCAGTTAACTGTCTTGGTGCCATCACACACAGTATTGCTGCAGCTCCGTAGGCCAATCTGACTTACAGTTTGCATGCATAGTGTCAATGTGCAGAGATGAAATAGAAAGTTCTTTGCATTACTTACTACTCTGGGTAACTCCATGCCCTCTGTGGTTTGTAATAGTAGGAGTAAATTCTGTATGTATTCATGTAGTGTTTGCTACGTGCTTTCTGGGGGTTGTTTACAACACTTAAAGAGATAGTCGTTTTGGTTATGAAGTTATTGTTAAAGAAAGTATTGGAGATTTGCATCCACTGTGTTTGCTATATAATAGAATTAAATAAACAAGACCTTTGGGGCTGAATTATGATAGAAAATGGTATACAAAGAGAAAATACTCAAGGGTTTATGGTTATGAAGTGAGAAGTCTGGAAAACTACTTAACTCTTCAGGCCTTGTAACAGTCAACATAAGCTGTTTAAAATGACTGATTAGAAATTATCAAGACAGTATAGAACACACACAGATGTCACATCAATATATAGTAATGCCCTGCAAATCTCATGACATAAATATCTCAGTTCCAAATAGAGCTTATCACAGTCCTGTATTAATGCCCTGTGTTTAGCTCATTACGTGTCTTGAAAGCACAGCTGGCCAAGTTAACTTTAAAGCTTGGGTTTACTGGGAAAATCTATAACTTCAAGTAAAACTACCCACATGGAAGAGAGGTACAAACTTTCTGCTGGTTCTCCTTCTTTTTCTCTTCTTCTATCATCTTTTCTTTATGAATGTTGTTCATTGTAGAAAGAAGGGATTGCATTTAGAGTATAGAAATTCCTTTAAATGCAAGGCTGTGTTAAGCCAGTCTGATACCATTTTTCTGCTGTTTGCTTCTAATTTGTCATTCATCCATGTTCTTTGTGATGTGAGTGGGATTGCTCTTCTAAGTCTGTCCCTCAACCCTCAGTAATCTGCCTCTCCACAAGGACTAGTATCATTGGCTCTCTGGCTTGACTTTGAGGATCCAGGAAAAGCCCCGACCATCCATTCATGCTTGACACCAAGAGGGGTTAGTTCTATAAGCAGAGTCTAAGTGGCCCAGTCTAGAGCCTTCCCTTGTAATAGATTAGCAGCTGGACTTGTGTGGTGGGTGGAATGTAAGCACAAAAGGTGGGAACCTTTTCTCTTTTCTCTGCCACTCACCCTTCCCTGTGTTCTAAGGAAGGGTGGGCAGGTCAGATGGAATGTGGTAAAGTCATGACTCACAGTTACTGAAAGCTCGCTGTGTTAGATACTATTCTGGTACTTTGCATGTATTAGCTCATTTAAAAATTCACACCACAGCTGTGTGGCATGCATTTGTGCTATTGTAGGATATATGTGACACTGGAAAGTATGTGTGTATGTATCTCCACTCCCTGTCACTTTTCTAATTTTAAAGGAACTGATAGTTTAGATAAAATCACCTTCTAAGGCATTTCTTTTATGTCATAAAGAGTTATGGAGTCACTGTGATAATGCTGATTTTCATTTACTGTGGTCTACTAATTATGCTAAAACAGAGATAAGTATTTCAGAAAAAGGCAAGAAAATACAGAACTGTTGTTCAGAAAGAAACAGGTTCTGTCTAGATGATTCCTGTCTCTTGCAACTGTAGTAGCTGAATGGACTTGGCATGTTTGCATTTCTTTCCTAACCTCTCAGCAGTGTTGGAGCCTTGTTACTGATGTGTAGACTTACTGTCATGGTTGTGAGTGTATGGGTGAGCGGAATGGGAGCCACGGTGTTAGCTTTTAACAGAAGCACTCCTGAGAGTAATTGTTGGATTCTAAAGATAAAACTCTTGAGTTGCTTATTTGACATGTTCTATATCACATCAAATCCCTGGAATTATAAAGCATTAACTTAGCCATGCTTCAGGAACCTTGCTCACGCAGCGGTAAAAGGACCCAGAAAGCATCTTTTAGGAGTATCTTTAAGTGTTCCTTTCAGAAGAGGAACAAAAATCCTAACCGTAACTGTCCCAGCACAGATTGACATGCTTTACCTCTTACCCTGTGGTGCTGAGGATTGAACCCAGGGCCTGCACATGCCAGGCAAGAACTCAACCATTGAGTCACATCTCCAGCTTTTATCGTAAGTGGACTTTAAAAAAAAAAAACATGTTCTAGTGGTCATATTAATAACTTCTCACTGCTCAATAATCAAATAATTTTCTTTCTTTTCATGGGAGGTGGGGTGGGGGTCGGGGGACAAGGTCTTTCTACCTAGCTCTGGCTATACTGTAACTCACTATATAAACCAGTCTAGCCTTGAACCAGCCTCCTGAGTGTTGGGATTAAAGGCCTGGCTTCATGCAAAATTTTCAACCATAGCTGAATTGTGTTTGTTTCTGTTTATAATTTTCTAATCCTGTGTGTGTCTTAGCACATTGTCTTATGTGAACTTCGTGAAAATTTAGTTGTTAGCTAGATAAAATTATCATACTTTATTTATATTCATGGCCAGTTAACATGTTAATTTATTTGTCTCTCATTATTCCTTTGTTTCTCAATATTAGAGTGTAAAACAAACATTCTCTCATAGAGTGACATTTTATGTAAGCATGAATACCTTAAAATATATTTTATTTGTATGGTATTTCACTTGCATGTATGTCTGTGAACATGTATGCAGTATCCATTTAGGCTAGAAAGGGTATTGGATCGCTTGGAACTGGAGTTTCAGATAGCTGTTACTCCATGTGGCTTCTGAGAATTGAGCTTGAGTCCTCTGGAAGAACAACCAGTGCTCTTAACCACTCAGCCATCTCTACAGCACATAAGCATGAATATTTTAATAAATTTAAGTTAATTTCATCCAAAGTTGAATGTTTTTTGGAGCAACCAAGGGTAGCCTTTGGGTTTTAAGACTGCCCTCTTGCAGTCCTACTAAGTGCCTGGAGACAAGCAGTTCTATGAAATGTGCATGAAGCATGTTGAGAACATAATGTGCTCTGCAGGTATCAGATGTGAAATATGTTGGCTTGATATGCACATTTGGACCTACTGGGGAGATAGTCATTTCTGATAGCCTGTACCGTTGTAACACACTGAGAATGTCATTCTAGATAACCAGCAACTTGCTCAGGCTAGGCTGCCCTCATTAGCACCTTACTGATTCTCAGACATTCAGCTGTAGAAATAATGTGGGAAGACTGTGTCTCCTTTTGCATCTTAGGGAAGCCCTGTGAAGGAAGGGCTCTGTAGAAATATCCTACAGTTCTAATGCTCTGGTGAGTTTCTGCAGCCGTGGCAGGATCACTGTGTGGTGCCTGAGTTATCACTGGCACAGCATTTTGTGACTAGCAATAGGCTTTGGCTATCTAGCTTCATGACACACTGTCAGCATGCATGACAGCAACCAATGTCTTTTCCTTCCTATGTCCTTTTGGTGCTTGTGATGGTTTGTATATGCTTTGGCTAGGGAATGGTACTATTAGGAGGTGTGGCCTTGTTGGAGTAGGTGTGTCATTGTGGGTGTGGCCTTTAATACCCTAGTCCTAGCTGCCTGGAAGTCAGTATTCTGCTAGCAGCCTTCAGATGAAGATGTAGAACTCCCAGCTCCTCCTGCACCATGCCTGCCTGGACACTGCCATGTTCTTGCCTTGATGATAATGGACTGAACCTCTGAACCTGTAAACCAGACCCAATTAAATGTTGTCCTTATAAGAGTTGCCTTGGTCATGGTGTCTGCTCACAGCAGTAAAACCCTAAGACAGTGTTCCTAACCTTTATACCTTTTTATAGATATGGATTGTACTGATTTAATTTTTTCCCATTGTGAATATATAAAGTATATAAATGTATATTTATTTTAATATAGACAATGATATAAACTAGAGAGAGATTATCCTGTTTTTTTCCCTCCTAGTATTTGTAAAAGGAATAAATGGATGAGTGTATTACCTGTATAAATTGCTGTTGTTGTTGTTGTTTTCTTCAGTCTTACTTTGAGTGAAATATTAGATTGGTAAAACTTGGGAACAGCATTCTGTAATGGCAGTACTTTTCTAACATCTGTATTTGATAACATCTGTGCTTACATATATACTCTTACTTAGTGGTCATTGACTGATTTGTGTCATTAGTTGTATTCAGTTTCCAGTTCTATTCTAATGAAGTGAACAGCAGGTGCACAAATCCTTGTGCAGTTGCTGCTTCCCTCTGGCATGTTCTGTGATCCACATTTCTTCCTGGTTTTTGTTTTTAGTCTTGTTCTTGGTAAATTGGCAATCATTTGGAAAAGGAATTTAAGTTTTATATGTTAACATCTTATGTGTTTGGGGGAGTAACACATACTGAGTGCTTAGTGTGTTCTTGCCACTTAACACAGATCATCTTTATAGAGCACATGTACACCTAAGGTTCCTCAAGGTGCAGACTATTGCAGTGAGGCCCATGAAGGGGATATGGTTAGTGGGAACTGAAAGGTAGCATCACATGGGAGTGTGCCTTAGTGTCTGAGGGAAGATTATGTGAGGTACAATGTTTCCTTGTCAGATTAATATGCATGTGCATTGTTTCTAGTAAAGTTTTCTTAACTGAGGTGTAAGTTAATAAATCATCTCCATGTAATAAAACAGGGAGATTTTTAGCTTCATACATTGACCGTTATATATTCTAATATAACCCAATTCCCATTTTTGTCACCGCAGAGTCCTCTTATGTTCCATTTTAGTCACTTGAGCCACTACCCTTTCCCCAAGTAAGAAACAAGCTTGAGATTTCTGTCACCACAGCTCACTGTCACTTTTCTCGAGTATCCCATACCGATCCTGTGTAGCTGTGTATTGGTGGTGTGCTTTGTGTAGATTTGTTTGATATTTTCTTTGGAATCATGAAAAGGTGCTATTGATGGGCAGCAGGGCAGGCTGCCAACCAAATTAAAGTCTAAGAATAAATGATGATTGAGTATCTGAGAGAAGGAGAGAGGAAACAGATCCACTTTGTATAAATTAGAGCTTTGGAAAATAGATGCTATCTCTGTTTTACTGGAGGAACCTGAGGCTCAGCAAGGTAAGCCAATAAAGTTGATGTGTTTTAAAGTTGATGTGTTTTAGCTGACAGGCAGTAGAAGGCTGGAAAGCCAGGACTGGAAATCTGGTGCTTGTGTGTGTGTGTGTGTGTGTGTGTGTGTGTGTGTGTGTGTGTGTGTGGTGTGTGTACACGTGTGTGTGTACACATGTATTTGTGCATGTGTGTGTGCACGCACATAGATATACGCACACATGTGCCTGTGAAGATCTCCAGGGGCCCGTGCTAGTTGTCTTCTTCAGTGGTTTATCACCTTATTTTCTGAGACAGGGTCTCTCACTGGACTGGAAGCCATGTACTTGGCAAGCATAGACAGCCATTGAGCTCCAGCCATCCTCTTGTCTCAGCCTCCCTAGTTCTAGGATTATAGGTACATACCAGCAGTCCTGGTAGGAGAGTGCTGTAGATTCAAACTGAGGGCTTCATGTTCTCGAGCAAGCACATTACTGACTGGGCCATTTTCCTAGCACCACTCCATCCCAACTCGTTAGAGCTTTTTGTTTTGTTTTTGTAGTTATCGAGAAGGCACACAAAGGAAAATGCTCAGCTTCTGTCTTCTCTTCCTAACGAAGCTTTGGGGAAGCCAAGAGTTCGGTTATCAGTCCAGGAAACAGCATCTTACTTGGAGAACTCCAAGTAGAGCAGAGTTAGACAAACAGTGGAGGTGGGAAATTGCTTCATTTCTGGCCTGAAGCCCTCCTGGAAGTTTTTGTAACAGGACCCGAGGTAGTCCTATTCCTGCTCTGAAGACCTCCAGGATTCAGAGGGCTGAACTCTGTGCAGTGGGCCAAGATTGTGATGAGATTTGGCTGAGGACTTCAAGGTTAGTGTGTTAGGGGAGAAGATGGAAATGCTCTTTTGCCAAGACGGCCCAGCGTTTGTTTATGTTAGAATTGCCTCTCCGTTATGTGTGAGGCCTTCTCTTCCGGGATCAGTGTGGTCCTCACAGTCATCTGCACTTGGTGCATTCCTCAAGCATGGTCTGGGATAGAGGTGAGACGTAGTTGTCGAGCATATAAAAACAAATTCAGACAACAAAAGCCCCACCCAACCCATCTGCCAGCCAAGAAGCCTACATCTGCAAAACCAAATGGCGGTGTGTGCCTGTATTCCAAGTACTTGAGGCTGAGGCAGAAGATTCACTGTGTAAGGCCAGCCCAGGCCATTTAACACAAACAAAGAGATGAAGGGCAAATTATGACATTCAGAGTTTTAAACTCCCACGGATTTGTCACCACAAGCCTTTCCTGCAGGAGGTTCTGACAGGAGTGTTGAGTTTTTGGATGAAATCAAAGTGTACTAGATAATGACTCAGCCTGGATGAAGGCATAGATATCACACTAGACACAATGCATAAGAATTATTGTAGTAAGTTTGTAGCACTACTCTTTGTTTTCTACACACTTTGTCTACGGTTGGTTTTCTGTACAGTTTGTAATCAATGAGTTTAAAGAATTTGGTTTATATAGGAGGCACACAGTATCTAAAGACAATCTGTTGATGTAAACTTTAGAAAGAGGCACCTGTGGAGTTACAGAAGCAAACATTTTCACATAATTAAATTTTATACAGATGACCACAGCACTCTGTAAAACTAAAACTGTGGCTTCTGTGTTTCCTCAAGTGCACTTTCTAGATGAGGTTAACTCTCAAATTAGTCTCAATAGATTTGAAAGGAATATTTTATAAAGTATCTTCTCTGGATACCACAGGGTGAAATTAGAAATAGAAGCAAAATAAAATAAAAACAACAACAACAACAAAAATCAAAAGTAAAACCAAAAAAAAATTACAGAATTATGGAAAGTAAAGAGTATGCTCCTAAATACTCAGCAGCTGTGGTGGTTTAAATGAGAATGGCCCCGTAGATTTGATTGCTTTATCACACCAGGCAGTGCCACCACGTGAAAGGATCAGGAAGTGTGGCTTCGTTGGAGGAAGTACTTCTCAAGCTCAAGCCAGGCCCAGTATCTCTCTCTCCCTGTTGTCTGTGGATCAAGATGTAGAACTCTCAGCTACTTCTTCAGCACCAAGTCTGCCTGCATGCTGCCATGCTTCCCCCATGATAAGAATTGAATGAACCTCTGAAAAACTGCAAACGAACCCCAGTTAATTGCTTTCCTTTATAAGAATTTCTGTGGTCATCCTGTCTCTTCATAACAATAGGACACTTAGTAAGATAGTAGATTAAAAGGAAAAATCAGAAAGTATTCAGAGACAAGATGAAAACACATTAGGTCTTAGGAGACACTGTAGAAGTCCTGATAAGTTGGACATTTATGGCTAGCTGGATATTCATCTTAGAACACAGGAAAGATTTCAGGTCAGCAACTGATCTTTTTGTTTGCTCTTTGGAGACAGAGTCTCTCTATGTATCCTTGACTGTCCTGGAACTTACTATGTAAACTACTCTAGCTTGAACTCAAAGAAATCCACCTGACTCTGCTTCTTGAGTCATGTGCCTAATAGACTATCTTAAGAAACTACTAGATAAAGAAAAACAAACAAGCAAACAAAACCAAAGCTAGCAGAACCTGGGAAACAATGACTATTAGAAAAGAAAAAAGGTGAGTGAAACAGAGAATCAAATGGTAGTTTATTTTAATGATAACAACAGTGACAAAGCTTTAGATGGATGAACTAAGAAAGAAAGGGAAATAGGAACCTCGTTACCATTTTAGAAGTAAGCCGAGTTGTAAAAGAGTACTGTAAGCCACTGTTTGCCAACAAGTATGATAACCTAGATGGATGAAGGAGTCATGAAGAGTAGGTCCCAAAAAAGGAAAAAATGTGAGTACATCTATAACTAGTATGCAGACAGAATCAACAGCAATCAAATGTCATCTTACACTGGAAAGCCTGGAACCCAGTGCCTTCACTTCTGAATACCATCAAACATCTAAGTGCAAACTGAGCTTTTATAAGGGCGGCATAATCTTGATATCAAAGCTAGACATAGGAAAGAAAACTGCAGACCTAAATGTTTTCTGAACATTTATGTAAAACATCCTTAATAAAATATTGTCAAGCCAATTTTACATCATATTATAGAGGTATAGACCAATACCAAGTGAGCTTAATCCTGAGATTTTAGCATCACTTAGCATATGTAAACTGATGTAATACATTAATAGAATGAGGGTCACATATGTATATCCCAATTGCTATAGAAAAGGCTTTTAAATGAAATCCAAGGCAGTTTTCTAGTAAGTGTCCAACAAACCAGAACCAGAAGGAAACCACATCAATTTAGCAAAGGCACATGGGAGAAACTCTGAGTGATCAATGTTCTCCGTGGTGAAAGGCTAGATGCTGCTTCCTAAGATCAGATACCCACTGCCACCTTCTCATAACAGTCAGTTGGGGTTGTTGTCAGCATGATTAGACAAGAAAAGCAAGTAAATGGATCCATAGAAAGGGACAAAGTCAAAGTATATATTTATTTGTCAATTACAAGATATTGCATACAGAATGTCATAAAGATTATGCAAAAGCTGTTAGAACTAACTTAATTCAGCAAAGTAACAATACAAAGTTAATTAAATCTTAAATACTTAATATATCCTGTTTTCCTGGTAGTTTTTTATGTCAACTCGATAAACCTACAGTCATTGGAAAGAGGAAACATGGTCTTTCTATGCAGTCCTGGCTTTCCTTGGAGCTAGCTATGTGGATCAGGCTGGCCTCAAACTTAGAGATTTGCCTGCCTCTGAATGAAATATAACATATTAGGTTTTTTCTTTTGTGCTTTCCTGTATTTATTAATTTAAATCCAGTGCTACAAAATCTTTATCTTTTCTTATGTTTTTTGTTTGTTTGCTTTAAATTTTGGATAACATAGGAAATAATGGGTTTCATCATGGCACATTATACATGTGTGTCATTTGTTCTCACCCCTACCCGCCCTGCCCTGTCTCACAATGCCATTGCCATTGCCGCGCCCCCGCCCCCCACCCTATGGCTGCTTCTCCAGTTCTTCCTCCTCTGCTCACTTATCACATGAATTCATCACCACTGCTTAGAAAAATGTCTTTTTCTATTTTTTTTTATTATAGTAAAAACACATTTACCATCTCAAGCGTTTTTAGGTGTAAAGTGGTATGAGGTGCCTCAGCTGTGTTGTTCCACCCCCACTTGGGAACCCTTTCATCAGCTTGTGAAAGTGGAGATCCAGTCTGTGAAATAGCCCCCTCCTGTTGCAGGAAGTATTAGTAAAAAGGCACCCTCCAGCTAGTTCTTGGCCTTGCCTCCATGTTCCCTCTCTAAGCCCATTTGTCTCCGCAAGCCTCCCAGCAGCTCCCGAGCTGGTTTCACCAGGCTGCTCTCTAGCCTGCTCCCGTAGTGAATGGTAGCTGTGTTTTCAGCTCTGGCTTGCTCATCCCTGGAGCCGTGACTTCCTTCATAGCCATAACCACCTGGTTGTCGGAGGACCCACTTCCCAGTAACCCAGTAAAACTCTAAGGCTTAAAGATTAACCAATGGATTTATTTATTAACAAATACTCAATACACATGATGCCCACACAGTTAGAATTGTTATCCAATTACCTAACCTTGATATGAATAACTACCTGAGACTGCTAGAGACATGAGGGTGACATCCGCAGCCATTTTGCCTCCCCTCCTGTCCTCCTCTTCTCTCTCCCAACTCCTAGCTCCGCCTCCCTCTTCCCTGCCAATGACAGAGCTCCACTGCAAATAAAATTCCTGCCACATTCACCTTTTCTGTTAGAATTAAAACAAACAAACAAACAACTTTCTCTCAAAATAAAAATGCTTAGTAACAATTATACAGATTTCTACCAATAGATTATGGCTCTGTAAGCACCATCTTAAAAAATAAATAGAGTGGGAACATTGTGGCCAGACTGAGAGCTAGCCAGATGTGCCTTTTTTTTTCTCTAATATCTCCCGCTACACCCTCTTCTCTTCTCCTCAGCCCAGCTGTCCTGTCTGTGCTGTTGGCTCTGACTGCTCTCAGGACCTGTCCTCTGTGTCACAATGTCCTCAAGACTCACTGAAGTTGGGTAGTGTCTGTCATCATTTCCTTCTAACTTCCAGTCTTCAGGCTGGACGATTCCATCATGTGCACACACCACATCTGCATTTCTGTTCATTCCACACGTGCACTGTGTTCTTTCTCTTCATGGCTGACTCAGTGGCCAGGGAAACAAGATGGTGGCACAGTGGTCAACCTTGTTCCTCCTGGGAGTACTCTGGAGAAGGTATGTGAGGTCTGTCAAGAGCCTTGATGTCGTGGGCTGGAAGGTGGGTGCCTCTCGGCACTGCTCCTTGGCTTTGGCCATGGGAGGGCAGGAACGCCCTTCTTCACTTTAGTGCCAACTTGGAGAAAGCTAGAATGTGATTTTGATTGATTTAGATAATTTTATTTCTTGTTCCATATTTATTATAATAAGCAACATCATTGCCATTTTAATTTTTTAGAGTATCCAGGCTTCAAATTTTTATTTAGGTTGTTTAATGATGCACCAAATGAGCTCTAAATGGGCTAAATATATGCCAAATACTTTGTCTTCTCGAAAAATTAGGAATAGAAGAAAGTACTTACTAAAGTTCTTAAACCCTGAGGCAGTTAAGGAAAACTGGAAGGAATCTTTACGACCACATTAAAAAAAACATGTGACTGAAAATGACCTTGGGCTAGGACAGGGAAGTAGGCTCAGATACTTTGGTCATCCTGATAAGGCCTTAGAAACAGTGATCAAGAGAGTGTTCATGTAATTGGGTTTAATGCCTTGCTTTTTCTTTGACTATTTGTGTTTATTGTATTGCCTGTTCTTTGACTATTTACATCTATTGTATTGCTAGACCCTCAACTTAGAACTGACCTTAATACATGCATGTAATCAAAATGGTATAAAAGCATAAAGGAAGAAGGGGTATAGGATAGGGGGTTCTAGAGAGAGGAAATGGGAGAAAGGGGATGACATCTGTATTGTAAATAAATAAAATATCCAATAAAAACAAACAAACAAAAAACAAAAAAAGAAGAAAAAAAATTGACTCGTGTTACCTGGTATGATATATGACGATCATAAAATTTATTAAACACTATGATAATAAAATGTGACAAATATTTGTTACAAAGAAGAAAGGCAAAAAGCTAATAATATCTTTATGATATAAAGAGTTAACATCTGCTGTAGGAATGAAGGGAACAGGAAGTGCAATTCACAAACAGATTCAAGTAAGCATGAGAATTTAGTACCTGAGAATGACATATTTTAAAATCTGTGGGATAAGAATAGAACATTCAGTATGTACAAAGTTGTTGGCCATACATTAAGCCCCAAAACTTCAGTTCTGCATCAATCCATAAACCAGGATAAGTTCAGATGGACAAAATGTTTAAACTGGATTTCTAAGCAGAATGATGTGTATGTGAGTGTGGACTTGGGAATTACATGGCCTGAGTCTGACTCCCACCTGTCTGTAAGTCACTGGCATCGTGACCTTGGGCAGCTTTAATTAGCCACTTCACGCTTCAGTTTCCTAAGATAGCGATGACAAAGCATCTTCCTGTTGTGAGGACTGAATGAGTTAGTACATGCAACGGGTGTAGCCTGGTGCATGCAAGAGCATTTAAGATTAGTTGTTATCTTCGTCATCGTCACCATTGTCATCATTATCATCATTGAGGTAAAACTGTAAAAGCATTACAGGAAAATGTGAAGATACTTTTATGAACTTGGGGTAGAGGAAATACATATAATCATGAAATCATGAAAGATCAAGAGATTTGCTATTTAAAACTGCACATGGGGAAGTATTTCTGAACAGTGAGTGAAGTGTGGGGTCAACAGCCATAGGAGGGACAGTAGGTGAGGTGACATTGTTTTCTTGCTTCCTGCAGTAAAGCCAGGCCTGGTCAGTGCCTGCGAAGAGCTTATTTGAACATTTTCCACACTGTTGTGGTTCTCCTTAGAGCTACTGTGTGAGTTCTCCTGGGTGATATAACAAACTTCCACAAACTTGGTGTCTTATGTGGAAGTTTATTCTCTTTGTTCAGCTCTGGAGTCCAGAAATCCAAAATCAAAGTGTTAATTTGTGTTCCTAAAGATTCTAGGGGAAGCCTTCCTAATTTCTAGTGGTCCTGGACCTTCCTCCTCCTGTGATATCGAGGCTCTAAACTCAGCCACGCCTGTCAGTGGACTGACCTCCAGTCCTAGCCACTGAACTTAGGGACCTCCTTGGTCCAGTATGACCTCATCTTAAGTAAATGCTATGGACAGAAGACCCTTTTACCCCCTGGACAGACATGAGTTGAGGAAGCTGTTTTGCCACAGTTTTATCTTCCCTTTCATGAAGAAAACAGCTGCAGGCCTGTCTGGGAGAGGTGTGCATCAAGGAAGTCTCCAGAACAGATCAGTAGCTTACTGGGAGCTGGTGCGAGTGAAGGTCACGAACAGAGGTACCGTGAGGGAAGCCAGAGAGCCCTCAACTAGTCATGCCCAGGGCTTTCCTTGAGTTGACACTCCCAGAATTTTGATGCTGGGGACATGCAGAGAGGTTCTAAGATTAGGAGAAGAGTATTGGTCAACAGAGATTGTGTGCTTATAGCTCATGTGAGGCCCTGAGTGCAGTCTCCAGCCCTGGGAAGATTGGAGTTGATAGAAAGATAACAAATGTTTTCAAAGACAGGTAGGGCCAGCAAGATGGCTCAGTGGGTAAAGGTGCCTGCCAGCAAGGCTGACAACCTGAGTTCATTCTTCGAACCCACAGCACAGACATACAGATGCACACGCAGACACACACACACACACACACACACACACACATGCATACTACCCGGAGTGCACATAAACCTATTTTAAAATAAAGTAAGAGGCGTGCATTTAGTTATGTGTAATATTGACAGACAACAGTCAAATCTTGAAGAACAAATTGGAATGTCTAAAGAAGGTCTATTGTTAGACTTTAGGAGATTATAAAATTAAATACCAATATAAAAATTGTGTATATGGGCATGTATCTTATCAGGGGGAGGGTTCAGATTCGCATTAGATCCAGAAGGGTGTCCAGACCCATGAAGAGTATTCACAGAAGACAATATATCTCTTTATAATCTCCAGGGAGTAACTTATTCCTTTAATGTATCATGGTACAAACAGAAAAGTATCACTGGTCATGTTTACCTCTTGGCCTAGGATCTGAAAGTTAGCTTTGTTTTAAAAGTATATGTAAGTAATTTAGCCACATAAATGAAACAAAATCCTTACTTCTCTTCTGTCAGCCCCTCCCTGCCCCTTATGGCAGCTCCTGGTTAAAGGTGTCCTCCTGAGACCTTAGGAACTCTGCTCTCCCCCAGAGGGGCAGCCGACTGGGTGTGTGAACAGATCTGCAGATGCCTGGCCTCCAGCCCCGATGAGCACTGCTCAAAGCTGTTCTTCTTGGACGCCGTCCTCACCTGGTCTGCTGCTTCCCTCACCAGCTGCTCTCCAGCCCCTTTCTCAGCCCCTCCCTTTCCTTTTCTGTGAGAGGCACCAAGCTTTTCCCCTAACTACTCTTCTTCCTTGGAGGAAGGCTTCCCAGGGGTTCTCATTCATTCCTTCAGTTTCTCCTACCTTGGTGAGGTAAATGGGCCTGTCCCTTAACTCTCTTCCTCACAGGATCAGTTTATCTCGTGTGCATATCTTTTCAGGTGTCCTGGTTTGTTCCCCATTAACTCATACTACCCTCAAAATACTGGCAGCTTGTATCTGGCCCAAGGACAAATGGGAATCTTGTTTCCTCTTTTTATTTTATATTAGCTCTAATGTCTTAGGAGAAATTTTAATTGAAATAACTTAAGAAACAAAAATCTGTCTCTTTGGTTGATCTAGATTATCAAAGAACAGTGAAATGAAAAGGTTTCTAGCTTATATATTTCATAAAAGTGATAGACAGGGATAGCAGAGAAAAAGGGAGCTAGCTTTGTTAATTAATATAGGAAATACTTGAGAAGATTCAGGGCTTGGATTGTGAGTTCAGATCCACAGGTCTCCCTGTATGTGTGACCTTGGAGAGGTTCCAGTTTCTTAATTTGCAGAGTGCACAGGACAGCAAACATCACTGGCTGGATTTAATGTGCACCTAGAGCTTAGGAGGCACTCTGGCTACTGTATTGTTAGCATCGTCTTCACTGAAGCTCAGCCCCAGAGCTGAGAGACGGCCCAGGTAAAGGGCTTGCTGGCCAATCGTGAGGTCCTGAATTCTGTCCCCAGAGACCACATAAAAAGTAGGCACGGAGGCACATGTCTACAGCGATAGTGCTTCAGGGTGGCAGTAGAGTGGGCAGATTCCAAGAGTTGACCAACTGTGCAGTCTAACTGAAACAGCAGTGAGAGACCTAAAAAGTTGTATGTGTGGGAGAGGGGGGCGGGGATAGGGAGAGCCAGTTGTGGTGTATGCCAAAGGCAGGCAGATTTCTGTGAGAGTTTGAGGCCATAGCAAGAGTTTCAGGCCAGTCAGAGTTACTCTGTCTCTAAAACAAACAAACAGACAAACAAACACAATAAATAAAAGAACAAATAAGATGGACAGCAATAGAACATACACACACATGGATATCTACTCCCTCCCCCATCAACTTGACAAGTCACTTGCTGGGTGACCTTGACAGTTACTTCTGCAAGCCTTGTTTGGCTTTTTTTTTCCTTATTAGTTTGTAAAGTGGCAGTATCAAACCATTTTCTTCCAAGGTATTGGAGAGCAATTAATGACGTCAAGGGAGAACTTTGCTGTACAGAGGAATGCAGAAATGGAGAAGCGCATCCTCTCCAGGATTGTGTTTTTCTGCAGGTTTATTTTGAAGCAACGTAAGGAAGTGAGCCTGGGTGGGAGGGCTCCCTGGAGGTGAGCAAGCCGACAGGACCTGAGAGCTTTCTTTGTGTTTGCCCTGACAGAGTTGGTAGAAAGTCAGTGGTGACTATAGGCTGTAGGTTTGGCGTGCAGTGACTCCTTTGATTAGTCTATGATGTAAGGAGAAAGCCTGCACTTGTGACTGCTGCTTGGTACCTCCCCAAACACTCTCCCATGTATGTGGAAGATGACCCCTCTGCTGCTCTTGATTGGTGCTGGAAAATGATGCCTTGCTGTTCAAAGTGTGATCTGCAGGCTCTTAGTATCATCCACCACCTGGGGCCTTGTTAGGAGTGTAACGCCCATTCCCCCAAGGATGGACAAGCACTTATATACAGAATTCTCTATTTCCAACAAGTTCCCAGTGATGGCAGCTCGTGGACCACAGTGAGCAGCAGGGTTCTAGAGTCTTCTCAAGCTGGTTCTTTAGATGAGTCTGTGTGCCCCCATTTGAGGAGTGGAAGACGAAGGGTGCTCTTGATGTTTCCAGAGACTCTGCCTTAAGATACACAGCCTAATGTAAATACGGCAGAGGTTTTCTGTTAGGATACAATGTGTTATAACCTATTTAACCCACCAACCAGTGTTCTGAGCTCTTAGGTACAATTTGAGAACATGGTATTCCAGAAAGTTGCTGGGTGGACTGGGTAGGGAGAGGGGAAGAGATGTTGTTTGATGCCAGCACATTAGCAGTGTATCATTGAACAGCAAACAGTGATAGAATGATGTCACCAGAGTGCAGAGGACAGTTGATGAGTGCTAAACTAAGATAGCTGGACGTAGGATTCATGGGGACATGGAATCAAGCCTGCTACACTTGGCAGAAGAGTGAGAGAAGAGAAGTAGGCCGATGCTCACATCACTGACTGCACACAGGGTCACGGTGAGATGGCAGGGAAGGAAAGGCAGTGGGACATGCTTCCCTCTTAAAGTAGGTGTGAGATGTTGATGGAACTGTCCAGTAGGTTTTCAGGCAATATCCTGGGGTTCCAGACAGAATCCTAGCTGATGTTGTGAAGCTTGTGTTTGAGGCTATGTGTGTGGCTCAGCTCTTCAAAGAGAGTCCTCCAAGTGAGAAGAGATGAGCTACAGACTCAAGGCCATGACAAAAGAGCCCTCTGAGGGGCCTGATAGAGAACATCTAGATAGCATGTGATTCTAGAGTGTCAAGGGTGGCTTGACTTTTATTTCACTCTTAATATGTAATAATGATATCCAAGTAAGGCCACATTATTCAATGTCTGATTGCAGAGTGGAGTCCTGGATTTCTTGTTACTATTTGATGGCTGCTAGCTCACTATTTTCTTCTGTGCATTTTTTAAAGGTCCTTAAAATTCTGGTCAGGGCGGTGGTTAATGGTATGACCGACCGAAGTGGAGATGTTGCGTCCAGCCTCAAAGGCAAGCTGCAGGAGTTGTTGGGCAGAGTAACTTCAAGGGTGACCAATGACGGAGAAGTCTGGAGACTGTATGCCCAAGTACATGGGAATGGGCTGAGTGAGAAGCCTGAAGAGAATGAGAAGGTCAGTGCTGGGCCTCTGTCTGTCCTGGGCCTCTGTCTTTGCTACCACAGGTAAAGAAGGCCTGCTTTTTTGAGTGAAAGATAAGATCAATAATCTGAAACATAAAACTAATATGCTTAAATTCAGTTTGTGTGTGCAATGTGTGTTTGTGTGTACATATATGTGTGCACATGTGTGAGAGAGCAGCCTCATGTGATGTTCTCAGGCACCATCCGCCTTCTTTGGGTACTGACTTGGAATTTATCAAGAGAGCCCAGGGGACCCCAGGAATCCTCCGTTTCTGCCTCCCTTGTGCTGGAATTACAAGCATATGCTATGTCAGTTTTTGGGTTTTTTTGTTTTGTTTTTTTAAACACGTGGTTCTAGGGATTGAACTCAGGTCCTGTGCTAACTAACAAGGCAGTTACTTTATTGACTGAGCCATCTCCCAGCCTTCATATGCAGTATTCAGTACTTTGAATTCTGGCCATGCTAAGACTTATAGCATTCATCATTTTACATTTTATGAGTTTCCTGCTGCTGTCATTCTGTTTCCTGCAGGAGGGGCTCTGTCCTGCTGCTTTATGGGGAAGGAGGGATCTGCAGTATTTTCCTCTGAGATGAGGCTACCAAAGGGAAAGCTTAACTGAGAGGGTGGGAGCAGAAAACTGCAGGCGCTCGACACTTTGCAGAGACACCTGCCTTTCCTGTAAGGCAGTAGGTTGCCAGTCCCACTCCATTTGTGCCATTAGCCTCGTCAAGCCTTCAAGCTCAAAGGAACCCAGAATATGCAAGGTTGGGATCATTGTTTTGTGTTTCTTTTCAAAATATCCACAGCAAATCAAATGTACTTGTGTGGGTTTGGAGTTAGCCAGGGTACAGCTAATCTGTGGGATTCTTGTTCCCCCGTCCTTCTGTCTGTACAGCTGACTTCTACCATGGCCTTGTCAGCCATCAGAACACATGTTTCACGCACACATGCACACACTCCTACTTTCTGTCCTCCATTGCTTCCTGATTTTGTACTCTTTTGCAAATAAGAGCACTCTTACCCGTGACTTCTCCATCAAGACTTTTAAAGATGAAATGAAAGAGCCTTTTAAATGTCTGTGAAATTATTTACCTGTAAGCCCGTTCATACCATTCCCCAAGCTCACTCCTCACTCTCTACTGCACCTCTCAGCTTGACAGCTGAGGAAATCTTCACACTTCTACAAGTTTCCAAGCCTGGCCTTCCTATTTTCCTGGTTCTGGGAAAGGTGGCGATCCAGATGCATCCTCGGTTTCTTGAGGTTGTTTGTTGCTTTTGGATGTGCATCCTACCCCTTCTTTGATGATTACAGAGATTCTGCCTCACAATGCAGATGCTGGTTTTTCAGTTTAGAATTAGTTCCATATGACTTTCAGAAAACAGTTTGAAATGTGAATGCCTCTTGTTTTGAATGCTGTTCTTTCTCGTTTCCTAGGCGTTCCAGTATCTCTCGAAGGCATACAAGTGTGACACACAGTCCAGTTGTTGGGAGAAAGATGCTACAGCATTTAAGGAAGTTGTTCAAAGAGCCATAGGACTTGCACATGGTATTTGATATCCATATGTATTTCAATGCATTCTTCACTGATAAAATAGTATTAGTCAGAAGTCAAGTTCCATTGCAGGTACTTCCTGATTACTTCAGCATATTTATATTGTTGTATTTTTTTTTGGGGGGGGGGGGGTTTGGTTCTGTCGAGACAGGGTTTCTCTGTGTAGCTCAGGCTGTCCTGGAACTCACTCTGTAGACCAGGCTGGCCTCGAACTCAGAAATCCCCTGCCTCTGCCTCCCAAGTGCTGGGATTAAAGGCGTGCCCACCACTGCCTGGCAAAGTTTTTTTTTTTTCCTGTGATTGACAACACAGGCTGGGATTCGAACTCAGGAGAGATGGCCGCCTCGAACTCCAGAGTGCGGCGCGCCACCGCTGGCCGGCTATACTGTTGTATATATATATGTATATATACTGTTGTATATAAATGTTTCATTCAGAAACATTTATAGAATACTTTGGTACAATACGATGAAACAGGACAGAGGCTTAAATCCTGCTTGAATAAGTGACAGAGTTAATAGAACCTTAAAGTGTGAAATATTTTTCTACTCAGAAACCTTTATTATGTTGTTGTATTAAGGAAAATCATTAACATTTCCATAACTGATAGTCTTAATTTATAAATAGAAGTGCAAAAAAGAATCATCAAAACATGTAGACCTCTCGATATTTAGCATTATATGAAAAGCTCTGATATATACAAAAATACAAAATATAATTCATATCTTTGAGTAATTTAGAGTCTATAATTTAAACCTTACCTTATAATAAAACCTTATCTCTAATAAAATTGTTTGCTTGTTAGATAAATATAGTGCAGGCTTAGACCACTCTTACATTATCAAAAAAATACTAAATTCAGTGGTACATTGAATGTGGGTGTGTTATGCCCTGGGAATTAATAAAAGTCCCAGTTTTAGAACTAGAGTCACGAAGACTGTAAGCCTCCTAGTTCCCGGCCTAACATTTACTGCCTGATAGTGACAGCAAATAGCAGCCAGCAAGGCACAATGAGAACGGCAGAGCTTTGGAACCAGGGACACTAAAAGTTCCAGTACCACCTTTATCACATGCTTGATGGGTGACACTGGGCCAGGGATTTAATGTCCCTGGGCCTTTGTTTGGTTGTAGGTAAAAATGAGAGAATCTCTACCTGTGCTGTTAGGGAAAGTCCACAAGGGCATTTCTTCACTATTTATCCGTATTTTACATGTCCCTTAAATGTAAGTCTCTCCCACCCCCACCCTGTTTCTTTTGAAGTAAGGATCTGGTTCACATGATAAGGAACTCAAAGATACGTAAGGGATAGGGATAAAGTTTAACTGCCTGTAAAGAAGTCATAGAACATTCAGATTGTTCAGAATGGGCTTAGGAGTTAATAATTCTTCTCGTGGCCTTTCAGATCTTTGACTGGAAGAATGTAAGTGTCCAGTTTCCTGGACCACCTAGGATTGGCAGATAAGGTGGAAGACTGAACTCAGGGGCTGGAAGGTAGAAAGTCTGAGGTGGTTACAAGAGAAGTCTGTTTTGGGGGTGCTGCAATTCTGTGGCCTGTGCTAGTCAAAGGGGGGATTCAGTCCTTTTGCCTTTGTGGGTGTGGTATTATGTGTGGGGAGCCCCAATGATGTGCTTTGTGTGTATACTTAGCAGGGTGGGACTTACTCTGAGAGTATCTTATCTACTTAAGCTTTCCCTCTGTAAACATCTCTGAACCCAGCTCTGTAATGGTCAGACAGACCCAGATAGTTTGTGTCATTACTGAGTGCTGGCTTTAAACCTGTCCACCATAACTGCAGAGTGGAGAAATACTCCAGAAAACCATCTTCTGGCACCCGGCCCAGGTTTCATGGTACTCCCTTCCCCTTTTTGTCTCTCTCCCCTCACACTGTCTCTTCACCATACCCTTTGAAAATGAAATGTGGCACTTTAGAAAACGTGGTACCTGATTGCCAAGGGTAAGCATTGCCAGAGGCTACGGCATGCTTGAGACAACAGGGCAGTGCTGGACTGCAGAGACCCTCTGCCAAGGTGCTGCTGCCTTGTGCTATTTGCACTGTCAGGAGCACAGTCATTTCCAGTCTCTGTAGGTCTCTCCTCCCTCTCCTGCCCACACGCTGTCTGTAATGTGCTTTGGAAGACAGATTGGGATGAGAGCTGATAGCATGTGTGTCCTTTCTGCTTTTTCTTGTTTTCTGTTAGATGAAAATTATTTTTTATTTATTTTTTAAGATGACTATAAATAATATTATTATATTATGGAGACAAAGTCTTTCTTGTAGTCTTGTCTGGCTTGGAACTCAGTCACTATGTAGACCAGGCTGGCCTCAAACCCAGAGAGATCCTGGGTTCTGCCTCTGCTTCCCCAGTGCTAGCATTAAAGACATGTACCAACACACCTCACTTTTAAGAATGAAGGATTTTTTAAAACTAGAAGAACTACAGATGTTTCTAGAATAAGCTACTGGGCATTAAGCAAACTGTATACCTCTTCTGTGGTGATAGCAACGTTTCCCTACTGAGAAAGAGTCCCAGTACCTGATTGACTGGGCCTCTGAAAATGGGTTCAACATTGATACCTAGTGTGCATTCAGCATGAGGCTTGGTGAAGTCTACTCATTATTCTGAAACAGAAACATCAACCCAGGTATTCTTGATGGCTATAGGTATTGTTAATTAAGATTAAAGCTATTTTGCCAGGCCGGAGGTTGTTTCTTCTGATTGCTTAGAGTTTACAGCTATGGTCTGTGATGCTGTAGTTTTAAAATGGGATGTGCAATTTAGTGGACATAATTTTAAAAATCTATTGTTTTATGTATAGGAGTGTTTTTCTTGCGTGTATGTCAGTGCTCATTTGTATGCAGTGCCTGCAGAGTCTAGAAGAGGGCATCAGATCCCCTGGAACTGAGTTCGAGGCAGTTGTGAACTGCCTTCTGGGTACTGGCAATTGAACTCAGGTCCCCTGGAATAGCATTAAGTGCTCTTACCCTGAGCCATCTTTCCAGCTCATGAACATAATGTTAAGAAACAAAAGATGGAAAACAATGGCTAGATCCCAGGCACCTTTCTGTGCAGAGGGCTGCAGGTGTTCCTACAAGGCATCAACACCCGTCCTCCGGGAAGGAGTAAGCTCCCTTCAGTCTCAGAGAAGCAGGTTTGCAGAATGCCAGAGGCAGAGTTTCTAGGGATGAGAGATTCCCTCAGTGCTGATGGCAGAGGTGGCTCGGGAGCCATGCTTACACTACCAGAATGAAGACATGCAGATTGTTGGCGCCAGTTCTCTGAGAATACTGTAAAACTTGGGAATTAAAAATGCAACAAGCTTGACACATGTGTTGTGTCACTTTTCTGGGCCAGTCAGATCAGCATCCATGAGTCCTCCTTAGTGTCTTGGGACCATGGACAGCCCACTGAGATGTGCCACAGCTGCGTTAGTCCTCTATGTGTGCCTTGCTTTCAGCGGGACTTTGTTTATTTGCTTGCCTAATTCACTGGTGTGTGTGCGTGTATATGCGTGTTTATGTGTATGTACATATGTGTGTGGGATCCCCGCCTAATGTAACTCATCCAAATGCCCTGCTTTTCTCAGAACTCTCCTTAGCAGTGCTCTCCTGTATAGGATTCCCCAGTGCCAAGGAGAAAAGAGTGAAGGGGAAGGAGTTAGGGAAGTAAAACTTCTAAAGCTGATTATTGTAAATTCGTAGTAGACGGCTGCTTTTTGATCCTGGAGATGATCTGTGCTAATGCTTTCCTTTCGCTTATCTTGCAGTGGCTATAAAATGCAGTGAGAGCAAGTCCAGTCCCCAGGAAGCTGTACAAGCACTTTCTTCAGTTCGGCTCAATTTATGTGGCTTGTTATCCAAAGCAAAGGTAAGAATGACCTGCGAGTTCACTAGAACTATGGAGGGAAAGGTCATCAGCCTTAGGTCACTGCTGCTACAGAAAATAAATAAATACGTAAAAGGCAAACTGAATTGTACTTTACAAAGTGAAAGTGAATAGAGATAACTGTCAAAGCTGGGGCAGGCTTGGTCAGCACGGCTCTGCCTTCTGTTGTCTGCCTAGAGATGGCAGGAAATCAGCTCCTAGAGCTGTTGTCTTCTGCCTCCCATTACCCAGTTAAACACCTGCCACTCAATCCAAACATCTGCAGAGAAGCTATACATTTGCAGGAAATTAAATAGCCTCTGCTCGTAGGTCAGTGAGGCCAGGTCCTCTCAGCACAGAGCAGCTCCTCTGTCCCCAGCACCTCACCTTTGTACAGGTCAGATGAGGGCTGTAGGTGGAGCCCAGGGAGCTGAGTCAGGAACCCTGCAGGTCGAGCAGATGGATGCTCTGCAGATGATTTGTTGTTTCTAAGCCTCAGTGTCTCTTCGCTCCTCCTGCTTCATGGAGAAGGAATGCAGGTTGGTTGTGATTTGTAAGTACTTGACTCTTGGTTCAGGATATGCAGTGTGTGTTCAGGTTCTCTGACTAAAAGATGTTTTGTCTAGCCAGCACACTGCAGCACTGTTTCTGTCAACCTGTTAGGATGTGTTGTTGAACAATACAAATTATCAATTTGGATGAAAAAGATGTTTAGCAAGCCAAATAAATTCCATGTCCCAGTGAGACAGCTGTCTACTATCTGCACATGTGTGCAAACCTACCTCTCCTCCCTGCCCATGTATGTTCATAAAATCTAGAAGCTGATTTTCCTGACTCACCAGGCATGCACAGTAAATAGACTTTTGTTTGGATGAATGAACATCATTCATTCAAACACTGCTGTCTAGCATTGACACAAGCAGTAAACATTTAAACAGAGCAGAGATTTGAACCCAAGGCCTTGGGCCCTCTGGGCAAGTGTCCTCCCCCAGTATACTATAGTACTATAGCTGTTGAATCTGTAAGTTCATGCACATAATTTCTAGGGTCTGAGCAAACGCTGCATTGCTGCTGCACAGTTGCAGTTGCATCCTGCAGAGAGCACTGGGACTCTGGATTGCTGTGTTGACTCCGTATCATGTCTGTCTTGCTTGGAAGAAATTTTCACCTTTTGATGGCTGTACTGTTTTTACATTGCAGCAAAATTTTACAGATGTGGTAAGTGGAGAAGTCTCTGGAGAGCTAGCCAGTGAAATAGCAGCAGTGAATTCTCTGGAGGCAGAGCTGCAAGACCTTAGCAACCAGCTTCGAAACCGGTACTGACTGACTGTGAGAAGCAGCTTGTGACAGTCACTTCTGCCTTCTCGAATTCCTCCAATACCTGTATGTCTAAAACACAAGATACTAATTTTTAAAATAAAATTGTTTGCCAGCAAATGTACTTACTTTGTGATGTTCTCAGATGTTTGCACTTGTGAAGTTCATTAAACAGAAAGATTGTCCCTTTGTCTGGTTATTGGTAAGTCCAGGGTTTGCACTCTTGAAGCCTTCTGGACCAGGGAGGCCAGCACAGGCTTCATCCTTGCTCAGCCTCACATGAATGCATCATTCTTTGGAAAAACTTAGTATAAATGAGGTGGGGGGACAAGGCTCAGATACCACAAGCCTGTGGAATCATTAGCTTGTCTCCATTACTGTCCAAAAATGATAAAAGAGTGGACTTGGTGCTGAAAACATTTACACTTGTTGGAATCTTGTGTCTGTGTCACAGACACAGACTTAGCTAAGTTGGAAGTGTGAGTGTGGTTTAACTTCCAAATCAAGAAACAAGAAAGAAAAGAGGGGACACACCCACATTACAACTCTACTGTTAACTACTAGGAACCAGACTGTTAACTGCCAGGCTCAAAGATGTTATTTAATAAGCTTATTGTGGGTAAAGACAGCTAGAAATGGTGCCATGTATCAAAAATTCCTGACTGAGATGCTTGCTTAGTAGTATTGGTGGAAACGTGTACTGAAGGCAGCTGCTGAGCATAATAGTCTCACTACAAAAGTCAAAGAAAGGAACTGTTAGGTTTCTGGCCTGAGTTGTTCAGTTTTGGGTCCCATGCATGGTGTAAATCACTTGTCCCTTGTATTTTTCCATATTTTTATTTATAACTGGGAATAATTTCTACTCCTATTTTCTTTCTGGTTTTATCTGTCTTTGGAATTTAACATTTCATACTCGATCAACATAAAGTAATCTTAACACTTAAAGGGTCTTTAAAAAATTTGTTTCATAAATAAATTTTGCGTATGAATGCTTCCCAGTTCCAAATCCTCTAGTCCCCTAACCATCTGCTTGTCTTGTCTAGTGTCATTCTGGCTTTCAAGGGGAAATAAATATGTCCTAAAGCTTCTGCTCTAAAAGATAAAACTACTGAAAAATCTCAGTAACGTGAGATGGTAACAGGTATTGTGATTTAGGGTCTATTTAAGTCATTTAGGGAAGCCATTGAGGAGTGGGGTGGGTGGGTGAGCAGCAGATAGGATGTGAATGTGGATGCTGGGGCAGTGGGTGGAGCAAGCTTTGAAGTGAACGCTTTGTCAGTACCAAACTGACAAGCAAGAGAGATGGGAAGAAAAGAAATACCCAGAAGAGGACGAGTTTCTGAAATCAAGTGAACAAATGAATCAGTTTATTCTCCTTTTAGTTCAGGGTTGGATGGCCACTGTGGTTGTGGTGGTCACAAGCCACATTGCAAAGCAATTGCCTCCATTCTGTTGGCTTCTCCATAGCTATGCTGGGTCACAGTCTCTCTTTTGTCATGGGGTGTTTGCTCAAAAGAGAGCTACTGATGTCCTCCTTTATAGGTAGACACACCCACATTACGACTCTACTGTTAACTACTAGGAACCAGGCTGTTAACTGCCAGGCCCAAAGATGTTATTTAATAAGCTTATTGTGGGTAAAGACAGCTAGAAATGGTGTCTAAAACCAAAAACGAAAAAAGGAGTAATATGGCATGGTGGGTGTGGAATTGTGGATGTGGAATGGTGGATGTGGAATCATGGATGTGGAATGGTGGGTGTGGAGTGTTGGGTGTGAATGGTGGATGTGGATTGGTGGATGTGGAATGGTGGATGTGGATTGGTGGATGTGGCAAGATGGCATGTTCTCACCTAGCTTCAGCTTTTGCGGTGAGGACCACTCATCTGTATCACTGCTGTGGAGTCTCAGTGCAATATGTACGTGTATTTTTGCTAAATACTGTATTTCCACCTGTCCTAATTTTTGTAGTTTCAACTTTGGCTTTTTAGTATTGATGCCTTTTTTCAGAGTCATTCTGTGCTTTGCCAACTACAAGGAGAGGAGATATGGTTCCAAAGCATGGGTAGCGGCAGTCAGTTGCTGAATCCATATTATTGGCCAGCTGTCACGTCCCTTTCCGAGCCCTGTCAGCTCAGTTTGTAATGTTTCAAGGGTACTTAAGAGTGGAAGTCTGGAAAGAGAGGAAACAGGCAGATTCGAAAACCTGAGTCTTCCCTGCTGCTTGTACACGTTCTCCCAATAACTGGTTGATTTGTCTTCTCTCTTGAACAGTGGGACACATTGACACTTTGCCTTTCTTCACTCAGAGTTCCCCAAGGTTCTGTGAGGTCTCAGTTGATAATAGCCTATGATTTGTTAGGATTATTAATAAGTTCTTTGTCAGCCTTTTCCCAGAGATGAGGCGTATTTAACCAGGACCCTCTGTGTAGATGAGTGAAGTGAACTCGAGAGGCCTCTAGACTATTCCAGCCCATTTAAGGGTGGAGCACTTGGCCCTATGTTAGTTACGTGAAGCAAGGGACCCAAATTCTGAGGAAAATGATGGACTTAATTGTGTATCCAGACCATCTCTCCATGCTGCCTTTGTGTCTATTGGGTGTGCTGTTAGTGCCACCCACTCAGAGAAATGGGGGACAATCGATGAGCATATGTCGCAGTCCACCACCTTGCAAACTCAGTTTGAGGACTGTGACGTTCCCACAGGTCTAGGTAGCTCCGGCTATGCAGGACCATTTCTCCAGTTTCTACAACTAGCTGTAGTTCTGCCAGCTCAGAGCTGTGCTTGAGCCCGATGAAAAGGGTTTGGTTTTCTTTTCCATTTTGTTTTTAAAACATCCATGTCAGTCTAAATTGCTGTTTAGATAAGGCAACTCTACTGGCCAAGAGTAAGGAATAAAATCTGCTAAGTGGATGCCACACACTTCCTGTCTGCCTGTTCATTCAGCAGGCCCTGAAGTGAAATGGCCAAGAGCCTTCATTCTGATGGAGGGGTGCCGTGCTGTGGAAATACAGCGGGGTTTCTCACGACACGCAGAAGTGCTTATAAATAGATAGCTTTCAATCAACATGTAGCTTATTCAGGCATGTGCTCAAATATAGTAGCTGCATTCATTCGATAGACATTTCCACTAAGCCCAGGACTATACTAATAAAAGCGTAATCCATGTGGGCTGAAGGTAGCCTTTCACTCCATCTTTCGCAGCCAAGGCCTAATAATAATCGTGGCCGTTTGCGCTTCACCAAGAGAGCTTAAGAGCTGAGCTTAATCTTGAAATGTTTCCTCTGCTTTCAGTTTGCAGGAGTTGCCATGTGTGGCTAGCAGCACAGGCCATTGAAAACCTGTGCTGTGTGGTTGTGTGTGCATTCTTGCCACTTGGCGCGGTGCACTTTTTCTTCCTCCTGACTGGCAGAGTGTTTGTACCCATAGACTGTTTTATTTTTTCCTTTGACTTTAGAATAAACAACCAGTTAATCCATTCTGTGACTCCTTTTGTAGTATCGGAGTTTGATTTTCTGAGGGCGATTTCCTTTTGCTGCTGCCTTGGGCTTGGCTTTGTTCAGCCGGCACTGTCCTCCTACGTTCTTCAGAGCTAGCTGTAATTAGTTCGCTTAACACAACACCAAAAAATTTTCCCTTGCCAGTGATGTCAGATCTGCCTTCCCTTTTATTATTCTGACTTATAAACTGCAGTGACCCGTGAGTCACCCTCACCATCTCCTGGCCCCGTGCCCACATTGTGATCTATGAAAAGGGAGTCCTGCCAAGGGCTACAAGGCGGAAAACTGATATTATTATGGTCTTCTGAACGGTAACTCTGAGCCATTTTCTAATCTTTTGTGATGTCCTTGCCAGAAAAGGGGTGGGGCGGTAAATCATAGCAAAGTGAAGGAGCTAACCCACGCATTGCTAACTTTCTCCAGACTGGGGGCTCAAGTGGCTATCAGTATCTATATAGAATTATTACACAGTGCTGCTTACAGGCCAACGTGTGCTTTCTGGAGACTCAGAGACTTATAGCCTCTCAGGCCTGTGTCTTCACCCATAGCCTTGTAAAGCAGTCATACAATAGCATCAGTCAAGAAGAGACATCAAGGCTTTGGAAATGAAAATAGGCAGCAGAAAAACCTTGCAAGTAAGAAGCCATTTGATGATAATCACTGGCACAGCCCTAGCTGCAGACTCCCAGGGCTGCCCGTGACGTCTAGTGCTGCAAAGCCCTGCCATCCTCCAGGTTTCCGTCTGGAGCAAGCTTTCCCTTGTTTCTGGGCTGAGGGTGAGGCTCAGGGAAGGGGCAGCAGAGGATGATGGATTTTTATTAGGTAAAGGAAGAAGGGAACCAAGTTAGAAAGTGAAAGGGAAAAGGGGGTAGAGATAGATGGCTGGAAAGGAGAAGAGACTGAGGATGGGGAGGCTACAGGCAGGACTGGAGAGGTGCCTGTCAAAGCCTGGCTTTGTATGTGGGGCAGTGCCATGGCAGGACCCGCTAGTTTGTACAGCTAATTTGTAACAGGTTTCTCTAAAGGTGAGGTGGGTAATTGACTGCCAGGATTTAACTAGACTGAAAGCCTGGCTTTTATCACTTCCTAGCTGTCCACAGTGGAGCCCTGGAACTTCCCTGAGCCTCAGTCTCCTCAATTGTGAAACACAAATCTCCACCTTTGCAGACCAGACAGTTATCAGATGACTTACGTGAGGTTTTCTATGAGCAAGTGAGACAAGTAACTCTTGGTGTAATTGAAACGGGGTTGTTGATGGTCTGTCAGTTCTCAGGGGCCGTGAAGTCCCTGGATGGGGGTGACCAGCAGTGTGGCTCCAGTTTCTATAATCCCTAGTGTGTGTTAGGAGTGCAGGGGGCGTGGCGGTCATAGCCCTGTATTTTGAGAAACAATGGTGCAGGATATCTCAGTTGTCTGTGTGGCTTCAACACTACTTATTGAAATCATTGGCCTCTAGGAAGTCTGGTGCCAGGGCTGATAAAGCAGTCTTAGTAATTCTCCAGCTGCTTGGCCAGAGATAGGCTTATGTCTCAGCAGTGCCCCTCCCCCTCTGCCTCTCCTCTCTCCTCTTCCCTCCCTCCCTCCTCTCTGATCCTCTCCCATTCTTTCCTTTACTGGACCCTTTCCCCCTAATAAGACACCCCCACACACACTTTTATGTCTTGTTTAACAACCTGCTGGATTTGACTAAGGTTACTTGCAGTCACATGGGTGAACTTACCAGTGCTTGTGTCACTGAAGAAAATGACTTCCAGTCTGTTGCTCAGCAGCCATTAGCTGTTAGTCGCTCCCCAGAGAGGGTGGAGCCTTTGAGCCCCTATACTATACCATGCTGTTGTTGACAGAGACAAGTGTTTAAAAAATTAAACTACGTTCGAGTTAGAAGTTGTTTAAAGACATGACAAGGAGCCCGATGTGGTGGCCCATTCCTGTAGTCCCAGCTCTTGGGAGGCTGAATGAAACGGGGATAAGACATTTGTGGTCAGCCTGGGCTACCTCGGGGAGACGGTTAACGCCAGAAAGAGGGTGAGGTGTTTGTGTGTGCCTGACAAATATAAGCCAATAAAAAGAAAACCAAGCAACCTAACTAAAAAAATGAGCATTATGCTAAAGGAAATAGCCAAATAAAAATACAAAAAAAAAAGTGCTTAGATTCATCTTGAGTCATGAAATTAAAATCAGAGATGACCACAGACTCCACCAGTGGCTAATGGTTAATTGATAGGGCCTACTATGTACTCCTGAGAAAGGGAGGCGACTGCCAGGAAGGACAGCTTGATACAAACACTCTCCTTAGAAAACCCTGCCGATTTATTGAAGATATGCATTCCCTGTAGCCCACTAATTTTACTCTAGATGCACACAGCACAGATGTGTCCATATGCAGACCATAGCTCTCACAGAACGTGTGTGCAGCAGCACTGTCTGTCAGAGGCTGGGGTAGAAGCCCTTCATCTGTCTACCAGTGGCAGAATTGGACCAGGCATGGAGTAGAATAGTCTGCATCGATGACAACGAATTCCCTACCGCCACAGCAGCATCGGAGGGTTCCTCAGACGTGTGAGCAAAGGAAGGTAGACACGGGAAAGAGAAATGGATGCAGTGTTTCCTGTGGACATAACAGAAGCTCAAAGAACGGTGGAATTAAGCTATGTCATTTACTGCTGAGTGCTTGGTGTTAAGTCAGTAAAGGAGAGGCAGTGACTACCAAAGGGTGAGACTTGCTCTTGTGGGTTTAGTGGGTGTTGCTCGGAGGTACATAGAGAGCTCTGAGGAGTAGCAAAGTCACCTTCATTAGCTGGGGTGGTGAATGTGGTTCTTTTGCTGTGACTCATTGAGCTGAATGGTTTTGTTCTGTGCCTTGTTCCAAGTGTGTATTGTATTTACAGTGGAAAACTCCAAACATGAGCAGCAGTGTGGCCACACTTAGTATGATCTCTGGAGTCTGGTACACACAGCCCCACCCCCACCCCCACCCTTGTCTGTCTGCGTCTCTCTCTGTGAATTTGTCTCCCCTCCCCACCCCTTTTTAGAGAAAGTGTATGACTTTTTGAAGTGAGATTTGACAATAAAAACCCAAACTGTACTGCATATAACCTTAATCCCTCCATTCACCCCTACCACCAAGCAACTCCTTAAAAAGTATAACATTGTACAACTCTAAGTTGGTCCCTCCCTACACAACCTGTGTTGTTTGACACGATACTCTAAACTCCTGACTTCATTGATGTTTTTCAGTCCAGAGCCTATGGCTTTCCTCATTTGTGTCTGGAGAAATGCTGGGGTCTAGCCTAAGGGAGGCTGGGCCTTACTCAGTGAGCATGCTCATCTTAGTGACTGGAGCCAGCTTCTCACATTTCTTGAAAAGTGTGGTGTTGACATGTTTAATATCCTGTGGCATTTCCACCAGGCTCTGTAGTGTGATGGAAAAAGGCCGCGACCATGTCCGAAGGCCAAGTTGACTAGCAAGGCCATGAGACACTCTGCTTCACAGCTCTGGCTGGGTGGTAACTTTTGTCTGAGCTGTCTGAGGAGTTACTGACAGGCATATCTAGCAGGATCTACACAGCACCAGTTACAGGGAGTGCTTATGTGTGCCTGGATTTTGAACGACAACAAAAAAAGTGAAATTTTACCCACAACTGCATAGGGGATGATAAATCAAAGACCAGTGCATTACACAAAGGAGAAAGATAACCTTAAGGCTTGAGGCTTTTCTGGAAGAATTCCAAGAATGTATATGGCAAGAGAATGTCTCAGGGCTATCCCCTAATAAGCTGGTGTCCTGTAGATCAAAGGCACAGTGTTTTATGAATCGTCACGGACGCTCATCCCACTGCTGTCGCACTGTCCCTCTTCCATCTGTCCTAACGATCTTCCTCCAAGAACCCCAAATCAGTCCTGACAGCATTCGCTTTCCCATCTTCAGGAATGCAGCTGGCACATTCTTTATGTGAAGGAAGCACTCCTGGGAAGGATATGAGCCAGACTGACTGAAGAGTATCTTATTTCATCCACACAGATCTACAATGTCGGGCCCTGAGCAGGCCTGAGGACTTGAATGGAAGCAGACTGGCTGAGCTTAGTTCTTTGAACAGCCTTGCCTGCAGCTGGGGATGCAGGGCTGGATGGGTGTTCACTGTGAGGAGGAGCACTGTGGTTGCCTATACAATAGAACCCCATCTCTCTAAGGCAGTACTCACGGACATAATGTTTAATCCTCTACGGTGACATTCCATGGAGTAAACTGCTTCCCTGTGTGGATCCCAAGATCTGTTGGTTCACTTGGCCGTAATTATTTGAAAATTTCTCATAACTTCACTGTGAACTTTGTGAATTTCAGTAGGAATTCTGTGAAATACTGAGATGACAGACAGGCCTCCAGAGATGGCACCAAGAGATCCCTGTCTCGTGCATTTACAGTCCTGGGAAAACCCTTTCCTTGAGGACGTTGGTTTTACGATAAAAATCCTGGCAATGCTGAGAGGACGTCCTTCCAAAGCGATGAGACACTCAGCAGCTCCCTGTCTGCCTTTGAAGAGCGAGGCATCATGGTGGAGTGGTTGTAGGGCCAGCAACCTCCGAAGCCCAGAAGGAGGCAAGGAACCAAAGTCCCATCAGCTGAATCCTGCCAGCAAGCACTTGATTATAGAAGTGAATCTACCCCCAGCTGAGCTTTCCATCGAGACCCTAGCCCTGACTGACACCTTGATGGCAGCTTTGTGAGACACTCTGAATTAAGAGCTGCCTAACCGGGCCTCAAAAACAGAGATAAGAAATGTGTGTTGTTTTAAGTTGTTTAGCAGTGCTTTATAAAACAATAGCTAGCTAATGGTGGATTCTGACACCTTTGCTCCCTATAATATATTCCTTAATAATCATTAACAACTACAGGGGTCTATTTTACAATTTCAACTATTAAACTCAGTGTGCTTTTGTCGTGTGCATTGCAATCTGTCATCTTTTGAGTTACAGAACTGACTACCAGCATTAAGAATCTTGTGTAGGGCTGGAGAGTTGGTTCAGCGGTTAAAGTTCTTCCAGAGGTCCTTAGTTCAGTATCCAGCAACCACACGGTGGCTCATAATCATCTGTAATTGGATCTGATGCCCTCTTCTGGTGTGTCTGAAGACAGCTACAGTGTATTCATATTACATAAAAAGGAAAAGAAAAGGGGGGCTCTTTTATTTCATTTCTTATAAAGAGAAAGAAAGGAAGAAAGATCTTGTGTAGAACACGGCTCTCTCTGGCTATATCATGACTCTGCTTCAAGATCCTCTGGCGTTGCCTGAGGCACAGGTTTTTCTGTACGTGTGTAATGTGACTCTGAACCACTGCCCTGAGCTCTTTTCCCATTACTGCTGGTACCTCAAGATTCTACTAAAGAGACAGTGCCTAGCATCTTCCTGGAGGCTGCCTGTTTCTTTATCTATCTCCTCTCCCACTGTCTGTGAGAAAAGTGTAAAAATCTGCCAGTCAGAAAGGCAACACTTGGGTCAGCCCTGACAGCAGCAAAAACCACCACAGTACGAGAAAGGAGAGCTGAGATTGAGGAGACCTTGGAGGAACCCTCTGTCTTACACTTGCTGATAGTAACCACCTCCCCACCCCCCACCCCCCAACCACCAAATAATCCATCTTTCACCCAGGCCACTGCAACCTAAAACAAACCTATATCTTCAAGGACATCTGCCCAGCAACTGTCTGTTGTTCATTGTGGCCAAAGATTATTGTTTCAAAATATCTGATGTAATTCCTCATTTTTGTCTCCGACACTCTCACTGGCCTCGCCTCCTTGAATATGCCCATTGTTTACTGTGGCATGCACACTCCCATCGAGGCGCTTAGCTCTCCCCAAGTAACTGCCAGTGTTTTTGATAACCTCCCTGGTTGCTTTTCTTCATTTCTATAAAATGATACAACCTTCACGATGCTCTCTCCTCCCTTTGCCACTTCTTGTCTGCAGGGGAGAACCCACTTTTTCAAGATTGCCCCTTCTAGGTTTCTCCAGACTCCCCAAGCCAGATGTTGCGTCCCCTCTTTCGAACCTTCCCATGGCACTTTCGGTTTTGCTTTGAGTGGTATATTATTCTGACCCTCATCCTGAGTGGCTTCTCACCCTGTCCCTGGTTCTGCCTCTTCTGGTCATGCAAGTGAAAGTAAAGTCTCTCTGAGGATAGGAACTGTTGTCTTTCATTCTCTGTGTGGCCCAGTCCGCATGGAACAGTTTGCTCAAGTCAAACTGTTTTTTGCTTACAGTCAAAACTTAAAGATTCCAGATGTTAGAGACTCACCAGCCTTTGGCATATCCACCGTCACTTACTAGATGTTAAAGAGCATCTTCTGTGGGTCAGGCCCTGTGCTTTATGCTTAGGGCACAGAACTCGACTAAAAAGTGCCCTTGCCCTAAGGAATGTTTAGGTCTAATGTGACTCCAAACACTACATTATAATAGTCCAGTGTCATCAGTGCAGAGACTCTGTCACCCACTGTCTACAAGACATTCACAGGCCCCATTACCCACTGTCTTATTTGACATTACCTAGAAAGGAAGAGATGAGTTATCTCAAAATGCAGAGTTATCCAGAAATCGAGGTATAAAAACCAGTCTAGCCTACTTGGATGTGTGTGTATATGTGTGTGTTTCTTTCTGTCTTTCTTTCTTTTTTTCTCCCCTCCACCCTGACTGCCTTGCCAGCAGCCCTCTCTGCTAGGTCTTGTGATGAGTGAGGCACACTCCCTTCCTTCCAGGCGTTTAGCAGAGGGTGACAAGGTGACAAGACAAAGGTCAGATACAGCTCATAGGAGCTGGTTAATAAAACGGAATCCAAAGTGGGTGATGAATTCCAAATGTAGGCAAACTTCGATCTTAATTTAATAATCATTTTCACCTAAAAACTTTTCTCTTTCCTCCCTTCCCCTGCCAAGAGATGACGTCATTCCTCTGGGTATTTTCTTTTAAATGGTGTGTGTGTGTGTGTGTGTGTGTTGTGTGTGTGTGTAGGCTCATGTCACTGTGTATATGTTGAGGTCAGAGGACAAGCTTAGATTAGGTGTTAGCTCTCATCTTTCAACTTCTTTGAGGCAAGGTCTCTTGGTTGCTGTTGTGTATGCCAGGCCAGCTGGCCCATGGACTTCTGGGAATTCTGCTGCCTCTGTCCCTTAAATCAGTATAGGAGCAGTGGGACTGCAGATGTGCTACTGTGCCGGGATTTTCCATGGACTGTCTTAGCTGGGTTTTCTATTGCTGTAATTAGACGCCATGACCATTCACTTGGTTTACACTTCCATACCACAATCATCATTGGAGGAAGTCAGGGCAGGAACACAAACAGGGCAGGAACCATGGAGAGGTGCTGCTTACTGGCTCACTCACTCCTCATGCTTGCTCAGCCTGCTATCTTATAGAACCCAGGTCCACCAGCCCAGGGATGGCACCACCCACAATGATATCAATCACTAATTAAGAAACTGTTCTACAGGCTTGCCAACAGCCCAGTCTTAGGGAGCCGTGGTCTTAATTGAGCTTCCCTCCTCTCAAATGACTCCAACTTGTGTCAAGTGGTCGGGAAAACTAACCAGCACAGTTCTAAAGATTCAAACTCGGGGATTTACACTTGCATGACAAGTGCCCTGCCCATTGAGCCACCTTCACAGCCCCTATCTCTGGGTCTGTTCATTGACCTTCATGTCCTCATTGGTCACCCAGTTCAGAGAAAAAGAAGAAAGGACAGAGCAAGAGCCGGTGCACTTTTTGTTTTCTTAATGATTAGTGTTAAGAGTCTGTTTGTGGTCTACCAGGAGGCGAGGGCAGTAGCTACATCTGCGTCCTGTGTCTAAAGATGGAGTGTGCTGTCAGTGCACCCAGGGGTCATACTGTGCCCTTGGTGTGGTCTTTCAAGCTGCCTCAGCTGTAAGATGAGGTAAGCATATGTCATTCCTGGAGCTGTATGCAGATGGCTGTTCACGTGCTGGGCTGCCATAGGGGCAGAGGAAGCATTAATCCCTTTCCTCTGTTTCTCTAAGCTGGAGAAAGCATACCCAGAAACTGTAAGTATATAAGAACTGTTTACTTCCAGCTCACACATATAACCAACAGATCACATTTACCACAGCTTTTAAAGGTCAATTTTAGAACAAGCATGGGGAAGCATATTCAGAACCCCAACACTCGAGATTCTGACACGGGGATCTTGGTTTCTAAGTCAGCTGGGCCTCTCCAGTGTGACTCTGTCTTACACGGAAAAACAAAAGACCGGATTCTTCCCCATTGGTCCTGGCTGCAT
The DNA here is from genome assembly GCA_021653895.1 of Mastomys natalensis. NCBI lineage: Eukaryota > Metazoa > Chordata > Mammalia > Rodentia > Muridae > Mastomys > Mastomys natalensis. The sequence goes on along the minus strand of JAJTUV010000549.1, from coordinate 1,489,432 downwards.
GTCGCTGTTTCTTTGTCCCTGTGGATGTGGTGGAGAACATTTGTTCATTGTATCTGTACTTAAAGGTATTCTCTGGAATCCTCCCATTTTCTCCAGATTACCCTAGAGAAAGACAAGGGTATTTGTGTTGGCATACACTGCCAACATACCAAGAGAGAACATGGGTATGGGTGGAATATATATCCAGTCATAGACAGAGATGTGAATATTTTTGGCTTAAAATTGATTTTCCTTTGCTATTATTCTCAGGCCAAGGAAGCCCCAATTACTTCAGGACTTTCCTGGAGTAATTAATTCACCTGGATGGTTTTCCTCTCCTCCCTTCCTGTGGGCCCCTTGTCAGGAACTCGCTCTTCATTACCCAGAGATTGTTAAGCCAGGGGGCGCCTGCTCCGGAAAGGGCCAGTGTTAGGGGCGCACAGAGACACAGGGGCTAAAGGAAATGAAGATCACACCCATGTACTCTCACTTTCTCTGATCCTTGTCTGAGGGATGCTCTGTCCCAGGAAGATCTTGGGAATGTGTACAGAGGTAAGAAGAACATTGGGAAGGAGAGAGTCCACAGGTCCATGAGTGGACAAAGACCTCACAGGTGGAATTTGCTTTAAAGATCAAAAAGGCATAGCAGAACCAGAATGGTTCAGTGTCACTGAGGACATTGAAGCATTTAGAGGCAGTCCAGGTCAGTGGGTGTGATGGCTAATAGTGATTGGGACCCTCAGCTGAAGAACTGCTGTGTCAGGTTGGCATGCAAGACTGACTGGGCATTTTCTTGGTTATTAGTTGATAGAGGAGGGGCATCTGTCTGTGGGCAGTACCATTCCTAGGCAGGTGAGTCTGCTGTATAACAAACCTAGTGACTAAGAGTCTGGGTGCAAGCTGTTAACTAGCTTTCCTTTGTGGTCCCTGCTTCAGTTCCTGCCTTGAAGTGCCTCCCTTGAATTTTTTCAGTGATGAATTGTCACTTAAAGCATAGGCTAAAATTCTTTTCTCCCCAACTTATTTTTGTTTATGGTGTTGACAAGCAGCATGCAAACAGACAAAGCAAACAGTCACAGAAAGGTAAACTAAGGTTTGACGTAGAAGAGCGTGGGGAGAAAGGCTGACACTGAACCCATTCTGACTCTTCTCCGTGCTCTTTCCTGCTCAGGCAGAGAGTGCCCTGACAGTCAGATAATCTGGTACTGAGCCAGCGTCTTCCTCTCACAGGTTGGAAGAAGCCTGATCTGACTCCAATCTCAGATGTCTTTTAACAGGAAGTTTTCCCCAAGGCTGGGGTGTGTGTGTGTGTATCTTTTTGTTTTTTGTTTTTTAAATAAATGACCTCGTACTACCCGTTTATTTTTGTACATTGACTTATTCTCAGGCTAACCTCGGTGCCTAAATAGACAGGCTCAACAGAGGCTCCAACCTGGAGGGTTTGTTTTTTTTAAGTGGGGGGCGGGGAGAAAATGTATTCTTGTCTGGCATGGAAAGAGGGGAATAAGAACTTTAAAAAGCTACCCCATTAAGATCTTAGCCAAGGCCAAGGGGACTTCCAAATATGTCACATTGTGGGAGCAGCGACTGTGTGTGGAGAGCCTGAGGAACTTACGTCGCATGGAAAATCTCAGTAGTGAGGAGCTGTTCCTAACATGGTGCAAACAACCGCAGATTCGACAGGCACGGAGTTGCTGCCTGCTGTGCAAACCGTGGAGCATGCAAAGGAAAGGGGCATTTCCAAGCAACCAAGCCTCTCTTTCCATACTTCTGGTATTTGTTGGGGCAAACAGTTAAGTAAAAAGCAGGCTATGTCATGGAAAAATCACCATGGAGGATCTTTCTGAGGTAGAAGTTTCCTTTATGGGATTTGGGCAGCACAGACTGTTCCAGGTCTATGAACCATCGCTGCTGTGGTGTGTCCCCAGAGTCATGTGATGGATGCTTAGTCCTCACTACAGTATGGTCGGAAGGTGAGATTCCTTGATGGGGCTGTGAGGGCTCTGTCCTCATGAACGCTGTCACTCTCAGTCTGGAGGGCTTAGTTATCACAAGGGTGGACTCAGGATGAATTCCATCCCCTTCCTTTTCTTACACACACACACACACAACACTCTCTTGCCCATCTGTCATAGAATGATGCATCCTCCGTCTTGGATTTCCCAGGCTGCAGAACAGTGTAACACAAACCTCTCTTCTTCCTAAGTTAACCAGTCTCTGGCATTCTGCTACAGCAGCATGATGATTAAAGACAAATACCCACTCCAATTGCCACACTCAGAATTCTCAGTTTGTGTCCTACTCTCTGATTCCCATCTGGAAATTTCCACACAGGATGTCAAATGGTACATTCTTTACTTTCTGAACAATATCCTCTGTATTGATCTGCTTTATATTGTTGTAGTAATAAAATATTTTTTCTCACCACACACCCCCATTGGTCCCGTTTCCCTCCATTACATCCGTGTTCTCCCATCCCCAGGATCTCCCCAACACACAGTGGCCCTACCCTAGTTTCTCGACGTCTACTGGTACTTCAAATTAAACACATCTAAAGATTTAGTGCTAGGATTCATATATGAGTGAGAACATGACATTTGTCTTTCTGGGTCTGGGTCACCTCACTTAGTATAATTATTTTACAGCTCCTTCCATTTACTTGCATATTGCATAATTCTAGTTCTTTATAGCTGACCAAAATTTCATTGTTAATAGGTACCACATTTTCACTATCCATCAGTTGCTAGGCATTCTGGCTGGTTCCATGTTCCTAGCTATTGTGGTTACAGCATCAGTGAACACGGATGGGCCAGTATAGCTGTAGTGAAATAAGCAAGTCCTTTGGGTGTGTGGCCAAGAATCGTCTCATGGGTCGGCTTCATTCTATGGATGTTTGCTTGAGGACCCTCCTCAGTGACTTCCACAGTGACTGTGCCAATTTACACTCTCGCCAGAAATGAATGAGGGGACCTGTTCCATCACTTGTTACCTTAACCTCAGTCATTCTCAGTGGGATGAGACATCATCTCAAAGTACTTTTAACTCCCATTTCCTCCTCAGTAAAGATGTTGAAGAGCATTTAAATATTTCTTAGCTATTTGTGTTTCTCCTTTTGAGAACTCTTTTAGTTCTGTAGCCCATTTTTAAATTAGATTTTTGTTTCTTTGTTTTCTGTGTTTAGTGTTAGACTTGAAACTCCAAAACTTTTGAGGAAAAAGAAAGGTGTACACCTCATGATGCAGGCTGTGTAAACACTCTTCAGGATACAGGCTCAGTAAACACTTTCTGACCAAGGTCTAGGTCTGGCAGAATATTCAGACCAACAATCAACAAATAGGAACACATAAGAACTATTAGACTGAAGAGGGAGACCACAGGAGGGAGAAGAGCTTCACCGGTTATCCATCAGACTAATGTCTACATCAGATTAATGTCTACAATGAACCCTTTTGAAGCTGTTCTGCCCACTCTCCGTGCTCCCTACCAGCCCCAGAGTTTGGCTCTAGAATCAGTCTTGTCTACTGAGGTGAGGCAGCTATGCTATGATCCTAGCTGTTTGTGTAGAATCGGAGTGTTGTGACTATTAAAGTGGAGTCATACTACCCAGTTGGGTAGCATACTCCAGTTGAGGAATTCACTTGGGGAGTTCTAATGAGATGAGCCATGCCAGGGACTCAGAATTTCAGAATCATATCTAAGGGAAAGGAAGCAACTGTGTGAACACACAGCCAGTGCAGGATGTACAGGCAGGAGCAGGTAAATTCACTGAGCAGAATTCTCAGAAAATGCAGCCCAGGGGTACCAGCCCATCACCATCATTTGGGAACTTTTGGGGTGCACAGCCTCTGGGCCTACCCTGACCTGGCTAACAAGGGCTCCAGGAGCTCCTGTGCTTGTGCAGCCAGCCATGCTTTAACCAACCAAGAGCTTTGCCAACTCTTATATGTCTCTACCCTCCCTCACCTTCCCAACCAGGACTCACCTTTAATTGTCTAACCTGGCTTTGCCAGATTATATTTATGATATCTTGACTAAGTCACTAGCTTCTCTAGACATATTTCCGAAAGGGAGTATTAGGTGAATGTTGAGCTGAGCGCTTACAGGCAGCTAGCAGGAAAACACACCTCACTCATTCATCATCTTGACAACGCACGTGACCCAGAAACACTTATTCCTATTTGGCAAGTGAGGACCTGAGAGCGTCAAGTGAATGTGTGACTTAAGTCCAGTGAAGGCTGAAACCGTAGACCTGGCATCTGCCCCTGCTGGCCCTCAGTAAGTTCTTATCACTCTGACTAATGTGCATAGAGATTATGTAATTAGGAATGACCTACATCTTAGACATATATAGACATTTTCTATAATATGAGGAAATTTAGTTGCCTTTGTTTTTTTGCTTCCAAATTTTCTTGAGATTAACATGTTCTTCTTTTGTCATAAGAAATACAATGAGAAGATTATCATTTTTAAACATCTCTTTTTTTTACCTTTTGAGTCAGAGTTTTGCTATCCATGGTCGGGGTCTGCCCTTGAACTTGCTCTGTAGTTCAGGCTGGTGTCTAACTCACAGTTTCCTGCTTGTGAGTACTAAGATTACCCCCTTGACTGACCATCATCTATGTTCATTAGCTTCAGGAGGAAGGACAGGACCCTGCTCCTATGGTGGAAGCAGGGAAGACACTTAACTCAATCTCTCAGAAAGTACCAACCCATCCCGACCCTGCCTGCTAAAAGCCACCACTAATGACCTGTAAGAGGCTCACCAGGAGCCTGAACTTTTCAGTACCTGAGTTCCTCTCTGTGCCTCTCTGGTTCCACTGCATCCTAGACAAATTTCTCAGCCATGAGTCTTTCCATGTGTAATGAAAGAGCATGAAAAAAAAAAATGTATGGATTAGAGACTCGTGATTAATGGCTTTCTAAGTGTGTCGACATTCCCCTAAAGTGCTTCCAAATATAGAAGAGGCTAAGAATGACAGGTAGGGCTCAAGCCCTGGTGGCAGCAGTGTTGGCGATTGCATCAGAATGAGAAGGGAGGGGTCCCCACTTCCAGGATGCTCGGGTCTGACTCCTGAGCTTCCCAGCTACCTACCCAGCGATTCTTCAGATGCACGGAAGGCAAACCTAGTACTTGTTTCTAAAGTGACAGTCAAACCCTTAGAATAAATTGCATTTCTCCTGGCTTCTTCTCTGGACTAGGCTGTTTGGAGGTAGAGAATATCACCAGCCATGCTGTTTTTGTGTCTCTAAAGGAGTTTAGTCCCAGGTTTGTTGGCAGTTGTTAAATATGTACCTCTGGCACTTTTACAGCCCTCCCCCCACTAGGTGAGCTCAAGAAACAAATAAAAACTGGCCTCTGTTACCTAGACTTCACTGAATATGATTAAGGCCCATGATTGCCAGGATGCTCTGTAAGCTGAAGGATGGCTTCCCAGCCTCCCGCCAAGCCATCCTTAGTTCTTGACAGGTGGGAGGCCCTCATCTCAGTGGGTGAAGGAAACAACTGAGGTACAGGAATGGGACACCATTGGAAACTTTGCAGTTATCGACTGATGTAGGTCCTCTGTAGGAGCTGCAAGTGTCACTAACTGCTGAGCCATCTCTCCAGCTTTCAGATTTGCATCTCTGTAATGCTCCTCTTGACTCATGCACCTGAATCAAGCAAAGGAGGGGTTGGATTTGGCCCAGAAAGGAAACTCTACAACATACTAAAAATGCCTACTCAGATGGAAATTATGAGCCAATGCCTTCAGGACTTATCTGCTAAAAGGGTGGATTCCACTTCTGGTTAGATTGGGGGTTGGGAGGGTGTCCCTCAGAGGTCCAAACTTATGACCTTAAAAATCCTCAGAGGCCCAGAGGAACCCAGGGCCTTAGGTGGGCCTCCAGAACAATGGCAGGATCTCTGTCAGTCAGCAGAGAGACTTGGAAACTGTGTTGGATATGACTAGTTTTGATGATGTCTTACATTGTTCCTCACTTTATCAGAGAAGGACACTCACCTTTTGAAAAACCACCAAGGAACTCTGGGTATTTTAACTTAGAAAGTCCTAGAAGAGCAGAGGAAAAGGTCTTTATGTTATTTTAAATTCAAACTTGATGTTTCTCTCTCTCTCTCTCTCTCTCTCGTCTCCCCTCTCTCTCTCTCTCCTCTCGTGTGTGTGTGTGTGTTTGTGTGTGTGTGTGTGTTAATGGCCTGGTACTCAAGCATTGAGAAACACTTTTCTGTTCCCTTAGTTCAAGAGCCTCACCCACGTATCCCTCTACATTTCTCTTCTACATGTAGAAGTTTGGGTTCTATATTTGGGAGAAAGTTTATAGTAACATACCAAAAAGAAGGATAAAATGATAGGAGCAGAAAGGATGGACACTAAGCCTGTGTAGCATGCTTCAGTGTGTTGTGATTTCATAGCTTGAGAAGAAAGCAATCCACAGGACAATGATGTCAGTGTGTGGGTTGGGGGTTGGTTATTTGAGGGTTGCTGATCTGTATTCTCTTAGCAGCCAGTTAGGGGCCTTTCTTGCCACCCCTCCCTGATTAAAGACCTGTCTCCAGCAGTATAAACATCAAATGTGAACAGTAGGGAAGACCCTAAGAGTTAGGTTCTGGGTGGGAGTGGGAGGGTTGGATCCAACCTTCCATGGTCCATGCAAACAGGCCCTTTGTGTTTCAGTGGTGCCTGCTTGAATGTACCTGGTGATGGAGCATCAAAGTCTCTTTCCAGAGCATCTTGGAAGACATGCTGGCTGAGAAAAGCATGAAGAAAAGAAATGCTTCCATTTTGGTTAACTGGCTATTGAGTAAGACTCCTTAGGGAGTGTTAAGACTGATAGCCACTTTTCTTGTTTGAGAATGTGCTGGCCTAGAGACTGAAGGCTGTACCACATGTCCTCCAGTTGACTCACTTACTTGTGTATCTAGAATGTATTAAAACTCTGAGGACAGAGGTGTACCTGTGCCTAGTTTGGGATTAAAGGATCAAGGCTCACAAGACAACCTCCAACAATTAAAGGTATAGATTGTCTGGGGATACCTGGAGACAGAGGGTGAGAATATGCCGTGCACACTCTCTGGGACTCTTTCTTTCTGTGCACATTGGCTTCAGGATATTCTTCAACATCTCAGAAGACAAAGCAACCAACAAAGCAGGTGTTACATCTCTCTTCATTACTAACCAGGATCACCTTCTTTCCTTAGTTCCCAGCCAAAACATTCCAGAACGGGCTGGGTCAAGCACGTCCTTCTGAGGGCAGGAGGCCTGGTTCCTCACTGGAGCTGTGTGGTTGAAGGAGGAGGATCTAGTCCAGAAAGGACTAATAGGCATGCATTTGTGTCCAGCACGGCACCTCACGGGACATGCGAGGTAGACAGTGGAACTGGAGGTGCAAAGAGAGAGCAACGGGAATGAGTGTGGAGCTGGAGGTGGGGTAGGACTGAGAAGGGCAAGAAATGGGGTCATTGTGTAGCATAAGCAAGCTAATTGAAAGGACATTTAGTTCTGCTTTTCAACTAAGGTGCCCCGGGCCATGTATTTCTTGCCAGCTTCCTTTCAACCTTAACTAATAACTTTTCCTCTTTAAATTCTGTCTGAGCCAGTTGGCCAAGTGTAGCAACACTTTCTGTTTATTCGTCGCTTGGTATAGCTGGAATGATTCCTGGGAAGATTCCCCAACCTCCAACAATCTTCGTGTCTATAAAGTTCTACTCAGCACAAACCGTCTCTTCATAGTTTAGTTGTAATAATAGCTGCTGGTCGTATCGGTGTCTTGGTGAAATTATCCTTCAGCTGTAGATGCCAGCTGTGAGCATAAGGGAAGACATTTGCCACTAGCCATCTCAGAAGGGAGTTCAGGCCTGATAAGGAGGTGGTGGCCATGGGACATGTAGTGGAGATGATCAGAAAGGCTGTAGACCTGAAGGGGTGACAAAGGCTGTAATACACCACAACTCCCTCGTCTACAGCTTCTGTTTCCCCAGCTGCAAAGGCGTGATGGCTTGTATACACTCGGCCCAGGGAGTGGCATTGTTAGAAGGTATGGTCCTGTTTGAGTGGGTGTGTTACTGTGGGCATGGGCTATAAGACCCTTTTCCTAGCTGCCTGGAAGTCAGTATTCTACTAGCAACCTTCAGATGAAGACGTAGAACTCTCAGCTCCTCCTGCACCATGCCTGCCTAGATGCTGCCATGTTCCTGCCTTGATGATAATGGAACTGAACCTCTGAACCTGTAAGCCAGTACCAATTAAATGTTGTTCTTATAAGAGTTGCCTTGGTCATGGTGTCTTTTCACAGCAGTAAAACCCTAACTAAGACAGAAGTGTTTGATGCTGGAAGACCCAAACCAAGACCCTTCCTGGGCACTGTCTTACTTGAAGTTGCATTTCTCCCCAGAGTGGCCTGGAATAGTTCAGGGCTTAAAGGCCCTACAGTCTCACCTCAGGTGAGGAACATGCTGTAGCTCCTGCCAAGCTTGGTGGCTTCTGTAGGGACTGTATTCAGCCTGACCTTGAGCTCCATCACCAGTTGGTGTTACAGAGAGCACTCCCTGGAGTGTCCACTGAGTGACTTTCCTCTACTTCAGCCCTACTGTGTAGGACTCGTGGGACGTTTTCCATCAGGACCAAAGCCAGATGAGCAGGGTGTCAACAGGCCAGGCTCCATGTAGTTCAGTCCTTAAGCCACAATGAAGTGAAATGGTCTGTTTAACCAGGAATACTTAAAAAAAAAAAAAAAAACCAAATTTGACTTATGTCATCAGGGTCAAGATTTGTTATTACAAATTTACAGAAAAGCCACGTGGGATCCATTAGAGAAAAGGGTAGCACATACGGCTAGTGAAGACAGTTCCGGAACCTCTACGGTTCAGGGTGAGCTCGATGCAGACCCAGACTGAGGGGACAGGAGCCACAGCCGGCATCAGCAGAGGCTTCCCGCATCTCTCCTCCCCATGGGGTAGCAATGTGTTAATCACTGTGATGTAACAGCATTCAGCATGGGAGATCTTTCCATTTCCTGAGATGTTCTTCAATTTCTTTCTTCAGAGACTTGAAGTTCTTGTCATACAGATCTTTCACTTGCTTGGTTAGATTCACCCCGAGGTATTTTATATTATGTGTGTCTATTGTGAAGGGTGTCATTTCCCTAATTTCTTTTTCAGCCTGTTTATCTTTCATGTAGAGGAAGGCTACTGATTTGTTCGAGTTGATTTTATAACCTGCCACCTGCTGAAGTTGTTTATCAGGTTTAGGAGTTCTCTGGTGGAGTTTTTGGGGTCACTTAAGTATACTATCATATCATCTGCAAATAGTGATATTTTGACTTCTTCCTTTCCTATTTGTATTCCTTTGATTTCTTTTTGTTGTCTGATTGCTCTGGCTAGGACTTCCAGTACTATATTGAATAGGTAGGGAGAGAGTGGGCAGCCTTGTCTAGTCCCTGATTTTAGTGGGAATGCTTCAAGTTTCTCTCCATTTAGTTTGATGTTAGCTACTGGTTTACTGTCATGGATTGGCAGGATTAATATAGTAAAAATGGCCATCTTGCCAAAAGCAATCTACAGATTCAATGCAATCTGAGATTAAAATCCCAACTCAATTCTTTACAGAACTAGAAAGAGAAATTCTGAAATTTATTTGGAACAACAAAAAACCCAGGATAGCGAAAACCATTCTCAACAATAAAAGAACTTCTGGAGGAATCCCATCACTGACCTCAAGCTTTACTACAGAGCAGTAGTGATAAAAACGGCCTGGTATTGGTACAGAGACAGGCAGGAAGATCAGTGGAATAGAGTTGAAGACCCAGAAATGAACCCACACAACTATGGTCATTTAATCTTTGACAAAGGAGCTAAAACCATCCAGTGGAACAAGGACAGCATTTTCAACAAATGGTGCTGGTTCAACTGGAGGACAACATGCAGGAAAATGCAAATCATCCATTCCTTCTCCTTGTACAAAGCTCAAGTCCAGGTGGATAAAGGACCTTCACATAAAACCAGACACACTGAAATAATAGAAGAGAAAGTGGGGAAGACCCTCGAAACCTAGGCACAGGGGGAAAGTTCCTGAACAGAACACCAATGGCCTATGCTCTAAGATCAAGAATTGACAAATGGGACCTCATAAAATTGCAAAGTTTCTGTAAGGCAAAGGACACTGTCAATAGGACAAAACAGCAACCAACAGATTGGGAAAAGATCTTTACCAATCCCACATCCGATAGAGGACTAATATCCAATATATACAAAGAACTCAAGAAATTAGACTCTAGGCAACCAAATAACCCTATTAAAAAATGGAGTAAGGAGCTAAACAAAGAATTCTCAACTGAGGAAATGCGAATGGCCGAGAAGCACCTAAAGAAATGTTCAGCATCCTTGGTCATCAGGGAAATGCAAATCAAACAACCCTGAGATTCCACTTCACACCAGTCAGAATGGCTAAAATAAAAAACTCAGGTGATAGCAGATGCTGGACGAGGATGTGGAGAAAGAGGAACACTCCTCCATTGTTGGTGGGATTGCAAGATGGTGCAACCACTATGGAAATCACGTCTGGCGGTTCCTCAGAAAATTGGAATATCACTACCTGAGGACCCAGCTATACCACTCCTGGGCATATACCAGAAATGCTCTAACACATAACAAGGAATATGCTCCACTATGTTTATAGCAGCATTATTTATAATAGCCAGAAACTGGAAAGAACCCAGATGCCTTCAACAGAGGAATGGATAAAAAAAATGTGGTATATTTATACAATGGAATATTACTCAGCTATTAAAAACAATGAATTTGATAAATTCTTATATAAATGGATGGAACTAGAAAATATCATCCTGAGTGAAGTAACCCAATCACAAAAGAACATACATGGTATTCACTCACTGATTATTGGATTTTAGCCCAGAAGCCTGAATACCCAAGATTCAACTCACAGACCACATAAAGCTCATGAAGAATGATGACCAAATAGGGGAGCCTTCAGTCCTTCTTAGAAGGAGTAACAAAATACTCAAGGGTGCAAATATGGAGACACAGTGCAGGACCAGAAACTGAAGGAGGGACCATCTACAGACTATTCCACCTGGATATCCATCCTATGTGCAGTCACCAAAGGTAAGGTTGATGTGGATGTCAGGATGTACACGCTGACAGGAGCCTGATATAGCTGTCTCCTTAGAGGTCTGCAAGAGTCTGACATACTTCAGAGGCAGATGCTCACAGCTAACCATTAAACTGATCATGGGGTTCCCAATGGAGAAGATAGAGTGAAGGCTGAAGGAGTTGAGAGTATTCGAGACACCATGAGGAAAGCAACAATCCCAACCAACCAGAGCCTCCAGGGTCTAAACCACCAGCCTGAGAGCGCTTAGGGAGGGACCCATGGCTCCAGCTATATATGCAAGGGAGCTATATATAAGTGGGAGAAGAGATCCTTGGTCCCATGAAGGCTGGACGTCGTGGGGGGGATACTCGGGGGGTTGGGGGAGGTGAGGTACAGGGGAGGGTGGAAGGGGGTACACCAACGTGGAGGCAGGAGGAGGGGGAAGGGATAGTGAGTTCCTGGGAGGGAGGGGGGGAAATGGGGTAAGGAGAGAACATCTGAAATGTAAAAAAAAATTTCCAATAAAAAATTTCCAATAAAAAAAAAAAAACAGCATTCAGCTTCCTACTGTGTGATACGGTGTTTTAATGTGTGACTTACAAATGCCTGTGTGTCCCTTCTAATGCCGCCTACACTAGGGTTTTCCAGGAAAGCCAGGATCAATAGGATATTTCTTATTGACACACAGTTAAAGAGCCTGGGAAACCCCAAGACCTGCATTTAGCAAGGTGGAGACCCAGCGAGGACAAAGCTGAGATTCCCATCTGAGTCCCAAAGCCTGAGAACCAGGAGTATCAATCAAGTCCAGTCCAGTTCCAAAGTCAGCAGATGTGAGCCCAAGAAAAGCTGATGTTTCTGCTCAGTCTAAAGCCAGGAAAATTAGCACTGTCTCAGCACAAGCACCAAGGCAGGAGGAGCTTGCCTGTCAGTAGATTGTCTATTCGTTAAATCTTACAGAGTAGACCGACTAGGAAGAAGCTAGAATAGAAATAAAAGACTTGAATTATATTTAAACTCACTAGCCCTAATGTACACCCACGCTCCTCCGCCTAGGCAACACCAGAGCACATTCTTTCCATGTACCCATGGAACATTTTTCAGGATAAATCACACAATAGCCCACAAAAGATGCCCCAACAAGTTAAAAGAACTGGACAGTGTACTCTCTAATCACAACGGATGACTTTAGAAACATAGCAGAAACATTGAAAATTAAGCAGTGTACTTCTAAGTGACCAAAGGATCAAAATGAAATAAAAAAGGAATTAGAAAATAGTTTGAGATAAACTGAAATGAAGATTCAACATAACAAAACGAACGGAGTGCAGTTAGGGAGATAAATAGCATTAACACATACATTTTAAAATGAAAAATCTCAAATCTTTAAAGTTTAATCTTAGGGCATTATTAAAAGGACACAGACTAAAACAAACCAAAAGTAAGAGGAAATTGAAGAATTACTAAGAAATCAGGGGCCCAGAGAGATGGCTCAGTGGTTAGGACCGATTGCTGCTTCTCCAGACGACTTGAGCTGGCTTCCTGCCACCCATGTTAGGCTCTACATGTTAGACTCTGGAGTTCCAGCTCCAGGGAGATCTGACCCCTGGCCTTTTTGGGCACCTGTGCTCAGTAACCTAAAGCTACAACCAATGGCAGAGGAGTCAAAGGCCAGTCTGATAGTATGTTTACTTGCATCATCAGTATGTCGGGAATGGAAGCCATAAACTGAAGTCATTGCTTTCCTTGTGTGCGGACACCTCTCAGTCCAGTTTCACATTTCAAGTCTTAGCTGGAACTGACTGCAGCCTGGTTCAGAGCTGTCCCCTTGATCTCAGTAGCTTGCTCACCTCCATTTCTCTACACACACTCATTTGGCTGATTCTATTATCAAAGGCTGTCGATTGTTTAAGAAAAATGAAAGGTGTTCATCTCTGGCAAAGATTCCCAACTTGTGACGTTGGTGGTTACCAAGCTGACATCTCCAACTTAGTTGGGAACAGTCGAGTGTAGTCCCTGTGTAGCTGTTAATTTAGTCAAATTGAATTCCTTTAATTTAATGGAAACATCTCAGACTAATTAGCCAACCCTTGATGTGCTAGCCTTGGTTTTGAGTCGTATCTTCTGGGTGCATCCTTCACCCAAACTTCTTAAAGCAAACACCACAAAGCACTGGACTCTGTCTTTGCCTAAATTTCACATCTAGACTTCAAGCTAGACCCTCAAAATTACTAATGGTTATAATCAAAACCAGATTCTAGTCAGTGCCTGAACACTGACACTGAGTTTTGTTTTTCTAGCTGCATTTCCAATGACAAAATGTGGAAGGCGTTTGTCTCCTGGCTGTCCCCAGGAGACATGCTAAGACAAGAGGAGGGACTCACAGCATTGTTGTTGCAGAAAGAAGTCAACCCCTCAGAATGGTTCTATGATTCTCAAGAAATCAAATCGCACACTTCCCATTTTGGCATTTTACTAAGACTAGTGACTTTCAAATAAAAAAAAATAAAAAAAAAAAAGAAAGTAAGAAAGAAAGAAAGTGCTATTTTTTGTCTGCTAGTTCTTGAAGTTGGCTCTGGGTTTTCTAGGTTTCTGAAGGTTTGTATTTTCCAAGTTTTCTACATGTTCCAAAATATTACAGGGCACAGATAAGGAACAGATAAGTTATGTCATATCTTAGTTAAGATTACTATTGCTATGGTGAAACACCATGACCAAAAGCAAGCTGGGGAGGAAAAGGTTTGTTTTGCTTGCACTTCCACATCATATAGTTCATCCCTGAAGGGAGTTAGGACAGGGAACGCAAACAAGGCAGAACCCCCGAGGCAGAGCTGACGCAGAGACCGTGGAGGAGTGCCGCTTACTGGCTTGCTCCTCACGGCTTGCTCAGTTTGCTTTCTTATAGAACCCAGGACCACCAGCCTAGGGATGGCACCACCCACAGTGGACTGTGTCCTTCTACCTCAGTCACTAATCAAGAAAGTGCCTTACAGCCTAATCTTATGGAGGCAGTTTTTGTTTTTCAATTATGACTCCCTCCTCTCTGGTGACTCTAGCTTGCATCAAATCGGCAGAAACCTAGCCAGCACATGTCCCAAGGCACAAGGCAGCCCTCATCTTCATCTTCGTATCCCGAGTTTTAGCCATTCCTGGTCCCGCCCTTCCACCTTGTGATTGAAACTGCATGTTCCTACACGAAAGCTTCCTCTACAGAGCCATGGTAAAAATAGGACTTGGTTTTAGGACGCAAATCAAATTGGTCAGTTTGACTTCAGTGAGAGAACGCTGGGACTGTACGCATCACAACTTGGGATTCCCCGCTCTGCCATCAGTCAGTCGGATGGGTCCTCCTCCTCCTCCCGGGAAACACTCTGTGCTCATCAAGCTGGCTCCTACCAGCAGCTCAGATGTGGGCAACTCTCCTCTCAGTCTGGGAAACGGGATCTTGAATCATTGCAGAGGTATGACGAGGTTACGTGTGACCAGCGGCAACGAGGTATTCCACCAGCCTCCAGGGATGTTGGCCTCCTTGCTGCAGTGAAATGTAACATGTGAGCTTTGGGGTGGAAACTGATCTTTTTCATTCCTGCTTTCATTGGGTCATTGTCGCCTTTGAAAAATTCAGTGCTTAGTTTCTATGGAGTTTGTATGGAGAGCCGAGGACACGTTGCTCTTCTATGGAAAAACTATTCTCATTTACTTATTGTTCACTAGCCATTTATTGAATATATTGAGGGAACAGGTAGCCTATATCTTTCCAAAATAATCCCAGTTAAAGAAAATGTGATGTTTTCTGTGAAGGCAATTTATTAATTATATGTTCAATCTGGTCTTAATGCCAGCGACCCTTGCCTGTATGAGTTTCCAGATGTATACACAGGCCACTTGAGCTAGAGTGGGTGCTCCTTTTAGCCCCCCTTTTAGCCAATTAGAAGTTGGTGTTTTAGACAGGGTCTCACTGTGTAGAGCAGGCTAGCCTTGAACTCACAGAGATCTGCTTGTCTCTGTCTGCTGATTAAAGGGTATGCCACCACGCCTGCTGTTTCTAAGTACTCCGTTGCTGTAGATCTCATTTTAACTGTAGTAGGAAGCTTGGTAGGTAGGTAAACTAGGTTCTACCCTGAACTTGGAAACTGCAGTCATTCTCCAGGAGGATATGTGAACAGATGAAGACTTGGCCCGTACAGTAGAAGGGAAGTGGCCCTTCCAGACAGCCTGCTTCCTTTGATGGAAGGATGAAGAGGATGTGTAAAGGGTACTGGATCCCTTCATTGTTCTGAAAGCCTTGCTTCTGCTCATGGAGGTCTCCAGAATAAGTTTTGTCACACATCAAGGAAAAAAAGCTACTGCCTAGCAGTGACAAACCTTTGTGTCCAATCTGCATAGTGTCTAGAGTCAGTCTGCAGTCTGGAAAGGGGTGGGGTTACCCCAAGACAGTATGCCTACGTGGTCAGACCGCAGAGTGCTGGCGGTTCCATATTTCTATGGCTTTATACTATGGTGGTCTCTCTTTCTTAGTTCTTTGTGGTCCTGTTCTTTGTACTCCTGTTACTCCACAAGCCCCTTCATTTCTGAGAAGACCAGCTGTGACTTCATGCCACAGCTCCTGGACTTTATGGAGATCAAGAAGGCTGTCCTTGAGACCCTGCTCCTGAGACAGACAAGGGAGCACTCACTCCTCGGGTGTGGTGGTGAGACAGGATCTCACTATGTAGCCTTGGCTAACCAGGAACACATTTTGAGCTGTGTTTCTATAGAGGATAATGTTTGTCCCACTTCATGTAGGCTATGGACAAGGTCCTTGTTCTCAACAAGATTACATAGGTGAGATGTGATCTGTCATCCACTTATTCAAGTCTTTCTGGGTATCTTTTCCTGGGACCCCAAGCAGGCTGTTTGTTTGCAGGATTTAGCTCTGGCCTTCCCAGCCTTGCTCCTGAAGTCACCTGCAGAGCCTGGAGAAGGACTGGGGACTACCCAGGATGGCGACATCTAGACCCTGCACACTCCACATCCAGTGTGGTCTAGTCTGAGCATCATGAGGCTCCGACCAGCAGCAGGTCCTGCAGCAAGAGAGCCAGCCTCACTGTCTTGTGGGAGTTTTGCTAGAATGCATGTGGCTTTGCACAGCATGGCCAGTAGGCTTTGGTTGGGCAGCAGCAGCAGCCTCTCAGGGGGTAGAACTGGGACAGAAAGAGGCCTCCCTTCCAAGCTTCCTTCAGCCATTTTTACTTCACTCTCAGGGTTGTTAATGTTCAAGTCCAAGGACATGGCTCAGAAGCCCCAACATGCTGGTGTCTGAGTTGACGTCAGATAGTGGAAGCCTAGCATTAGCACTGGGGTCACAGACACACATCCTGTCTCCTTCATCTTATAATGAGTCCCTTCTGGTTAGGGAGTCCCTTGGGGTCATTGTGAAGCCAGTACTAATTATTGTAATAATTAGAAGGCTGGGGTAACACATATAGCTTCTGGACTCAAACAGCAAGGAATCAAATCCCAGTTCTCCCTCATCGTCGTCACAGGGCCTGCTGCTCAGGGAGTGCATGCTGGGGCATGCACAGATCTTTATCTTTTCTTTGTGAGGCTCTGGGCAGATTGTGCACTTAGGATAGCCTGGGTTCTTCAGCCATAAAGCACAGACAGGGCTGCAGTGTGCTGTGAGCTGTGGAATGCAAAGGGAGCACTTCACACTGTGTGTGGCACTCGGGAGGCACCCAATAAATACAGGCTATCACCACGCAATGATACTTATTTAATAAGTAAGGAGTTGGGGGTTTTATTGGAGGCAAAGTAAACACGTCTGCTTCTTGGTCCTCCATCCCTCTGGGAAGCCAGACCAAGTTCATAAATGCCGAATTCCACATCCACCTGGTGGCCGCATCCACCCCCCACCCCCCATCTCTCATCAAGAACCTGGAGGAAATGAAAAGGCTTGT
Source organism: Mastomys natalensis (assembly GCA_021653895.1). Lineage (NCBI taxonomy): Eukaryota > Metazoa > Chordata > Mammalia > Rodentia > Muridae > Mastomys > Mastomys natalensis. Next base: position 1,472,409 of record JAJTUV010000549.1, on the reverse strand, counting down.
AATTCATAAACTAAGGCTCCTTGAGGGGGCTTGGGGGGGCAGGAGTGGGCAAGCACACACTTGGGGGTGTTACACAGGCGGCTCAAAAACAAAGCAGGACTTTGTCCTGTGGCTTGGCTTGGCTTTTTGTCATAATATTGAATTAATTTTCAAATTTCTAATAAAACATTAGAGAAAAGTGTGAACTGTTTGCATCTTATAGCAAAATGAGCAAAAGAGGTTGCGGGAGCATCTGTACTCTTTAAAAGGCAGCCAAGCTCTCAGGAGTGTGACAGGCATAGGGAGCCATCCCCCAGCTCCCATTGCCACTGTTGACACCCAGCCATCCTCAAAGTGGCTGTGGCAGGTGGAGCCTTTAATGTCTGCCTAATTGGAAAAAGCTGGCCCTTGCACAGGGCTCTCTGTGTTCCAGAACCTTTCTTCTTACTTTATAATGCTAATTAACGGACCCTGGGCAAGCACTCTCCTCTCGCTCTCGCTAACACTGAGGAAAACGCCATACCTCTTGTCATCTTTGGGTTTTCACAGTTAACTGCCCTTGTCCTCTAGGACATGAGATATGGACTCATCTTAAGAAGCCCACTGGCCAGTCTGGCTAAAGAAAACTCCCTGGTGAATCTTTCTTCCTACTTTAACCGTTTCTGCTCCATCGACTAAATAAAATCTGAGAAGTTAATAAAAGCGAAACACACGTGTAGAACAGTGCCCCAGTGTCTGGCTTATTGAGTAGTTACAGGCCGAATCTGAACAATTACAGTGCAGAACATTACCACCTCTACTCAAGGGCTCCATCCTCCTGCCTTGTCCTGAACCTCCCCAGGTGAGCTGGGGGCTTCCCACAAGCCTGGGTGTCCCCAGCACTGAATTGTACTTGATTTTGAACGTAATATTTGAACTTGGAGAGGGGGTGGAACGCATCTTGGGTAGGCCTGTGTGGACATTTCCAGTGAGGATTGATGAAGGGTGAAGGCTTCCCTTGAATGTGGATAACATCTAATAACGTAGGACCCTAGATAGAATAAAGGGTGTGGTAGGGTGGGGTGTCAGCCAACCCAGGATTGGGTTTCCATGCTTCCTAGCTACCTTGATGTGAACTGCTCTACTCTGTTGCCACACGCTCCCCACCATGAGGACCTGAGACCTTTGAGATCTTCCTCCTTAGGTTGCTTGCTGAGGGCGTGGGTGCAGGGAGCATTTTTATTACAGATGAGAACGGTAAGCAATGCAGACATACTGTTAACCCTGGATGTATTGTGTGAGGCCAGTGGGCAGGGTCACTGGTGTGTGGCACCCACTTGGTCATCTTTCATAACTGAAACCATCACGTGGCAGAGATGGGCACATGGCCCCTGACAGGATTGGTCCCAGGGATAGGCATATGACCTAAGCCAGCAAGTTGGAATTTCCCAGCGAGAAAGGCAGTAGGTGTTTCTTTCCCTCACGGGCAGCAATACATCACAGCAGATTCCTGAGTCAGGCTGTCTATTCAGTCCTTGCCATATCGTTGACCAGTTGTGAGGTTTGCCATGGGTTATTTCTTTTCCCCATCTCTTATTCTCGTCTCCTCGTGCTTAAGAGTGATTGTTCCATCGGGTCACTTCAGAAACTAAATGAGTCCCTGGAACCATGCCAGGAGCAATTGCATTAAGTGTACTTTTATTCCAGACTCAGAGCTATGAAGATGTCAGGCTAGGCTGAGGTGCCCTGCACACTGGTTGCGAGACGAGCATTGAAGCTGCTTTGGCATGCTCCGGACGTTGCCATTCTCACTGCCTAACCTGTCAGCTTCCCTTTCATTCCAACAGAAAACACCCATTACTCTTTCATGGAAAGGAATGGACTAATGTCCTTTGAGGTGGCCTTCACACACATTCCCAGGTAGACACATACTCATCCCACTAGCTTGCAGAGCTGCCCTGAACGGTTCTGGGGGGCGGAGTATGTGTGGGTCACAGAGGGTAGGGTGTGATTGTAATGTTGTAACAGTTCCTCCTAGATCCGAGCCATTCCATCCTGCAAGGAAGCTTCCATAGGCAGGAAGGCAAACGAATCAAAAGAGTTTTAGGACACTGACCAGATTCACTAGGCCCCTCCCTGCCAGAGCAAGCAGAACCAAGCTACAGAGAAGACTCTCAGAAGAACAAAACCTGCAAAGAGGACTCTGAGACCAGACCAGCTGCCTGACAGTGGCTGAGACCAACTGACTCCTGGGAAAGACATTCTCCAGTCTGCTGAGCTGCCTCAGGCTGTACAGTGAGCTCCAGGTCCCGCCCCCCACCCCCCAGCTTTTGTGACCTGTCACTCATGTTGTGAAGGGCTTTGGTGACAGAGCTTCCTGTGAGTCACTTCTGCTCCTGTAAGAAACCCCTCACCTATATTCCTACATGTAACCATAACAAATCTCATTGGTCTACCAAGCTGGACTTCGATGGTATCTGTCCTTTTGGTCTGTTGTGGGCTCCCTATCTGGTGTGAGTAGATGTGAGTGTTGTTATCTTCCCAGGAAAGGTTTTGTCACACAACAGTTATCTGCAAAACTCCTAGGGCAGTCTACTAAGACATCATGTGCCCTGTTTGTTCTGTTGGCATTCAGAGCTTAGCTACAAAAGCCTGGGCTGTATTGGGAGATGTAGTTGAGGGGAGGAGGGAAGGGATGGGGGGAGGAAGGGAGGGAGAGAGAAAGGGAGGGAGAAAAGGGGAGAGAGAAAGAGAGAGGAAGAAGAGGAAGAGGAAGAAGAGAAAGAGTATGATGAAGACAAAGAAGGAAGAGGAGGGGAAGAGGAGGAGGAGGAGGAAGAGGAAGAGGAGGAGGAAGGAAAATGAAGGACTGGTTCCACTTAGTTGAGGAGGTGAAAATTGTTAATTGTTGGCCCATAAATGCATACACGTGTATTTAAAAAATTTTATGTGTGATGAAATAAGAAATATATATACTCCCCCCAAGCAATGGACAAAGAGACACCTTGTCAGTAATATTGCTCTTATATCAGTCAGTGGCAGCACAGATGGCAGTTCTTTGTTCATCCTAGCTTGGTGGACAAAGCTGTCTTATGCCTAGGACACATAAAAATCAAATAGAATCAAATCCTGGCAGCGCAGTGAAGAGGAGGACGACAGACAGAGACTTGTGTTCTGCCATGCCACACAGTGTGGGCTAGGAAAGATGCCACAGACCTGCCCTCCATCTCTCGGCACTGGCGGCCATAGACACACAAGGCCACGTGGCACAGTGAGGGAGGAGGAAGACAGAGACCTGTGGACCGCCAGGCTACCCACAGTCCTGTGCTGACAGAGGATGTCATTCAGCAGCCTGTCAAGCCACGTGGCCAGCCTGCAACCATGTGTGTAATGTGTGAGTGTGTGGTGCTCAGATGGGAGAGATGGGAGAGGGTTGTACCTTGCCCAGATGGCACAATGGAGCTAACCCTGGTGATGGGGTTGCAGGTTAGCCAGCCCAAGGGTGAGAGCAGGGGAGAGCTGGCCCTACCACTTGTCTGCTGTGAGGTGGCTTGGGGGTGGGGATGATGCTTCCTTCACCCCTCACCACTTGTGGTAGTTGGGAGAGCTAGCCCTGAAGGCATGAGATCTGGAGAGCTAGCCTTGCCCTCTCCCTGGCTATAGCACTCAGAGAGCAAGCCCTGTACCTTGCCTGGGTAATACAGAGGAGTTGGCCCTGATGGTGAAGGCATGGTGAGCCAGCCCTAAGGGTGGGGGAGCAGGAGAGCTGTCCCAGCCCCTCACGGCTGCAGCACTTGAGAGAATGGACCCTGAGCCTTGACCGAGCAGCACAGTGAGGCAAGGGCCGGTCCTGCTGAACCAAGGGGGCAGGATCTCTGTGACACAGGACAACAGGATAACTGGGAGGAGTCTCAGTGAGGATCCAATATTGATGCTGTCCCAGAAGCCGGAGGCCTTGAACTAGACCAATGACTCATTGCAATGAACATCTGCAAGTGAAGATGTGTAGACAGAGTGACACTGTGGGACACACTGTGACACACTACAGCTTCCAGGATGAGATGTTTTCTATGCTTTTTGTTTGTATGTATGGTGTTCATTTAGGGTGTGTGGGGGGGGAGGTTGCAAGGGAGAAAGGCAGATATGAGGAGACCAGAAGATGAGAGAAATTGGGTGCATGATGTGAAACTCACAATGGATCAGTAAAAAGTAAAAAAAAAAAAAAAAAAAACTAAAAAAGGAAAAGAAAAAATAAGAAGTATGTATATGATTTTTTTTTTTTTTGAGATAGGGTTTCTCTTTGTAGTCTTGGCTGTCTTGGAACTCGATCTGTAGATCAGTCTGGCCTTGAACTCACAGAGATCCACCTGCCTCTACCTCCCAAGTACTGAGATTAAAGGTATGAGTCACCACTGCTGGGCAAGAAGCTTGTCTCTGATTTGCTAAATGCTATTTGGATCTTAATGCCTTACAGATCCATGTATTGAAGGGTGAGACCCCAGCCCACACCTTTTTGGGAAGTGAGAGACTTCTAGAAGTGGAGCCTGCTGGGAGCTGTCTGGTTGTTCTCAGGGTACAGTGGCACACCAGCTGTCCACTCCTTTCTTTTCTCGAATACCTGCTGTGAGGTAAATGTAGAGGCCTCAAAGCAATATGTCCACCTGAGCAGAGGCCAGAACCCCTAAACCACTGTGTGACAACGTAAACCTTTGCGTTTTGTAAGTTGATTTGTCTCGGTTATTTGCTATACTAATGGAAAGCAAACAAGCTGAGGTGGATGGCTGTCTCAAAGAGAAGCTTATAACTTGTGAACCAGTTATAAGCCGGATTAGCTGCCTTTCCCACCATGGGGTACCCTTTATATTTGATGAAACAAGAGGTCATTAAACTCTGGCTATTCAGACTTGCGTATTTGACAGATACCTTCTAGAAAATGAACAAGGAGAGCCTGTTATAGTGGGGATCCAGAGTATTTATTACAAAGATAAAACTGAAGTTTTCAAGTCCCGCTTAGAATATTGGAAAACATAAATGCATCCTGCTGCTTTTGCTAAGTGGAGATATTAGCACATGTGACGGAGCCAGTATTTTTATGTCCCAATTTTCTAAGTAATTATAGACTAATAATTGTTCATGAGGTACACCGTGATATCCAATGGGTACATACACTGCAGAAATATTAAATTGAGGTAATTACCCCTTCCTCTTAACCTACTAATCACTCTCTTATAGTGAGAACACTGGGAATTGTTTGCAATCTGTTATTAGCTTGGTCATGTAACAGGACAGTGTATATTATTATTATTATTATTATTATTATTATTATTATCATCATCATCGTCTTGGTCATGTGACAGGACAGCTCATGGAAACACTCTCCTCTCGTCTGACACTTGTTACTTTTCCCCAGGGCTATTCCTTCTGCAGTCCCCACCTCCTGCCCGTGCCTCTCCTAACCTCTTTCTAGCCCGTGCCTCTCCTAACTTCTTTCTATTCCGTTCCAATGAAGTCCCCTTATTTTAGATCCCATGTGGAAGTGAGATCTTACAGTGTGTATCTGTCTGTGGCTGTCTTATTTTCTTATCATAATTTCCTCCAGATTCACACACAGTGTCACAAATAACAGTTTTTCATCCATTTTAAAGGGCGGGTAGTTCTCAGATATGTGTATACGCCATGCTATTCATTTCTCCTTTGTGGGGTAATTAGATTGTTTCCTTATCCTGGGTACTGGAGCTAGCGTTGACAGCAGTGGAATGCAGACATCTCCTCAGGACCAGTTTCAACTCCTTTGAATGCGTACCCAGTAGTGAGCTTGCTAGGTACCACGGTAAACTTGGTTTTAGGAGTCTTTAAAGAAACTTTAGTAGTTTTTTTTTCAAAGTGACCGTCTACTACAGTGTCTTGGATCCCTTTTACTTTTGCATTCTTACATACTCAAACTTGTCTTTTGATAACTTATATTTTTGTTTGATAAAGAGAAAATAGAACTTTATTATCCCATAGTTCTGTAGGCGAGAGTTCAGAGCTGAGGTATTGCCTGGCCTATGTTGTTCTAAAATCTATAGAGACAAAGCCTTCTTTCCTTTTTCCTAGCTTCTGTTTGTTAGCTGGTAATCTTTGAGTTACATATTTTAAATTGATTTTTTTTATCATATGAAACAATACTTTTCATACATATTTACTATCCTTTGTTTATACTGGCCCCTCATTGACCTCCCTTGTCCCATCCTCTCCCACTGGTCCCCTATCCTCCAAATAGTTTATCTTCTGTTTTGATGCTGCATGTAACTAAGGCTATGCATAAGAGAGAACAGGCAGTAATTTGTCCTCCTGACTGAGTTGTTTTTCCCTAACACGGTGGCTCACAGATCCATCCACTTTCTTGAGAACGAAACAACTTTATTCCTCCTTACAGCTGAGTAGATTCCCGTTGTGTGTCCCACATTTTCTTGTCTGTGACTCTCCTGATGGATCTCTAGGCTGCTTTCATGTCTTGGCTATGCAACCAATACAGCAACAGATGGATGTGCAAATACCTCTGGCATTCACTGCCTTAGATCCCTTTGGGTACTGTCTTATTTAGGGTTTCATTACTGTGAAGAGACACCTTGATCAAGGCAACTCTTACACATAAAACATTTAATTGGAGTTGGCTTACAGTTTCAGAGGTTCAGTCTATTACCATCATGGCAGGAAGCATGGCAGCCTGCAGGCAGACATGGTACTGGAGAAGGAGCTGAGAGTTCTATATCTTGAGTTAAGGCAGCCAGAAGAAGACTATTCTCCACAGGTAGTTAAGAGGAGAGACTCTTTCCTGAGATGGGCAGAGCTTCAGTATGGGACTTCAAAGCCCACCCCCACAGTGATATACTTCCTCCAACAAGGCCACACCTACTCCAATAAGGCCACACCTCTTATTTGTGCCTCTTCCTGGGCTAAGCATATTTGAACCACCACAGTATACACCAGGAGTGGAATGGCTTGGTCTGTGTTTAGTGTTTTGAGGAACATTCATACTGGTTTCCATGGTGGCTGAAGTAGTTTATAATCCAGCCCAATAGGGATGCACAGTTTTCTCCATGTCTACATCAGCATCTTTTTCATATTTTTAATGTTTTAAAGTTAAGATATCTTTGAAGTAGTTGGTTTCATTTACCACATGCTCTCTCTCTCTTAGACTTTTCAAAACCTACTTTAATAAGGGTTCTCAAATGCTTCAACCTGCCCCCCCCCTTTTAGTTCACTGTCCAAAAGTAGGGGAGAAAAGATGGTAAATAGGACAAGAGTGTGCGAAGTAGTTTAGGGCAATTCCAGTCTCTGTTTGTCAGAATACCAGTAGTCCAGTTTAGTTGTGTCAGGAAACACAAATCAGCACTGGTAGCATTATCCAGTAGAAAGGCCAGGCCTCCACCAAATAGGCATGAGTCATTGAGAGTGTCTAGAGCCAGATGGGATGCCAGGTGAAATTCTCTACCTTGCATCTCTCAACTGAAGTGAACATCAGTGAAGACTGGAGGCCAACAAAGTATAGCAAGGCTAGCTATGTAAGCGCATGTCACTGTCCTTTGAGTCCTATTTATATTCTCTCCAAACATCATGTCCTCCCACAGGACTTGCTCAGCAAAATAGTAGATGAATCTGCATCACCTGACACAACCAGAAACTTCCACTTCAACACACACCACACACACACACACACCACACACCCATTCCACATAATTTTATTGACTCTTCCCACTGCCCTCCCCTTCTCTATAATTTTATTTTCCTGATGATAGGCATTCTGTGTGGACGAAGATGGAATGTCGGTGTATTTTTATTTGAATTTCCTTTATAGCTAAGAGTGTGGAACACTTTTTCCTATATATTAATTTGGGCCATTTTATTTCTTCTTTTGAGAACTCTATGTTCAGTTTATTTTCTGCTTTATTGTTTAGATGATCGGGGTTTTTATTTGTAATAGAAGGTGTGGTGGGACACACTTGTAATCCGGGTGCTCAGAGGCACAGGCAGGGGAGTGAGGACCTTCTGACAGCATCTGCCACATAGTGAGTTGAAGCCACCTGCTACATGATGAGTAAAAGGACATCCTTGGCAACATGAAAACTTGTATCCAAGCAATAATTATTTTTGTTAGATATAATCCCCTGTGAGATATGTGGCTGGCATATTTCCCCCAGTCTGTAGATGTCTCTTGATTGTGGTGATTATTTTCTTTGTTTAAATGTGTAAACATTTGCTGACTTTAAATGTGTGCATATGTGTGTATGTGTGTGTACATGTATACATGTATGTGCATGTGTGTGTGTGTGTGTGTGTGTGTAAGTTTTGAGACAGGTACCTAGCCTCAGTTTCTACATGTGACTATTTTATATTTACAGCACCACTCTTGGAAGAAGTAGCCTTTTCTCCCATTCATGTTGTGGTGCTTTTATTGAAGGTCATGTGACTGTAGGCACATACATTTATTTCTGGGTCTGCTATTCTATTGTTTTGGCTCCTGTGTCTGTTTTCCTATGTTTCCATGCTGTCTTAGATGACTATCGCTCTGTAGTATAATTTGGGATCAGATATTGTGATACCTTTAGCACTGCTCTTCAGCTTAAGATTGGTTTGGCTATTTAAGGTTTTCTTTGTTTCCTTATGAATTTCAGGACTTTTCATGGTTCTGTGAAGAGTTTCACTGAAATTTTGATAAGGATTATATTGAATTTTATGGTAGTATACCTATTTTCACAATATTAATTCTGCCAGTCCATGAATATGAGCAGTCTTCCTATCTTCTAGTGTTTTCTTTAATCTTTTTTTCATAGTGTTATAATTTTCCCCCCATTGGTTATTTTAATGTGCCATTGAATTTGGTTTGCAAATATTTTGTTGAAAGTTTTATATCTATGGAAATTGGTTTCAAGTTTTCTAGTTTGTTATATTTTTACCTGGTTTGGGTATCAGGGTAATACAGGCTTCATAGGATGAATTTGGGAGTATTTCTTTGGTTTCATGCAGTAACTTGAAAAACATTAGCTTACCTCTCCTTGAAAGACCTGATGAAATCCAGCTGTAAGTCCATTTATCTTTTGTCTTTGTTGTTATTTTACTGTTAGGAGACTATTACTGCTTTAGTTTCATTGCTCGTTATAGAAATTTTTAAGTTGTCACTATCATCTTAGCTTAGTTTTTATATATTATATGTGTCTAGGGGTTTATCCATTTCTTCTAGATTGTCTACTTATTTGGAATTTGATATCTTTTACTTTAAATGCTGTTGTGATAAAATACTTGGCCAAAACCAACTTATGGGGCTAAGCGTTTATTTTGACTCACAGTTTGAGGGAACAGGCCATTACCATGTACAAGTCACAGCAGCAGGAATTTGGAGCAACTGGTCAAAGTCTATCCACAAAGAAGAACAATGAATTCTGTACTCAGCTCACTTTCTCCATTTAGACAGTTCAGGACCTCAGCCTAGGGAATGATGCCTGCCACAGTGGGCATGTCTTCCCACTTCACTTTCCTTAATCAAGACAAACTCTCACAGCCATGAGAGGAGGCCTTTCTCCTAGGAGATTCTAGATCTCATCAAGTTGACAGTAGAAATAACCGCCACAGCATCTGTTGTAATTGTCCTCTTTCATCTCTAATTTTATTTACTTGAATCTTCTTTCTTTTGGTTCATTTGCCTAAATGTTAGACTCTAATTGTTTCTCAATATTGTTTCTTTTCAAAGAACCAATTCTTCATTGACCTTTTGTATTATTCTTTTTGTGTGCATGTTACTAATTTCTGCTTTGATTGTCATGATTTCTTTCTTTATGCTGATTTTGAGTTTTTCTTGTTCTTTGTCTTGGGATACTGAGGTAGGTCATTAAGTTATTATTTCAATATCTCCCTGAATTTTTAAAACATGTAACATTTATAGCTATAAACTTTCATCACTGTCTTAGCTATATCTAAAGGTTCTGAATTTTGTGATTCCACTTTCTTTTGAATCTAGGAATTATAAAAAATTTCTTCCCTGTTTCAGCAGTAGTCCACTGGCCATTAAATAATGTTTATAGAACCTTCATGGATTTGTATAGTTTCTGTATTATCTTTTCCTATTGAATACACTATGATCTGATAAGATATAAAAAATTATTTTGATTCTTTTGTATTTGTTATTTCTTAATGTATAGTCTAGAATGTGATCTATTTTAGATGAAGCTCCATGGGCCGCTGAGAAGAATGTGTATTTTGCAGCTGTTGGGTAGAATCATCTGTGCATGTCCCTTAAGTCTGTTTGATCTCTGATGAGGTTTAACTTTAAAGTTTCTTTGTTGCATTTTAGTCTGGGTGATTTATCTATAGAGATAGTGGGATGTCTGTCTTGGTTACTGTTCTCTTGCTGTGAAGAGACAGGGTGACTAAGGCACGTTATAAAATAAAGCATTTAATTGGAGGCTTGCTGACAGTCTCAGAGGGTTGTCTATGATCATCATGGCAGGAAGCATGGTAGGTAGGTAGTCATGGTGATGGAACAGCAGCTGAGAGCTTCATGTGATCCACAAGCAGGAGGCAAAGAGAGAGACTGGGCCTGATGGGGGCTTTTGAAATCTTAGCCTTTCCCTAGTGCCTTACCAACAAAGCCACACCTTCTAGTCCTTTCTAAACAGCCCACTGGAAGTAAACATTCAAATATATGCGCTTAGGTGGGACATTCTAATTCAAACCACCACATCCCACCCCTGGGCCCCTTAGACTTGTAGCCATATCATAATGCAAATGTGTACAGTCCAACATCCAAAGTTCCCAGTCTCTTACAGTCTCAAGACAGTTTAAAAGTCCAGAGTCTCTTCTAAGACCCAAGACAAACAAGAAATTAAGTAATCAAGAAATTATATAATTTTATATAATTTTTCTTCTTCTTTTTAGTTTTCTATCGATTCTTTGTGGATTTCACATCACGCACATCTCCCCATATTCCCTTATATCATATCTTGCAAACTCCTCCCAAAATAAAAACCATACACACACACCACACACACACACACACACACACACACCCAAACCACCCAAAGTACAGAAACCTTTCATCGTGGAAGCTGTAGTACATCACAGTGTGTCCCACAGTATGCCCCTCTGTCCACATCTTCACCTGCAGATGTTCATTGCAATGAGTCATTGTTCTGGTTTGAGATCTTTGACTTCTGTGACAGTATCAATATTGGATCCTCAGTGGGACTCCTCCCAGTTATCCTGTTGTCCTGTGTCACGGAGATCCTGAAGCTTTGGTTCAGCAGGACTGTCCCTTTCATGTGTCCCGACTATTCACAGATGATATAGATTTTGAGGTGGACCAACTCAGAGCCCTGGATCTGGGCTTGGATGGTGGCTGAGCTGATCAGTGGGCTGGCTGTCCCTTATCATCAGAGTGATCTCTCCATCGTGGCTCATTAGGCCACCACGTCACCATTGTCAGGAGGCAGGGTCAGCTTTCCTGTTCTTTCCTGTTCTCATGCCCTTGGGCTGGCTCTTTTACACTCACACCTCCAGAGCCAGCCTCACTGTGCTGCCTGGTCAAGGCATAGAGGCTCTCCCAAATACTGCAGGTGGTGCTGGGAGAGGGAGGGTATCACTCCACACTCAAGCTGCCTCATGGCAGACAAGTGATGGGGCCAGTTCTCTTGCTTTAACCCTTGGGGCCAACTCACCTGCACTTCTACCACTAGGGTCAGTCAGACGAGGTGCAGAGCCTGCTTTCCTGAGTGTTCCAGCTGGTGAGGGGCAGGGAGAGCTCTCCCACACTCAAGACCCCGTGGGCAGCTCTCCTGACTGCAGGAGGTAGTGTGCCCATGTCACCCCTTGGTAGAAAAGCAGCGGCAGCAGCAGCAGCGGCAGCAGCGCAGCCCTTGGGATGGTTCTCTCTCACCCCCACCATCAGGATCAGCTCCACTGTGCGCTTAGATGAGGCACCAACCTGCTCTCCTGAGTTGCTGCCACCTATGAGATGTGGGAGTCAACTCTCCAAATGGCTTTGCCAGACAGTGCTGTGTGCTAGATGGCAGGTCTGTGGGTAACATGGTGTTTGCTGGCTTATGTCTGTCTTCTTCCTTCTGCACTGCACTGCCTGGATTTGATTTGACTTGATTTTTATGAGTCCTCGGCAGAAAACAGCTTTGGCCACCAAGCCAGGCATCAAGCTAGGATGAACCAAGGACTGCCATCTGCGTGGCCCCTGACTGATGAATGAACAGCCACCACCAACAAGGTGTCTCTTTGCCCATTGACGGGGGGGGAATTACACATTTCTAACATACAGTGGCACAGAACACATGGCAATTCCAAAATGGAGGAAAAGGGCATAGTAGGGAAAAACTTGATCAAAACCGAGCAGGGAAACTCCCTGTGACTCTCAAAAGAATATAGATTCCCAAAACAACAGAGACCTTTTAGTCTTTTATTGTGTGTTGCATTTGCGTATCTATTGGACTGGGCATCTCTTGTAATTTTATTTGGAGATCATCTTAGCGAGCATCCTATTCTGACAGCTCAGTTTCTGATCTTTTCAGAGAGGGGAAGCAAACTGATGGGACAGTAGCAACGCTAAACCAAGCACGACATAGGAATACGCTTAAACGTTGTTAAGAATAATCAGCACATCGCCAATGGCCATAAGACAGAAAATGTCAAAACTAATGCAGTCAAAAATTATCTAGGGTACAAGTGAAAGATTAAAAATAAAACACAGTAAGGGTCCAGAAAGGAATGATAAAGAAAGGAGAGTAAGAAGGAAATAAGAAAAAGAATAAAAAATAGTGTCATGAAAGGGAGAAAAGAAGAAAAGTCGACAAATAAATTAATAATGAAAAACATGTATTAGAAAAAGATAAGAACAACAAAAAATAAAAACATTAAAAACCTAAGGTCAAAATACTACCCAAAGTTTAGCGTATTTATCACTTTTCTCACTGATGTAATGAAATACCCGACAGACGTTTTAAGAAGGAAGGGCTTATTGTGGCTCACTGCCTAGGGTGTAGTCCATCACAGCAGAGATGTCAGACAATGAGAAACTGTATTTTCACACTGTGACATGTGCCTCTTCACAGTCACAAAACCGAGAGAAACGCATGCTGGTGTCCAGCTAGCTTTTTTCACTTTATGCAGTCCAGGACCTCATCCCATAGTCCTGCTACCTCCCACATGGGGGTGGGGTATCTCACCTCAATTAATGGAATCTTGATAATCCCTCCAAGGTAGGTTCCTTTGGAATCTTATCATTTCAGTGATTCTAGATCCTGTCAAGATGATAATTGATATTAGTCATTAAAACTTCTCTTCTTGAGTCAGCAGTTGGGGGTGGTGGCAGTGCACACCTTTAATCTAGCACTGCCAAGCAGAGGCAGGCAGATCTCTTAGTTTAAGGCCAGCCTGGTCTACAGAGTGAGCTCCAGAATCACCAGGGTCACATAGAGAGACCCTGTCTCAAACCAAAAACAGGGATAGCCCTCTTCCCTTTGCCAACTTGACATTCAAACACTGTTCTTCAGCCATAGCCTTCCACTTCATTTCCCTAGAAGATCACGGCCATCTCCTAATGCAAAAACCTGCCGAGTTAAACATGAGTAGATTTAAGGCTCCATAGTCTTAAAAGTTTAAACTCTAGCCAGAAGTGAAAGTGCAGAGTGAGTCTTTTCTGAGATAAGAGGACTCTCAACTATGAGCTCATATCAATCAAAACAAGTTACACATTTCCAGAATACAATGGCACAAAGTAACTGCTCCATTTCAGAAGACAAGAGTCGGGCAGAGCAAAGGAAGGCTGAACCAAAGCAAGCCTGAAACCCAGGAAACTTTAGGAAAACAATAAATGCTGTAGTCTGGCATCCAGAGTTTAGGATGAATCATCTGGGCTCTAGCAGGCTTAGATAACCCTATCCTTCCAGCTCTGATGCCTCAGACACAGACAGTCTGTCTTGACACTTACAGTCTGTCCTTGAAGCTGGCTCCACTTCGTGCCTGCAACTTCCCTCAGTGGACATCTCATGGTCCTGACATTTCCAACACTCTGGGGCCTCCATTGTGACTTAGACGACTTCATGAAGTGACTCCCAGAGCCTCCTTGTTCTTAGAACTTCCTTAGCCAAACAAATTAGTTCATCATTCCTGTATCTGGCCTTACTCAAGGTCTCAGGACATGGGTGGTTGCACCCAGATTATTTTTCCGTAATGCACAAATGTTCTCTAGCATGTTCCTGGGACAGCCCTTCATCTCTGAAACCTACTCGGCTGGGCTTCACAGTCAATGTTTGTCTTGCCGTGGTTCTCTAAGCCCCCAACTAGAAGATTTTATTAAGTTCTAATTGCAGCACTCTCTGGCTTTTAATGGCCCCCAAATTCTAGTCTCTTCCACATTTCTCCTACTAACCAGTCCCAAAGGCCTATGAACCACACAGTCAGGTCCATCACAGCAACAGCTGTTGATGCTAATTTTCTGTATTCTTTACTTTTCTAGTTGGTGTCACAAGAAGCCCAACAAAAGCAAGTTAAGAAGGAAGGGCTGGCTCATTTTGGTTTAGTTTGAGGGTACAGTCCTTCACAGCAGGACAGTCATAGTGGCAAGAACGTGGTTAGTCATGTTTTACCCACAGTCACCAAGCAGACACGAGGGATGGCGGTCCTCAGCTAACTCTCTCTTCTTTGTGCAGTCTGGGGCCCCAGCCATTCAGTAATGCTGGTTCTGTGTTGTGCTGCCAGGGTATCTATCTTAAAAATTGGTTCCATTTCGATATGGTGCCTGGTCACAACTCCCTCTAAGGCATGGCAAGAGACAGCATGGATGTCCTTTTCGCCGCCAACCCTTTGTACATGTTAGAGTTACTGCCTCACTAAAACCACCAACCCAAGACTCCCAACTGCCTTTGAGGCTTTGAGGATTGTGGACTTGCGGCAGAGAGAGGAGGAAGAGGAACATTTGATTCTGCTTTTTAAAGAGAGAAGATAGGGCCATTTTCAGCTTGTTTGTTTGTTTGTTTGTTGAGACAAGGTTTCTCTGTGTAATAGCCCTGGCTGTCCTGAAACTCACTCTGTAGACCAGGCTGGCTTCAAACTCATAGAGATCTACCTGCATTTGCCTCCCAAGTACTGGGATTAAATGTGTGAACCACCACTCCTGGCCCAGCTTTTAAAACATTTATTTTATTTTTAATTGTGTGTGTGTGTGTGTGTGTGTGTGTGTGTGTGTGTGTACACATGTGTGCCAATGGCTGTGGAGGCCAGAGGGGTTAGGTTCCCCAGGAACTGGAGTCACAGGTGGTTGTCTCTGCAAGGAGTGTGTGCTGGGAATTGAACCTGGGTCCTCTACAGTTGCAGTATGTACTGTTAGCCATTGATCCATTTCTCCAGTAACATTTTTTTTTTTTTGGTATTATAACATTTATTAAAATAATGCTATGGGTTAATAGAAACAGCAAAGAACCAAAGAATTAAAATGCAAGCTATGTAAAATCCCAACTAAAACCCAGAAGTGTCTAATGTATTCATTCATCAGCTAACTAAAAGCCCAAGAAAGACAAGACACCCAATATAATAAAGTACTGCAAAACAATTGGCAATTTTCAGTTATCAAAATTGTGGATTTTGCATTTTGTATCCTTTTCTCAATCAAGAAAAAAAATTCTTTTGAATGTTATGTAACATACATATAAAACAAGATAGAAAAATACATTATAAACTTGTAACAATGGCTGTAAATACATTATCTTACATGTTTCTCATAGGCAATAGGTTGGTTATGGTACATACACAGCATGAAACTACTAAGATAATAAAGAATAGACAAAAAATACATGTCAGCTGTATGGTAACATACAAGCGACACTCCCATCTACCCACGCTAAAAAATTACATAATACTGTCAGGAAAAAGTCTTAAAAACTACATACTTTAATAAGAAAAAAAATTCAATAGAGTGATAATACTGAGAACCAAGGCATTCAGAGATTCCAAAAGTCATGCTTTTTTTCAGTTGACTCAAAACACTGTCAACTAAATTTTCAAAAGTTTGTTCAGAGCCAGCATTACTCATAAACGTCACACGTCTATTGTCTTACACATTTGCTTTCTTCCCCATAAAAGACCTTTGATAAACATCTAAAATGTCCAGGTACAACACAGCTGAGATGAAACTGGATCAAATACTGGTACTGTTTTTGTTTTTTTAAACTATCACCTCAAGTGTTCTGAGTGTCGCATATTTATTCAACCAACCAACCAAAACAAAAATCAAAATGGCACAGCATATACTGTAAATAAATCAAAACCACCACATGTGTAACAGAAAGACAAAAAAGCAGTGGTACATTAAACCAAGCTAGCCGAGTACAAAACAAGGACTGTCTATTGCATAGTAAAGAAACTGAAAATGGTTCCAAGTGAGACAGAATAATGGAGAGGTCACCATGAAGGTCACCCCTCCTCCTCTTCCTCCTCCTTCTCTTCCTCTTCTTCCTCCTCCTCTCCCCTACTCTTCCTCCTCTTTGTCTGCTTCTTCTTCCTCTCCTTTCCCTATCCCCTCATATTTAGTTTTTTGAGACAGGGTCTCCCTATGTAGCCTTGGCTGGCCCAGAACTCTAAGAGATCCATCTCTGTCTGCATCCCAAGTGCTAGGATTAAAAGTGTATGCCACCAGATCTCTCCCTTCCATTCCCTTTCAAAGATTATTTTTCTTAATAGAGCAATCTCTTATGTCTCATTCTTTTGTTTTAAGGAAAATGTAAACATTATTTTGAAGTATAATTTTATTTTTCAAAAGGTATGAGTAAGTTTCCCTGTTTCTGTCACCCAGCTTCCCTAGTAACAGTTACCAACTGGATAATTTTACACTTTATCAAAACCAGGAAAATAATATGTGTCTAATATTAACTAAGCCACAGACCTCATTTTATTGCTACAAAGAAGAGATTTCCTTGGTCTACCTTTTTTGTTTGTTTGTTTGCTCATTTGTCTGTGTAGCCTTGGTTGTCCTGGAATTCACTCTGTAGACCAGACTGGCCTTGAACTCATTGCCTTCTGGCAAGTGTTGGCTCTTCTGCTGTGTGGCTTTAGGCAAGGGTAACAACCTCTCTGAGTTTCAGCTATATCTGCAAAATGCAATTACTGATCCTATGTAGGGACACTGCAAGCATTAGATGTTGGAGTGCCTGGTACATCTCAGATGCTCTGCCCATGACTAGTCTCTTGGCTCTAGTTGCCTTGGAAGTCCATTCTGCAATGAAGATGTACATGAAGGTAGTTTATGATCAACAACATCTGGGAGTTGAGAAGGGTTCAGGACCAGACAAGCAGAGGAGTTTGAACTATGATACAGTTGCAACATGATACTCCTCCAGAGAGGTGGGATGGTTCCCTGGAGCTTGTACCTCCACGGCCAGTTACTGAGTATGGGGTTTTTCTCAGGAAAAGTGACAGTCTCACTCAGAACACAGCCTGAGGCCCCTGTGTTGGAAGGGAATCTGGGCAGTACATCACAGCATAGACCCTAGCCACTATTATTATGATGGCTTTAGGGAAGGGGGACATCAAAAGGGGAGGCAGTGAATCATGAGCTTTTATCCTCTCCACGTTGGCCACATTAAGCCATGGCATATGGGAAAGGCATGATAGTCCAGAAAAGATGTTTCTCTTTTTTTTGTTGTTCTCTGGCATTTGAGGAAGGGGTGGATCTATTTACATCCTCAGGAAAAGCTAATTGAGGGACAGAAATTAAAAAAAAAAAAAAAAAAAAAAAGATCCTGCTTTTCATTATAGTTGCTAAGGAGATTTCCCAAATTTCCCTTTGCTAACTTTACAAAAGACCCTCATTCAGTATGTTCCTGCCCCATATGAAGGTTCCCTTGAAGGGATTGTGCTGTCAGACTTTAAATGAATTTCAAGAAAGTCTTTCTTGGGCTGCCAAGATGTGTTGGTATCAGCAACGGAAAGTAGTTGTCCAGTAATAGCTGTGAGTCTCCTGGGAGTTTGGAGTTTGGAGCCAAGTCCATGTGGAATGGCAAAGAAGAGGTGTTGACTTCTCACCTAGAAGTATTTACTCATGTCTTCTCTATGTGCAGCCAGCCACCTACGTACCAGAATACGGCTCCATACATACCATAGGTTCCTACAGACCCTAGAGGCTCCTATGAGTGATTCTGCATATTTGATTTATAAGTATCACAACTTCAACTTCATGTCTCCTTTCACAAGGAGAAGATATTAAGGTAAGAATGGCCCCGGCTTCATTTCACACACACACACACACACACACACACACACACATACACACACGTGTCAGCAGCAGACTGAGATAGCTGATCCTGTCACATCCACAGTCAGGCCCGAGAAGGACTGCATGCACACTCACTTACATTTCTGCCCCATCCCAGCCTAGGGTCTGATATCATTCATGGTAGGTCTGGGTTTTCCCATTTCAATGGGCTTAATTAAGACAGCACCCCCATAAGGCATAACCATGAGCCAACCCAATGTAGACAACTCCTCGCTAACTCTCTTCTCAGGCAATCTGAGGTTGTGTCAAATTGATGCTTAAACTATGTGTTATATGCACTGTTGTTAATTTAGGGATAAAGTATGTTTTCTTGACTTCATGGTCTCTTTGAAGCAAGTTTCCTTGGTCAGTTATCTAAGCAACCATTCGTATTTGTTTGTAAATATAGATGCAGTCCATGGCATGGAACAGACATGGTAACATCAAATGTTCTCTTAAGTTGAGATTTTTCTGCCAGGAAGCTTACTAAACACACTTGGTATTTCTGAAATATCTATGTTGGGTGTTTGGGTGCTGGTGTTATCACCAACACATAGGACTGCATCTGTGACAAAGGCACAAGCCACTCCATTCCTCAGACTTGGGAAGCTTTGAACCTAAGCCTCAGGTCACGATCTGCCACCCTCTCTCCCTTCTTTCTTCTCTGTCTCTTCCCATCTGTCTGTCAAAGAAGCACCTCTGTTGGGCTGAGCAAAGGCCTTTCCCCTGGGGTCTTAGACAGTGAGTGCCCCTGCTTGCCTCTTCACTCAGAGGAAGTCTGGGGAACAAGAGCTATATCCAGTTTCCCTGGTGTCCCTGCAGGACCATGAACAGGCATGGTGCGTGATCCAGGGATTGTTGGATCAGGAATGGACTTCTCTGTTACCCCCTAATTAAAGGTTTCACAAAGCAACTCTGCGAGCTAATCATCTGTGACAAGCAGCACAAATTAGTCATGTTTAGAGGCAGCAATGTTTTGATGGTTGCATCAGGGATCTGGGCTCATTCCTAGAAACATTATTGAGCAATTTGTCTTTTAAACCAGAATCTTTAATGAATTCACCTAGTGCCTGGGCAAAAATGTGCTGGTCTGGGAGCCACTCAAGGTCTAAGTTTGGAGGCTTTTGAAGTCAGATGACATTAGAGGTGTGGCTGCATCGCCGGAAAGCACAGCGTCCTCCTCAGTGACACTGGTCAATGACTGTTAGAGCGCAGGCCTTGAACCCTGGAGACCTTAAAGCAATGGTAGGTGTTTGGCCTTGCTCCTGGGCCCTGGTTCCTTTCACTTAGTTTCAGTCCTCCACAGCCCCTCCCAAAAAGAGGTTTGTGGCCATGGGTCATGTAAGCACAGATAGAGGGTGTGACTACAGGCCAAAGAGCCTCAGAAGATCTCCATATTCATGAGATACCCAAAGGCCAGAGGGTATAGCTAATTAAGCATTCCTACCCAGACTCTCCTCTTACTCAAAAAAAGGTATTTAACCTCAGGCCCGCCCTGAGAATATAGGGTACAGCTTCATCCACTTCCCACCGTGACAATAAATGTTTTAAGACCAGGACTACCTCTTGTCATTGGGGCCCGCCATGGGGAACCCTGGAGAAGGTCTTCAACTATTGAGCCACCATCTAACCTCCCGCCAAGACCCCTCTATGTTCCAGCCATGGAGGCCACCCACCAACTCAAGCAAGCTAGCCGAGCCAGCCAAGACCCAGCCAAGCAAGTCACCTCGATCAAGAGTCTCATTCCCTGTGGGACTCATCTTCTCCCCCTTTCCCCTTTGACTGCAGGTCAATCCAGCCCATATGTCCCCGTCTTAACCCTTCTGCAACCTCTCAGCATCACCTGAGAGCCCAAGGTCTTGAGACCAGCCAGTCCCTGGCTGCCACCTGGCCCAGGGATCCCCAACCCAAGAGCTCTGTCCCCACGAGGTCTCACACTGTGTTCTCTCCACCCCAGAGTGGAGTCATGAAGCTTCCCACAGGCTGGAATCTGTCCAGTGCAGTGTGGAGTAACACAATTGAATTCCTGTGCTTCTGCCCTCTGAACCATGGCTCCAGCCACCTGGGGTGGCAGACACGTGGGATCCACAACTCAGCCCAACAGAACCCATAACCATGAACATGCCACAACCCAACTGGTGACTAACATTGCCTCTTTCCATAGTCTTGTTTTATGGTCTGGTAAACACGGTGGTAGTGTTGGGCTCACAGCAAGTGCTTCGTATTGATAGACCTTCAATATAGGCTTCATGATGCGTGATGTCCCATTAGAGCTGTTGGAGGCTGAAAATAGTGTAAGTGAAAATGAGCTGAATGCATATAGTCTACAAGAGCTAGATCAGCTACATTGTGCTTAGCAGTGTTGGTTGCTCCATCTCACAGGGACTTGTCTGATTGGAAGCCATGGTCTCTGTAGTTATCCAGCATCTTAGAGAAGACTCAATATCGAGGCTGGAATGATGATGGTCAGTTGACTTGGTTTGGAAACACCTGGTAGACATATCTGTGAGTGTCAGAGAAGTTAGACCAAGGAGGAAAGAGTTGGGGACACCACCCCATGGGGGAGGGTTCCAGACTGAATAAAGTGGGGAAAAGATTGTAGTCTACAGAGTAGTAGCATTCACTGCTCATTGCTTCTATACTTCTATATTATATTGCACATAATGTAACCAGCTGCCTCATGTTCCTGGTCTTCTGACACAATGGACTGTCTCCTTCCAAACCATGAGCCAAAACAAATCCCTCCTCCCTCACATTGCTTCTTGCCAGGCATTTGGTAACAGCAATGTGAAAAGTAACCCACCAGGGAATCAAACTGTAAATTATGACTGCTGCTCAACACAGACTGGCTCCACTCTGTCATAAAACCAACGTGTCATAAATTGGGAACTGCCTGAAAACAATGGTTACTGTGATTACTAGGGTATCCAAATCAAGATATTGAAGAAGTGAAGGAGACAGTACAAAATGATAACTTATCTAAAAGTTTTACTTATTGACCAGAATATTGACTTCTGTATTACAGGGGCATAAAAAAAGATTTAATCTTAAACCTGTTTTCAACAATAAAGTTATTTCCAAAAAATTATTAATTTTTTTAATTTTATGTATAAAGATGTTTTCCCTGCATATATATCTGTGTACCATGTATATTCCTGGTGCCCATGGAGGTTAGAAGAGTGTGTTAGATCTTCTAGTACTGGAGTTACAGATGGCTGTGAGCTGGAAATTGAACCCAAATTCTCTGGAATAGTAACCAGTACTCTCAACCATTGAGTCGGCTCCCTATCACCATCACCACACTTTTTGCTTGTTTGTTTGTTTAGTTTTTGTTTTTGTTGTTGTTTTGAACAAGGTCTCACTATGTAGTCCCAGGTGGCCTGCAATCCTATGTTCTAGGAGGATGTAAAGTAGGCTAGTCTCATATTTATAGAGATCCACTGGTTTTGTCTCCATGGTGCTGGGATTAAAGAGACCCTTGCACCCTAGCAGAGAAGCACAGTGTTCAGAAGTTTATTTCACGCCTGGCGAAGATAAAATATTTACATATATTAAAGACAGTTTAAAATTTTCTTTATAAATATTATTTTAATATTTACAAAGTTCTGCCAGGATAATTATTCTTAATGCATAATTATGTACTTCATTGTATTTTCCAACCAGTTTCTTGGCTTATCTGCTGCTATGTTTTTCTGCAGAACGTATTTTTCACTAGTTTGACTTAATTTTTTTTCACAAAATTGTCTGCATTTGTGGTTTAATGCACTTGAAATTGTTGATACCTCAATCACCTGCTTCCTGTAGACAATGATATATTGAATTGGAAAACTACTGTATGGAAGTGACTTGTGAACCAAAAGCTGTCCTGAGCTCTACAGGGCAATTTCAGTGAGGTTTTAAAACACTGGGATATGTAATTCACAGAGCACAAATATTTCCTCAGGTAGTTTTTGCCTCTATTCAAGTGCTTGACTATGATACAACTTGCAAATATGTTATCTCTAGTTCTAGTTCTTTTGACTCATTCATCAAATTTAGATGATTCAAAATTGTAGGCCTTCCTTCTCAATTACATTCTATTCTGGGAGAGAATTCAAATGTATCTAAATGAAAAGAGGATTACCATTGGCATACTCTTACAGGTTGAGGCAGTCCAGGACACAATTATAGAATGTCAAAGCTTAGTCCCGTGCTCATTAGAGCTCACATTGCCCATATCCTGCTTCTCTTTTGGAAGATGAAGCTCAAGTTTGTCATTGTACCATGGGCTTGTGACTTCTGTCATCAGCCATGGCGAGCACAGACCTTAGAGCTGAGAAGGAATGCATATGTGATCTCAGGGGCAACTGTCACAATTTTGAAATTATTAGTGTTGATTTGAATGTTGGAGGTCACAAGCCAGAGCCTCATGCACATGGGACAAGCACTCTGTTGGTTTCTATCTTGGAACCCTTGATTCCAAATGGAACAAATGCATTTTCCTGTTATAGTGAGTCCCTTAAATTGTGAAGCTCATTCTGTCTGTGAGTTGGTTTTCAATAACAATATTTCTGTTAAAGGTTCAAGTTCAAAAGTTGAAAATATATAATTAAATTTATTTTAAGTGATAAGTACAACTGCATATTTATGGGGTACCATGCAATGCTTTGAAAGACATACACATTATACAATATTAAATCAGGTTAAATATATCTCCTCAAACTTAGTTTTTTAAGTTTGTTTATTTGTTTATTTATTTGTTTATTTATTTATTTATTATTTAATGAGTGTTCTGCTGCTTGCACACCCACATGCCTGAAGAGGGCATCAGATGTCCTTATAGATGGTCGTGAGCTACCATGTGGTTGTTGGGAAATGAACTCCAGACCTCTGGAAGAGCAGTCAGTGCTCTTAACCATGGAGCCATCTCTACAGCCCCAAACTTAACCTATTTAAATGGTAAAAACATTTATGATCTTACAGCTTTTTGAAATACAAAATACATTAAAAAATTAGAGTTGAAAACTTCATTCACTTGATATTTTGTCTATAGACTTATAAACAATTCTGAACAAAATACAACCAAAATAATACACCATAAGACTCTTGGAATGATTTTCATTGGAATTATCATAACAGCTCATATATTTGTGTCAGTTGGCAAGCAGTAAGGAGAATTGTGTGATCTTGTTTTGGTGTGTGTGTGTAAAATCTGACAGCTCAGCCTCCATGCCCATTGTGACCATGACAACCTGTTTGGACAAAGGCTTGACTTCCATACATTCTGCTACAGTTCAAGATTATATTTTCTCTCCAAGTTCTTGACAGAGTGAGAACATTTTCCACCAGGATTCTCTCTACCAAAGTTTATTATCTCAAAAATAAAGTTTCTTTCCTATAATCAAAACTTGGGTGCTCAGCCTTTAAATCAGAAGGTCAGATGTTTCATCGTTGACAGAAAGAACTTTCCAAAGTTTGTATTACATGAGTTTCTGTTTTAAACAATAAGCCATTATTATAATCAACTGACTTTCTAACAGAAGCATCCTATGATCTCAGTATAAAGCTCGTGGGAATCTCAAAGATTCTTGTTTTATAGTGATGGAGATTGAGGCCAGGGTTTTACTCATGCTAGGTAAGTGCTGATGACAGAGCCACATCCACAGCTCTTGGCTTTTTGAAACCAGAAATTACTAGTGTAGCCTTGGGTGGCCTCAAACTCAAAATCCTTTTGAGTATTAATGTTAAGGTGTGTGCCAGCATGCCCTTCTCTCACAAGATTAGAAATTGTCATATGACCTAGCAATCTCTCAGCAGTGTAAAACACCTAATGAGGGTTAGACCAGAGGGTCTCTGAGGTTTCTGATCCCTCAAATTCATAGCACCTGTACATACCCCTTGTGCCCCAGGTCATTGCTGCTGCTGCTGACCTGTGAACTAAATTGCCGATTTCCAGAAAACACAGATGGGAATTGCTCCAAAGAACCTTTCTAAACAGGTCCACTTCCTCCTGCCCCTGTATCCTTTCTTTCCTACTACCTCTTGTGGGTGGTGGGCTAAAAGGGAGGTTAAAGCTCAGTCTACTCACAAACACTTCATGGATATACTAGTAGTGTAGTTCAGTAAGTTGGGATAGCAAACACCAATCAGCAGAGGTGGCACTACCTGGGGAGACACCAGACCTCAGCCTCACCCAAGTCAGCAGGAGGCACTAGGTCCAGGAGGAATGCCAGAAAAATTTCTCAGCTGTGCTTCTCTCAACAAAGCCAAGATCAGCAAAGACTTGAGACCAACAAGCATTGCACAGATAGCTCTATAAGCAAGCCTAGCTCAACCTCTGTCACTGTCCGTTGAGTTCTGTTTATATCCTTCCAAACATCATGTGTCTTTCACGGGTCTTGCCTCAGCACATGAGTCCATCTCAGCTGACATCACTCTGACAATGAGCCTGAATGTGAGGAAGTGGTAAGAAACTATAGCACACCACCATAAGTTTTTTGGTGCATTTCTCTCTATGGAGTCCCCCCGTGCAATGCAGCTCAACTAATAATTATGTACCATATGTTGTTTTTCTTTTCTAGAAAGGTTTTAGGCACTCTTTTTGACAAGTGCACAGAAGTCAGGCAATCACAGGGCCATGTGCTGACTTGCCACTGATGATCACACACTTCATGTAGCCTAGCATCTGATTGGACATCCTAAATATGTATGGTAAAATAAATGGAGTCATGCCACATGCTGCTCATCCAATTTCACTGGGCTGCAGGAGACGTGTTAGCAGCTAACTGATAGGTTTTCTTTCACGTTGCACAAGAAATTTTGTGATTAAAAATGAGAGAACTTATTTAGAACAGTTGTTGGATCTACATGGGGATCTAAGCTTCAGAGAATGATTTGAAAACCACCTTGTGAGTGACATATGCTAATTTACTGTCTTTGAGCTCAAGGTAGCCCCTACCTTGTGAAGAACATTTTGATGCTTTTCAAGCAATATCCCTGTGACCAGTGAAACCATCATGATATCCTTTTTATGGGTGCTAGATAAAGCAGACACTGTGGTAGTCAGTGTTCTCCAGGGGAACAGAACTTACAGAATGAATCTGTCTATCATCTTTTTCTATTTATGTGCCATCTATCTATCTAGCCATCCGTCTGTCCATCCATCCATCGATCTATCTATCATCTATCTATCTATCTATCTATCTATCTATCTATCCATCCATCCATCCATCCATCCATCCATACTATCTATCTATCTATCCATCTATCTATCTATCTATCTATCCATCTATCTATCTATCATTTACCTACTTATCTCTCTATATAGCTATCATTTGTCTACCTGTCTATCATCTATCTATCTGTCTGTTTTTATACTTATTTATCTATACTATCTATCTATCTATCTATCTATATCTATCTATCTATCTATCTAGAAAGGAGAATTATTAGAATGCTTACAGGCTGTGGTGCAACTAGTCCTCAATGGTTGTCTACCAATAGAAAGTCCACTAATCCAGTTGTTCAGTCCACAAGGCTGGATGTCTCAGCTGGTCTTCAGTGTATGCCAGAATCTTGAAGATGTAGGTTTTAATGCCAGTGAAGGAATGGACTTGCTAGTGAGAGTGAGAGCAAGCAGGCACAGAGCAAGCAAATTCCTCCTTCCATGTCCTTTGTGTAGGCTGCCTGCAGAGAGATTGACTCTCCCATCTCAAAGATGGGTCTTCCCACTTCAGATGACTTAACTAAAGAAAACTCCCTCACAGGTGTACCCAGCTGCTTGGGTTTTAGTTAATTCCAGATGTCATCAAGTCGACAACCAGGACTAGCTCTCACAGACGCTTAATGCAAACCACATATTCACCTACAGTGTTAGCATTTTGATCTTTCAATGAAGATAAACATGTATTTGAATGTTTTAATCTAATTGCTGGCAAAATACTATCTCAAATGAAAAAATGTTATTGAATAATGTGAATAAATTATAATTGAAAAACTACCAGTATTATTCAAAGGGTAAGGATATTGAAACTGGGTGGAAGAGGCTCGGGAATTAAGAACGCTTACTGCTCATAACTGAGGACCCTGGCTTAGTTCCCCAATTTCATATCTAGCTGCTCATTATTGTCAGTAACTGCAGCTCCAGTGGATCCATATCTTCTGGTTTTCACAGGAACTATACTCACATGCACATATTCACAAAGAGATGCATACATATTTGCATGCCTATGTGTATGCGTGTATGTACCTGCACGCATGCACACAAATAAAAAATTAAGTCTTAAAAAAACTAATGGAGCTGGATGATAGTGGTGAGGACCTCTAATCTCAGCACTTGGGAAGCAGAGGCAGTCGGATCTCTGAGATCCAGGCCAGCCTGGTCTATAGAACAAGTTCCAGGTCAGCTAAGACTACCCAGAAAAACCCTGTCTCGAACAAAACAAAGAAAGCAACTACAGTTTTCCTTTGTGAGTCATGATGAGCTAGTCAGCCTTGACCTTGACCTGTGATGGCTAGCTTGACCTCCTGCATCTCTTTCCCTTACTCTGACCTCTGTTTCCTCACCTTTCTCACTGGTCATGCTGGTGGTAAGGCAGTTTCATGGAACTCCCAGACATTATCCAGGATGAATAAGCCAGTCCTAAAGCAAGCAACAGCTGAGTATATGTCCCATCACCCTTTGATCCCTAGAAACCCGAGGAAAGGTACACTACACCTGCTATTGTTTAAAGGCATGTTCATTGTGCCTTAACAGGGATCAACAGGGAGAAGAGAAGGGTGCTCTAGTCATCTTCAGATTTTCCAGGACTTGAAGTGAGAACCCAGTTTACTGCACAATTAATTGTCTTATTTCTTTTCGGAACTGGTAGTAGCTAAGAATGCCAAGGAAAACTCTGCTAACACCATCCTGGCTTATTGAGGTCCATTATAGTAATAATTTTGTTTTAAGTGAAGCATTTTATGTGCTAACTGCCTAGAATTGTCTGGGGAAAACCTGGATGGAATCATCCAACTATGCTCATTGCCTTGGTTACCCTCTAACTTCTCAATGAGATGTAATAGTGCCCCATTCTCTAGAACAACTTCTGTGTAATGAAAGTGGCTATACACTTAACATAAAAGAGTCCTGTTGTTACTATCCATAATGAAATCATATGAAGCTGAAATATGGTGAGTCTACGGGCTCTTTCAGAGGTCACAATTTATCATTTGTGGGAGCCAAGTGCAAGGGCAACCTCCATTTATGTTTGTACAGCTCTGGACTATTTTTTCCAGTTAAAGCACACAGAGCTCTTGATGGGAAGAGAACCGAATAATTTATCTTCCTCTTGTGTCCCGAGCCTAAGGCCTACATAAATTTAGGTCTACAGCATTGAAACCATTTTAAACAGTGCACCCCCAATGAAATACTAGGAAACTATTGCTTTTTTTTTTTTTTTTTTTTTTTTGGTGGTAGAAGTGGGTCTTGGAAGTCCAAGTTGCATGGGAGACCAGCTGTATACAACTTGTGTAAACTTTATTGTTGGAGGACTCCGTCACCTGTAAAATGGCCCTCCCAGCATGGGCTGCCAACACATCTGGGTCGCAACAGCTGGGAACGATTTTTGGTTGGAAAAATAACTTATGTGGAAAAGGAGCATAAACTTTCATCATATACTGGCTGGTTGTAAACCTTAGGCCATGTCAGCAAGAAATTCTAATGATTTGTTTTTCTATTTGGATGTAATTAGATATTTCTGGGGCACATAAGGAACACACCTCCCATGTGACAGTCCTGGTAATAAGATGAACTGTATGATCGTCATCTTAATTCTCTAAGTTCTTTACATGTATAGATATATAAATTTGGTGAAACAGATGCTAAATGTGTAACAAAACCTATAGACAGCTTCCTTAGGTTTTCATGGTGTGACCCTGCCTACACAATATGCAAGTAAGGAAAAAAAACAAAACAAAAAACCATTTCAAATCCAACAAGTATGACATAACCCAAACAAAATTTTGTTTCTCACTGTCAAATAATGGCATGTGGACTTGGGTGACCAGATGACTGTGACTAGAAATGTCCAGATAGAAGAAGACAAAGGCTAGGGTCCTGTCCAGAGGCAGAGTAGAACCATATTTTAAATCTGGCATCACTTAACAGCAGATAGACTGCTCTTTTTCTGTTGAGAAAAAAAGAGCACATCGATTGCATCAGTCCATAGACTTACACATGCTCCTTGTAAATGTTATCTTGTCAATCCTGAAACTGTGTTGTCCAAAAGCCTTGATAAAAGGTGCAGGGTTTTTTGTTTTTTTTTTTTTTAATTTTTCCTTTGGACCTATTATTCATTTGTTAAGAAAAAAATCTAATGATTTTGAAATAAGATTTGTTGTGGCAAAATCATTTGCATTAAGTGCATTCTTAATACCATAACGATCATGGCCAACATATTCAGAACATGATTTCTTAATTTTTTAAAGCATCTCCAAAATACAAATACAGTACTAACATGGAAAGTACATGCTTTTTTTCTGAGATTGAGCAGTGATCTTCTTGCTTTCTTTCTTCTGGGAAGGTAGGCCATTCCTGGGACTGGTTCTTGTCGGGTTTATCTGTATCTGTCCACATGTTATGTTTTACCTTTTTTTGAACTTTGCTTTTATTCTAGAGTGATTGTAAACCAGAGTACAGCTTCATAAATCTATAAATACCCTAAAATGAAATTTCACCAGGGCTATACGCCGGCGTGGGAGTGGAAGGAGCTTTTATGATATTCAGATTTAGAGGAGAGAGGTTCAAACTCCCCCATAATTAGATGCACTGTGTGGGTTAATTATCAGAACACACAGATGAATTTAGTTTCTGAGCTTCTATATTTCAAATTGAATGTGGTTATTACATAAAATAAATGCCCAGAATATGCATGCATTAAGGCAAGCCAGAAAAACACAGTCCTGAGTAACTTGAGAATTTTTCCCTCTGTGAAACTTGTGGTCCCTACTTTGGTGCTTAGAGAACACTTATGTCTCTTTAATGTCCCATGTAAGGATCCTAAGAGACTCTCACCAGCCATTATCCAACTGCTGGTAGCAGTGAAGCCTCACTGAAGTCCCAGTGGGAGTATTGGTGGTGTATTCTTGGCCTGGCCTTACTGCGATTGCAACAGGCTCCAAATGTTTATTGGAAACAACTCTTAAAGAGAAAAATGGAAATGACATTACTGGTTTAACTTTATTTTATGAGTCAAATGGAGATCTCCATCTTTACATAGAATACAATATGGCAACATTCCAGCATGAGTTAAATCATGATGGCTCTTATGCGGGTGCAGGTTTTAATCTCCGTACTTTGGAATTGGTAGAATTTCCTAATCCCAGGCTGTCATGTCTGGTCATCTTTTGAAAAAGATGTTGTTGCCTCCAGCCCACAGGATGGTCTGGGTGCTGTTGTGCCAGGGACATAGCAGCTTCTAGGGAAGGAAAATTTCAACACAGACTGAAGATTGTCCTCCGGTTGAGTTTGGAAACAATAGTGGGTGAATTCAGGAAGTAAATGGTTCAGCTTCTTCAGAACTTGATGATTTGACCAAAAGAATGGCTCTCCTTTAGTAATTAACAAGCCTTGATTGTTTTTAGTTCTTTTGAATGTAATCAAGACGGGGATGGGGAGAGAAGGCTCCAAGAAGTGCTTTGGCACTCACCAATGCGTTGGATGAATAAAGCAACGGGGTATGTGGCTAAGTGGGTCCTATTTATGTGCTACTCAATGACACAAGGAGGCATGCTTCAGTTCAAAGCATTGAGTCCCTGCAAGTGTCTCCACCGGGCATCATATAGCTTGGCAAAATGCTTTCGGTAATGCTGGAGTGATTCACAGATGCCAAGAATCTTTGAGTAGTCGTCTGAGGGGACAAAGCTAGGGAACAGAAGGGGGCAGACAGAGGGCATCTGACCATAAAGACTGAGAGTTTCATTGGTTAGTGGAAGAATTTCTTGGCCAGTACCCCTGGGAATGGTGGTTTATTGCAAACATTCCCAGGCATACATGTCTTTAATAACAGTCTTTGGAACACTGTCAGGGAGGGTCTTTGAGCAGCGAACAACCATGGAGTTGGATCATGGTAGCTTAAAATTCAAGATGATTTACTATTTTATGTAACAAACTTGTAGGTAGCTCCTACAAGTACTCCTTTCTGGCTTGTCTTCTCTGTAACTTTCTGGCTTTGTTCTCTTTTTCTCTGCTGGCTTCTTCCTGCAGCAATTATAATATAGCATCCACTCAGAGCAGTGTCTGTGATGTGTTTAGCCCCAGACCTGGCTGGACAAGTGTAAATCCATTAGAGAGCCGTGTCTTCTTAGTGAGAAGGCTCCCAGAATGGCTGGAATCAGTGCAAGGCAGGACAGTGTGGTCGGAAAGACCATGGGGGTGGGAGCAAGAAAGGAATGTGCAGTATGTTCCCAATTTCAAGGAACTTAACCCTCGTCACCCATTTTGTTTGACTTCTGGGATAATGAAAATGATGTCTGCTCCTTGGCTACTTCCAGATAACCTACAGGGAAAATTTCTTATGTGGTCTTAGATGGAAGAGGTGACTTTAGGTAGAGATGCCTATTTTCACACCAATGTAACATCATTGCCTTATATCTGCTAATATAAGCCCCACTAGAACAGGGAGTTCATCTTGGCTTCTAGACCTCCAGTTCCCAGACCAAGAAATGGTCACCTAGTAAGTTCTCAATAAACACTGAGAAAAGGATGGATGATGATGGAGGCATCAGTTTCACAGTTTAGATGCTCTTGGTTCCCATGACAACACTCATCACTAGCTGTGGATTCTTTTCTGTTCCTCCCTTTTCTGTAATAAAAATGTGCATCATCTGGGGAAAAAATGAAGAAGCCTACATATATTAGCTTGTGAGAACGAAATGAATTAACAGACATAAAGTGCTTAGATGACTGCAAAGGTCACAGTATGCCCCAGGAAGAAGTATTTGTTTATTTATTGTTATTATTTGTATGCATGAGGGCCGGGATCAACAAAGTATCTTCTAGTGTTCTCCATCTTACTTTTTTTACTTCTTTTATTTTTTGAGATTATACTATACTTACATCATTTCTCTGTTCTTGTTCTTCCCTTAAAAGCCTCCTATATACCCTTTTTTTGCTCTTTCAAATTCATGGCCTCTTTTTTTCATTGTTTTTACATGCATATATGTGTATGTGTATATGTATGTGTATGTATACGTATATTTGACGTACATGCATATTATATACACATATATTCCTGAATTCAACCTGCTCATTCTGTATAATGATATCTGCATGTATGTTTTCAGGGCTGACTATTTGGTATTGGATAACCAATTGTGTTGCTTCCCTGGAGAAGGCTATTTCTCCCACTCTCAGCACTCCTGAGTCTTGTGAGCTTGTAGATCTTGTGTGTGGTTGAGACATACCTGTGGTCTCTTCCCCATCCACTTTAGCATGTCTGTTATTGTCCTTGTTCAGCTCCTTTTCGAGCAGGCGGTCATGTTGGTGAGACTCTATGGGTGTAGCTTCTGACGTTATTAGGAGACACAATCTCGCAGCAATCCTCTGGTTCTTAAGGTCTTTCCATGCCTCTGCTGAAATGTTCCCTGAGACTGGGGGAGTTGCTTTGTAGGTATATCCCTTGGGATGGGGAAGAAATAGTTATTGTAGTCACTGCTAACTAAATTCTTCCATGAGCCTCAGTTTTGGCCTCTGTAGAATGGAGTTATAAAAGTCACGCTATTTGGAGTATTAAATGATGGTTTCTTCCTCAGTTGTCAGGTCTGGGCTGGGAATGGAGTCAAGGTCAAGGTTGTTTCACCCAGGTTTTGCAGTGACTTTCTTCTTCTGCAATATATTTGATATCCACAGTTGCCTAGTAGGAAAACAGGTCAAGGACACTTAGGCATAAAGTACCAAAATGTACCTGCTAACCCACTTCACAGGCTAGTGCCAGAGCCCAAGGTCAACACCACAGTGACCTTCTGCCTTCTAAGAGACAGCTTCTATACACACTCCCAGACTTCCAGCAGGAGAGGCACCACCTTGAGAAAGTGCTCAGGCTAGGCTCAGGAGTGGCCATCTCAAAAGAAGCTGAGGTGAAACCGGTTT
The DNA here is from genome assembly GCA_021653895.1 of Mastomys natalensis. Taxonomy (NCBI): domain Eukaryota; kingdom Metazoa; phylum Chordata; class Mammalia; order Rodentia; family Muridae; genus Mastomys; species Mastomys natalensis. The sequence continues at coordinate 1,440,058 of JAJTUV010000549.1, read as the reverse complement.
AAGTGGGATGATTAGAAGAAAAGATCAGGATAAAATGTAACACTTTCAACGGAGCATATAGGGGGCACCCTAAAGGGAGGGCTTAGATTAGCATTCAGAGTCTCCTCATGGCATCTCCACACACAGCCACTTAGTATACTATGTCCTCATGGATTCCTCCCCTCCCCAGTGTCCCCCTCTCCTCTTGAACTAGATCCTCTTCCTTCTGGCTTTAATTACATGCATGACACTACCCCGGCTATTTCCTACCTTCCGTAAGATGGTCTTTCTCGTCTCGTGATCTCCCTTTCAGTTTTGTGACCTAAAGGCATGTAAACATAAACACAGTGCACACACACAGGCAACTTTAAGTGCATGTTTTGTATGTGAGATTACACAGTCTGAGTCAGGTTCATCTCACATAACACAATGATTTCCGGTTCCACTGTACTCCTGAAAATATCCTTTTATTTTTCCTTATGGCTGAATAAGGACGACGTTGTTGTGTGCACATATCACATCCATCTGTGGATGGAGACCTAGGCTAGTTTGGTTTCTTTCCTCTTGTGGACAGCGCAAAGATAAACATGGATGTGTGCATGTGTTGACTTAGAGTTCTTTAGGTCTATGATGGAAGTGGGTAGCTGAGTCATGTGGTAATTCTATTATCAGTTTTTAAGGAACTTCCATTTTGGTTTCCATATTGACTACAGCAGTTTACATTCCTCCCCACAGTGAATACAGATTCCTAGTTCCCACACCCTTGCCACTATTTTTGCCATTTGTTTTTTTTATTCCGATCGGGATGATACGGACTCTCCAAGCCTTTTAAACTTGCACTTCCCTCCTAGCTAAGGACATTGAACATCTTTTCAAGTCTTACAGACTATTTATAGTTCTGCTTTTGAGAATGTTCAGTTCATCAGCCTGTTTTCACACTGGATGATTTAGTTTGGGGAATTTAATTTTTAAGGTTCTTTGTCTTGGTTGTTGATCCCTTGTTTGGTGTATAGTTGACAAAGGATTTTTTTCCCCCATTCAGTGGGCTGTCATTTCACCCTGATGGTTGTTTCCTTTGCTATGCAAAAGCTTCTTAGTTTGTGATTTACCAGGACTCTTTGCTGCACTATTGGGGTCTCATTCAGAAAATCCTTGTTTATTCCTTTATTTTGAGATATTTTAGCTATTTTTTTCCTAGCAGTTTCAAGGTTTCAGATCTTGAGTTCCTTGCTCCGTTTTGAATTGATTTGGTACATGGTAAGAGACTCAGGTCTAGTTTTATTCTTCTGCATGTGGAAATTCAGTTTTCTCAGGGCCATTCTTTAAAGAGACTGTCTCTAGATATATATTGTGTATATATATATATATATGTATATGTATATATTTTATATATAAATACATATACATGTGTATATGTATACACTCACACACACATTGAAGTTAGGAAGCTATAACTGTGTAAGTACTTTACTTTTTTTTAATTTTTTTAAGAATTATTTATTTTATTTATATGAGTACACTGTGGCTGTCTTCAGACACACCAGAAGAGGGCATCAGATCCCATTACAGATGGTAATGAGCCACTATGTGGTTGCTGGAAATTGAACTCAGGACCTCTGGAAGAATCAGTCAGTGTTCTTAATAGTGCGCTGAGCCATCTCTCCAGCCCCTGGGCCTGCTATTCTAGTCCATTGGTTTTCATATCTCTTTTTGTGCCACTGTTGTGCTGAGTTTGTAAGTGTGGCTGTGTGATAGAGTTTGAGATTGAGCACTGTAGTGTCTCCAGCACTAATCTTTCCCCTAAGGATCAGTTAGTTTGGGGCCAGTTAGTTTGGGGCCTATTGTGTTCCATATGAATTTTAGGATTTTTTTCTAGTTATGTGAAGAACATCATTGGGATTTTGGCACAGATTGCATTAAATTTGTAGATTGCTTTTGATAATGTAGCTATCTCTACAATATTAGTTCACCCTAGTTATGAACACAGAGGGTCTTTTTTTTTTTGTTTTTTTTTTTTTGTTTTTTCGAGACAGGGTTTCTCTGTGTAGCCCGGGCTGTCCTGGAACTCACTCTGTAGACCAGGCTGGCCTCGAACTCAGAAATCCGCCTGCCTCTGCCTCCCAAGTGCTGGGATTAAAGGCGTGCGCCACCAACGCCCGGCTGAACACAGAGGGTCTTTTGATCTTTTTTAGTGTCGTGTCTTCTTCGATTTCTTTCTTCAAGTGTCTTCATGCTTTTACTTTTGGGTTAGGGAGATGGCTTAGTGGATAGAATGCTTACAAGCATGAAGTGTGGATTCAGATCCCCAGAACCCACAGCAAGCCAGTGCTCCTGTGGGAGATGGGAATTAGTGACAGGAGACTCCCTGGAAGCTTTCGAGACAATCGGCTTGACATACTGCTGTGGTGAACGAAAGACGCTGTCTCAAACAAGATGATAAATCAGGAGTCTGGGGTAGTCCTCTCTCTCAATCAGCATGCCCACAGGAATACATACATAATGCAAAGACTTTTAAAGACTTGTCATTATAGAGGCCTTTTGCCTACCTTCTTGCTTAAACTTATTCTTACGTATTTTTGTTGTTTTTGAAGCCATTACGAATAGGATACCTCAGATTTCACTCTTCCCCCACACACGATTTCATTGTGTAGCTCTATCTTAGGGTGGAGTTAGTAAGGTCTTCTGAGAATAAGATCACATTGCCTGTAAACAGGCATAATTTGACTTCTTCCATTTCTATTTGTATCTCCTTTATTAGTTCTTTCTCTTCTCTTACTCCTCTTGCTAAGACTTTGAGCTCTATATTCAATAAAAGTGGAGTGGGCACTCTTGTCCTGTTATAGATTTATAAGCAAATGTTTTCAGTTTTTCTCAATGTGGTATGATGTTGGCTGTAGGTTTGGTAGGTTTGCTCATGATATACTCTTTTTTATAAAAGAAAAATTATTTTTATTTTATGTCCATTGGTATTTTGCCTACATGGATGACGTTGTTGGACCCCTGGAGCTGAAGTTACAGACAACTGGGCGCTGCCATGTGGGTGTTCTGGATTGATCCCAGGTCCTTTGGAAGAGCAGCCAGTGCTCTTTATCACTGAGCCATCTCTCCAGCCCCATGTCTGTGACATACTCTTAAGGAAGATGCTTGAAATGCCTGAAATAGTACTCAGTTAAAGTTGCAGACATCAGCATGAATTAATGTTTAACTTAATAAATATATGGAAGTTGTGCATAGAAGTACTCTAGATATGTGTAAATACATATCTGCTGCATATATTTTTCCTCTGTATCTGAGAGACTCTAGAAGCAAAAATATCCAGAAGTAATGAGCATATCCAGAGCCCAGATCTTAGTTACCATACTATTCTCTACTTAAAGGAACCAAAACTTCACAGAAGAATGATGATTCTGGGTTGGGCATATAACATACTCTGAGGACATGAGGTGCCAGAAAGAAAGAAGGTCCTGAAAACAGAACAAAAAAAGGATAAGGTATTTAAAGGGAGCCAGAAGACAGCTGTAACAAGAATCAGTATCCAGAGCTGGAATAATTTGAGCAATAAAAGAAACAATGTACTACTTAAAACCGATGATATAAGTAAGTCTGTGTCAGTAAAAAGAAATGCTTGAGTAAACATGGTGAAAAGTGATAGCTCATCCCCCAAGATGCGCTGTGTGTAATGACCTCCAGGGTCCAGAAAAGAAAGAAGGGAGAAAAGAACGGCTTTATGATGGGGAAGCTCTACAGACTTACCTCAGCCAGCTGACCAGGCACCAGCAGTGGTTGCGTCATCTTTATGGAATGTTCCTTTCATGTGACGTCATGAGAACACACTTGGTGGTCTTCCTTCCACAAGCCCGTTGCTCCGGTACAAGCACAGGAAACCCAACAAGCTGAAATTTAAGAACTGTCTATAAATATGTGATAAGTAATCTTTAGAACTGCCAAGGTCACCAAAAACAAGAAAAGCCTGAGAAAGTGTCATAGCCAAAAGAAGGTAAAAGATAACATGATATCTTGGATATGATCCAAATGCTGGAGAGAGATGTTAGGTGAAACAAGTTTACAAAGAGTAAACTGACCCAGCTCAAAGGATAATAAAAATGGCAATAAGTATGAAGGAAGAGGAGGAACTGAAGAAGGAGGAGTAGAAGGAGGAAGAGCTACAGGAGGTAACAAACTGAGGAGAGAATAGAAAACAGCAAGATGGTGGAAGTCCATGTAATTATGTTCATTGTAAATGATTAAAATCTCCACTTAAGGACAGATATCAGTCAGGCCCAGTGGTGCAAACCTATGGACCTACACACACACACACACACACACACACACACACACACACCACACAGGTGCACATGCATCTGCTCGTGCTTGCCGAGCCCACACAGAAACACACACATACAGGCGCAATCATACTCATGTATGCACATGCCACACACATATATACATGCAACAATAATACTGATTACAATGGGGTCAGTTCAGAGACAGACATGAGAGCTCTTCATATGCATGAACCTTTAGAGCTTTGAATGTGCAAAACAAAAATTGATAGAACTGAAAGCAGAGAGAAATAAAAGGGCTTAGTTAGATTTCCAATATTTGTCCCTTAGTATTTGATAGAGTGGCTTAAAGAAAAGCCAAGAGAATTGAAGAAAAGTGAAATGAAGATATGTTTTTCCTCAAAAGAGTTGGATAAAGCAAACTGTGCCTCTTACGGTCTTAAAGCATCTCCCTTTAAACTGTATGGCCTCTTTCACTTGGTGCAGTTTCTGGCCATTGTGTTTAGGAGTCGTTGTGCTTCTCTCATATGCTCTTTTGTTTCCATGTACCTTGCTCTGAGATTATTTATTTACTTAACTTTTTATTGATTCTTTAGAGTTTCACATCATGAACTCCAATCTCACTCATCTCCCCTTCCACTCATAACTGCCCCTTGCCCTTGCAACCTCCCTCCAAAATACACACACACACACACACACACACACACACCAACACAACAACAACAACAAAGCATAAAAAACATCTCATCATGGAATCTGTAGTATGTCAGTATGTCCTACAGTATATCCCTTGGTCCACACATCTTCACTTGCAAATGTTCATTGTAATGAGTCACTGGTTCAAGATCTCTGGCTTCTGTGACATCATCAACATTGGATCCTCATCAGGACTCCCAGTTATCCTGTTGTTGCCCTGTGTCATGGAAATATTGCAGATTTGGAACAGCAGGACCAGCCCTTTCACACATATGGACAATTTGCAGATGATATATTTTTGAGGTGGGCCAATTCAGAGCCCTTGATCTGCTCATGGGTAGTAGCAGAGCTGATCATAACAACACCACCAGGAGGGAGCTCTCCAGTCCTGCTCCAGCTAGGCCACCCAATGCCACTATCAGCAGGAGACAGGGTCAGTTCTGTGCCCTCATGCCCTCAGGCCCAATTCACCTAACCCAGACTCCAGAGGCAGCCCCACTGTGCAGCCTTGTCAAGTGTAGGACCCATTCTCCCAAGTGCTACAGCCTGTGAAGACTGGGCCAGCTCTCCTGCTCTCAAACCCTCGAGGCTGTCTCAGCCATGCTTTTACCATCAGGGCCAGCTTTACTGTCCTTCCTGGCTGAGGTGCAGGGCTACTTTGCTGAGTGCTGCAGGTAGCAAGGGGCAAAGTGTGTGGAGAAGGCATCACCCCCACAGCCACACCCTAAGGCAAATGAATGGCAGGGCCAGCTCTCCCACACTCTTGTCCTTGGGGCTGGCTCACCTGAAGGCCCCCCTTCTCACCAGGGTCAGCTTTGCTGTGCTGTCCAGGCGAGGTTTAGGGCCTGCTTTTCTGCTCTTCCCAGTGCTGCAGCTGGTGAGGGGCAGGGACTAGCTCTCTAGAGCACATGACCCTGTGGGCAGCTTTTCTGACTGCTGGAGGTGGTAAGGGACAGGGTTTGGGAGTGGGGATGGGATCACTTCTACACCTATGCCACCCCATGGCAGATGAGTGGCAAGGTCAGTTCACCCACACCTCTGCCATCAGGGTCAGCTCCACTGTACAAAATGACTTACAGTGGTTGTGGAAAACACTGTGGGTACACTAAACAGATAAAATGAGAGCCACTGTGTAACCCAGCATGCTCTCTTCTGGGTTTGGGCTCATAGGAATTGAGATAGTATCCTGAAGAAATGTCTGAAATCCCATTATGTTATTCAAAACAGCTAAGTTTTGAAATTACTTGAGGTACCCATTTCTGTATAAACAAAGATAATTGGTACATATATACACTGTAGCACTGTTTATTCCATAAAAACAAGAAATCTCATCTGTGGCAACATAGCTAAACCTGTGAGACATAAGGCTGAGTGAAATAAGCCAGACAAGGAAAGATAAGTACTTCATGGTCTCACTTACTTGCAGAATTGAAAAGCTGAGTTCAGAAGCAGAGAGTCCACTTGGTTATTAAGTGTGGTTATTGAGAACTAGGGTGCTTGGGTGCAGGTAGATTAACAAGGAGAATTGTTGATTGAGGAGAGAATATTTCAGTCAGCTAGAATGAATAAGCTTCGAAAAATTCATAGTGAGTAGAACTGTAGAGAACGGCACTGTAGTAGTCAGATTTTTGTTGCTGTAACATATACTTGACACAAGTAGCTTATGAAGAAGAAAGGTTTATATTGACTCATAGTTCAGAGGAGTCAGTCTGTAGTCAGTTGTCATTCTTGCCATTAGACCTAGGATGAGCCAGCATACATGGTGAAGAACATTTGGTGAAGCAAACAGATCACCTCATGGCAGCTAGGAACAAAAGAGAGAGAACTGAAAGATGTCAAGAACCACCATCCCTTCAAAGATAACTTTTAGTATCTTACGCTCTCTCACAGGGCCCCACCCCTTAAAGGTTATTTCACCTCTCTATGGTACCACAGTTGTGAAGGTTTGAATAAGAATAGCTTCCATAGGCTCATATATTTAAATACTTAGTCACAAGAGAGTGGAACTATTTGAAAGGATTAAAAGGATTAGGAGGTGTGACCATGTTGGAGGAATGTGTCACTGGGGGTGGGTTTTAAGGTTTCAAAATCTTTGTCAAGCTAAGAGTCTATCTCTCTCTTTCTGCCTCTAGATCATGATGTAACTTTCAGCTACTGATCTAGTATCTGCCTGAATGCCACCATGCTCCCTGCCATGATGATAATAGACTAAACTCCTGAAGCTGTAAGAAAATGCCTAATTAAACACCTTTTATAAGAGCTGCTTTGGTCATAGTATCTCTTCACAGCAATAGAACAATGACTAAGACAATAGCCTAGAGTCCAAGCTTTTACAACTGGGATTTTGGAGACATTTCAGATCTAGCCTAAAGAAGTTGTGGTTATTATAGGTTATTAATGATGTATTATATACTTATACTTTTTAGAAGATTAGATATAAAATGTTCTCACCATAAAATGTGAGTATGCAGGGTGCTGTATATGTTCATTAGCTTGATGTAATCACATAACAATGTATACATATATCAAAATACCATATTGTACACCATAAATATACACACTTTTTATTTTTTCAATACACTGTGATAAAACTGGGGGGAACTTCATTTAAACCAACATATAAATGAAGACAAATGTAGCTTAAAGTTGCCAAAAGCCAGGTAGTTTTCTTACTTCATATGTTATTTTTATGTTGGCCAAGACTCTACAGTAAACTGACTGAGGCTGTGCATAGTTTGGGGAGACTAGAGTGCCTTCAGTGATTTGCACTCCATTTGTAGGTAGGTGCACAGAATGCTTTAGAGACTCTGAGGAGAAATATGGGTGATAAGATGACTGAAATCTGTTATTTCCCAGTTGTTTCCAATGGCCTGGACCAGGCACCAAAAGCCAAAGCCTTTAACTTGTAAGTAGAGTTAGCTTACAAATACCATGTACTTATCAAAAATAATCTCTAAGATTTGAGCAAACATAGGAAAAATTCTATGACATTGTATAATGTAAATGGAAAAATGAGTTGACTAGTAACCCTACTTCATTAGATATTCTAAAGCTGGCTGTAATACAACAGGAGATGGTGCCTTCCTCTAGTGACAAGCTCTGCTATGAACATGGTTGGAGATGATGGAAACAGGATACGATGGAATTGTCTATTGTTAGTGTCAAGATCTCTGGCTTTGTAAATTTGAATCTGGGCTGTATTAGTTACTAGTTATAGTCTCTTGCAAAACCATTCTCATCATTGATAATTTAATGATTATTATCAAAACGTTTTCATTCTGTACATATGTGACAGTCGTTGTTGTAACCTACATGCAGTAATTATTCTTCAAGGAATTGTCTCTAGTGGGCTGTGATCTATATTCACACTAAATTCATTCATTGTATATACATTGAGAAATCTTTTTTTAAAAAATTCTTCTTTTATATATTGCACCCTGACTACAGTCTCCCCTCTTTCTCTAAACCCCCAGTCTCTCCTCATTACCTTCCCTCTTCCCCAGATCTATCCTCCCTCCCTTCAGAAAAGAGCAGGCCTTCCAGGGACATTAACCAAACACTGTAAAACAAGCTATAATAAGACCAGGCACACATTCTCTGGATGAGGCAACACAGTAGAAGAGAAGGGTTCCAGAGACAGGCAAAAAGTCAGCAATGCCTCCTCTCCAGCTCCCATGGTTAGGAGTCTCACAAGAATACCATGCTACTCAGTTGTTAACACATACTCAGAGGACCTGGTCAGACCTCTACAAGTTCCCTGATCTCTGTGAGTACCCATTAAGTCTTTGCCAGTTGATTTTGTGGAAGATGTTCTTATGGTGTCCCTGACACCTCTGGTTCCTCCAATCCTTTTTCCCCCTCCTCTACAGGATCTCCCCACGCTCTGCCTAATATTTGGCTGTGGGATTCTGCATCTGCTCCTATCAGTTGCTGGCTGAAGTCTCTCTGATGATGAGAGGCCTCTATCTCACCCCTGAAATGCCTCTCATTTTGACCAGCCTGGAAAGTAATGATTTTGTGTCAATTAGATTAGGACAAAGGATGTCCACATAGCTGGCAAAATATTACTTATGGATGTGACTATGAGGGTTCTGAAAGAGATTAACATTTCATAGAGCAGGCTAAGTGAAGAAACTTCCTTCTCATTGATGTAGAAAGGAGTCATTTAATACATTGAGGACCTAAAGGAAGGGAAAGGAAGATGAAGAGTGAATTTCCTTTCTTCTTGAGCTGTAATAATTATATTCTCTGTCCTTGGACATCAGAGATCTTGGTTCTCATGTCTTTTGACTCTGGGACTTACACTTTAAGAAAGAGGATTGATGAAATTCAGAGGCCAGCCTGGGCTACATATTGGGTACCAGTCTAGCATAGGCTATATGGCAAAACTGTTTTTAAAAGGGCAGATTTATGATAATAGATACATAGATAGATAATCATAGCATCAGCATTTAACCATTTTTATCCTGAAAAATCCAAACATTTGTGTGATGACAGTTTCATTTGTATGATTTCCCAAGAGTGCTATGCTTAATACTAAAACCTACTTGAATGTGAATGATCCTTTTAGATTTATATTAAACAACTCAATCATTTTGTGGTATAAACTCAGGGTTTGCATAGCAATGCTATCCTAATTTAAATTAGAACGATAACCATAGGCTGATCCTGGAGTAACATCCAGGAATTTCCATGGTGAAAACAAGGTAGACCAGATGAACTTTCAGCCCTCTGGTAGAGAGGGAATCAGGCTTTCTGGTAATCCTTTTACATTGGAGCTAGCCAACTGTTGACAACTGCAGTACTATGAGTTATCAATGTAATACATCTGTGAAAATACTATCTTTAAGTGACTACTTAGAGGAAGGTGAAACTACTGGAAGAGAAGAAGCTAAGACATCCTAGGGAGAGAGGAGTGTCTTTAGCATTGGAGACTGGTCTACATAAAGGGGAGCTGGCCGAGTTCTAATCATGTTGTTGTCAAGAAACAGAGCCTCCTTCAGAATGTTACCATGAGCTTTACCATGAACTTTAAAAGGCTGTACTTTGACTCTTCTCTTTCCAATGGAAGAGAGGAATCTAGAGGACCAAAGGGATGTGTTCCCTTTAGACCCACTGTGGTAGGAAGAACTCTATGACAGTGTCCAAGAATCCCAACCTTTGAACTGTCTCATTCCTTACATGTGGGTGGGACCAATGGATATAATTGGTTACTTCCCATGATCAGGTTACATTTTGGAAGAGGAAGAGGAGGGGGAGTTTTGCAAATGAAATTATGGGTTTTAATCAGTGAAGTATAAGTTAATAAAGCAGGGTGAAGTTAATTTTAAGTCTGTTATGGGTAAAATGGACTCATTCTGGTTAAATACTTTCAAAATAACAGCCCTTTCTGAAAGGGGCACCAAAGAAGCAAGATTCCGTTAGTTCTACAGTAACAAGGAGGTCAGTTCTGCTAACAGTCATGTGAAGCTGGAAGCAGACCCTGAGCCCCGCATGAGACTTCAGTCCTGGCCGACACAGTGACACCATCTAGCAAGGCTGAGCTAAGCCATGCCTGGGTGTTCTTGACCCACAGACTATGACGTGATGAATACATTATCAACTGCTGCATTTGTGGAGACTTTAGCTGTAGCAGCCATCCTTCATGTTCTTGTCTAGTGACCCAGAGTGTGCCGTGTACGTACAGAGTGATGTTCAGTTCTTCCTAAGGCAATTTGACACCAATGAGATCTTTTAATTGTGTTTTGTATTAGTCTGGGTCTACAATGGAATGGTATTTTTAAGTTTTTTTTTTTTTCTTTTTCTTTACTAAGAAGTTCTGTTCTAGTTCATAATCTGCTTCCCTGGTTTCCTGAACTACCTGCCAAGATCTAAGCCAGCTTCCAGGGCCTGCCCCCATTTGCTTTCCCTTGGCTTGCCTAAGGGCACAAGTACTCTTGATGAAGTAATTTAACTTGGTTTGGAGACAAGTCTGGGACCTGGTTTGTGGGGGCTGGTGTGGCATTGTGGGTGTGAACCCCTGTGGACTGGTTTTCCCTGTGTGAGCCCCTCATGGACTAGTGTGCCACTGTGAGTGTGAGCTCCTCATGGGCTGGTGTGCCCTGTGTGAGTGTGAGCTCTTCCTGAGCTGATGTGTGGATAGAAGCCCCTCATACTGCTAAGTGGAGGTGAGGAGAGAAGAAAGGAACAGCCAGGGCTGGAGGCAGTGGTTAGCTCTTTAAAGGGTTGTCCCAGACTTTCCCACCAAGGCACAGAAAGCCTGAGGTTCCAAAGTCAAATGTGGCTTTCAGGTCATTGTGAAGGTCTTGTGGTCAAAGCAGGAGAAGATATTTTGTCTACTAGTATGTTAGCTTGACTTATGTTTGTGTTTTAAATGAATTGATAGCCACTATTAAGACTAATTAAAAAGAAAAGAAAATAAACCCATACAACTACACTAACACCAATACTGACTGGAGTTATTTGTACAATTCAGCGAAATTTTTCTTAGGGTAAAGTGTAAATTGATTCATATCTGTCTATTGGAAAACAGATGAAACTTACAAACTCACAGGCAAATATGTTTAAAAACTATTCCACAGAACCCTTTGATAGTGTAAGAAATGTAGTCCGAATTCATCTTTTCTCACAGTCTTTCCTTCATATCTTATTAGTTCCTTGAAAGTTTTAAATATTTTATCATATTCACTCCCAACTTTTCCCAAATCCACCCCACTTCCCTACCCACCAACTTAGTTTCTCTCTCTCCTCTTTCCTCCTCTCTTGTTCCCTCCCCTCTTCCTCCCCTCCTCTCTCCTTGCCTCTCCCATCAGGATCAGTTTGTGCTGACCAGATATGCCTGGCTGTGTGACTTTACTAGCCCCACATCATGGGGTGGAACTTCATGCCCAACTCCCATCCTCATGTTGCGATTTGGTTTGGTTTGGGGTTGCACTGGTTTTGTGTGTGCTGTCCACTCTTACACTTTCAGCCCCTGTACCTCAGTGACCTCTGAGCCTCGTGCTGGGGTGTGCCATATGTATATATATATGTTCGGCTTAGGACTGAGTGCAGTCATGCCTGAACATTATAAGCATTCAAACACACACTAACAGTGAATACTCCAAATCCCTCAGTGAAAGTTAAAAGTGGTGAAACTCAATTGCTTTTCATGACAAACCTAACTTGTCCTTAGAGCTGCCAGTCATGATCAGAAGCAAGCTTCACAGAGAACATCCCTCCTGAAAGCATGTCCTTTTCAAAACGAGAGACACAGTGTACTAAGACTAGATCCTGACCAAGTTTTTCAAGCAATAGTTTTTATAAAAGAAATAATTTTGATTATAGAAAAAGGTAAAATCATATGCCTTTCCATAACTTACAAATGAATAACAGTAATACCAATCTTTTAAAAATTAGTAATAAGAGGAAATTGGTTTAAAATGGAAAATTAATAACTTTTTAAAAGATTTATTTTATTATTTTAAACTGTGTGTGTGCATATGCGTGCAGGCACCCTGGAACTCTGACAGAACTAAAGCTGATTAGAGGTGGTTGTGAGCCACCTGAAATGATTGTGGTGATCGAACCCAGGTTTTCTGCAAGAACACCATTCACACTTAACTGCTGAGCCATTTCCCCAGCCAAAAAGGAATTCTTAATCCCATGAAGGGCACCTCCAAATTCCCTATGAAGCACTACGATGTGTTGTTTAGTGTTCAGAACAAGGACGTAATAATCCTTCTTGAGATGACCTGGTTCTTAACATTTTAACACATGCTATACTGGTTTGGCCTTGGCTACTCTTGTCCTAGACTTGCAAACGTTAGGGATGAGCCTTAAATTCCCTCTCTGCTTTGAGGACACTTCCAGATCTTCCTGTGACTGCAAGTCTAACCTCCTGTACTACTTAGGTGGAAGGCTTTAATGTCTTGTTTCCTATGATACCTCACCATCATTAGCATGGAGGGTATTTTTCTTTACATGATTATTCTAACATTTTTAAACCACTTTTTGTCTTTCATTTGCCCAATAGGAGTGCTATGGAGCAGAGGCTTGAAAAGGCCAGTTTATGTTTAGACAACATGGTGCTGATGTAAGTATCTAGTATGAGTCAGCTTAAACATGGCTGACACTGGACAAACCAGGCGGCTATGAGTTAGAACAAAATGGCTGACCCTGGATGTATGAAAACCCCAAAGTAAACAGATATAATCTATTATGTTTTGAGAAGAATGCCACTGTTGTGTGATTCTCTATAAATGAGCCCTAGTCAGAGCCTTTGCCCTCATTAGCCTGTTTGCGTGTGTCTGACTATAGACCTGCGTGCCTACTTCCATGTAGCCTGTGTGCTGGTCTATGTGTGTCTATGTGTATACTTGTCTCTGTGTGTGTCCATGTCCACCTGTATGTGGCCAATATGTTCATGTGTGTCTTTTTAAAAACTTTTATGTTTCAATCCAGCACTCATGAAGCAGAGGCACTATGAGTCTGAGGCTAGCCTGGTCTCAATCTCCTTTGTGCTGAGAATTTGGTGTCTAGGTATGTTTTGAGCTGACTCTGAGGGGCTGCCTTCCCTTACAAACTCACCCACAACCACCAACAAAAGTGTGTAAAGGTGTTTTGCCTGCATGTATGTGTGAGCACTATGTTTATTGCTGGTGCCCACTGAGGCCTGAAGAAGGCATCAGAGCCTCTAGGATTGGAGTTATAGATCATTGTGAGTTGCCATATGAATTCTAAGAATTGAGTCCAAGTCCTCTGGAAGAGCAGCTGGTGCACTTTAACCACTGAGCAATCTGTCAGACCCCATAATGTTTGTCTTAGTCTATGTCTCCTTGAATTCTCTTCAACCTCCTGTGAACCTCCTTTTTACCTGGCATTAACATTTAGACCTCACAGTTTCCCCACAAAAGTGGGTATGGGACCTTAATCCCCAGCACAACAGTGTTGGGAAGAGGGGCTAATGAGAGCTTGTCAGGCCACGAGAGTGAAGTGAGGGTCAGTGCCATGGTCAAGAGTATGGGCAAGTTTGGCTGATCTCCTCCCTGGATTACACAGTAAAGGAGCCCTTGCCGGGGCCCACTCCTCAATTTTAGACTTTCCAGACTTTAGAACTACAAGCCAATACATTTCTGTTTGTTTTAAGTTACCCAGTGTCTGGCACTCTGTTATAACAGCATAAAAATGGACTAGTGGCTCCATCTGGATCCATAGTATCCCAGGCAGAGCACAGGGCTGCCTTAACCTTTCCCAGCAACATTTCAGATCTGCGGGAGGAAACTGTCACATGACTTTCCTTGATGGGATATGAGGAAATGTCTGTCACCCTAGATAGGGCACTGACAGACTAAGGAAGAATTCCATCCAAGTTCTGCTTGATGAAACAAGGACTTTCGTCACAGAGTTCCTGATGGAGAACTCCCGCTCCTGGCTGGTGTATAAACAGAGTCTCCCTGGCAGCCAGGACATCTCGTGGAAAGCTGGGCCACTGAAGAATTCCCATAGATGATGTGCAGGCAGAGTTGCTGTGGAAGAGTCTCTGCCCTTCCCCCAGCCAGTGCTCAGTTATTATATAGCTTCAGAGAGGGCCGGGCCTGGCAGCTATCTTATGAGGAGTTGTGAGCCTCTTCAGACATTGAGTGACGGAGCCCCGTGAGCCTCCTATTGCTAATACTTCCTCCTCTTGTGAGGCTCTGAGGGGGATCACTGCTGGCCTCAATTTAGACATGTCCTGCTGAGCAGAGGGGACAGTAGAACATTTGCTCTTGGGTACCTTCCACCTGTCAGTGTGGTAGTCTGTCATGGTCTCCAATGCTTGGAATTCAGGAATGCTACCTAATGTGTCAAGGATGTGGATATGATTAAGAGAGTTTTTCAGTGATGAGGTATTGCCCTTGGAGCATCTGGTCGTGTTCTAGATGACAGTTGACGTTCTTAGAGGAGGAAAGAAAGCTTTGGCACAGGAGAAAGAGAGGTAAGGTATTGGAACAAAAGCTTCCTTTAAATATGGAGGAAGTGGCCAGGAGCCCGGGAATGCAAGGCATAGGACTTTAGAGTCTGGAAAAGACAAGAGAAGGATTGTCCTCAGAGCCTCCAGAGGGAAGGCTGCACCCCATGACCTTAGTTTGGACCCAGCAAAACTAGTTTTAGGCTCTGACATCCAGAACTAGAATAAATGTGTTCTTTTAAATTGCCAAGCCTGCAGGAATTTGTTACAGCAACCACAGAAAACTGTACAGGAAAAAAAAAAAAAAAAAAAAAAAAAAAAAAAAAAAAAAAGCAAGGTTTTTTTTCATCTAAAAGAAAATCCTGAAGTTTTATTGTGTGTCTATCCAGCCACTACTAGTTTTAAAAACTGCATTCTACAGGCAAGGCATCATGATCTAGGCAATACAAGCAAGAGTGAAGAAGAGAATTACAAAGGCCCAAAGGGTGTTGTGCTTCAAAAGCCACGTGAAAGGCGAGGTGCCAGCCACTAAGCTGGAACCAGAGGGTGTTTCCTCCAAGTCACTGTGAAAGAATTCTGAAAAAGGCCAGTGTGTCCAGTGTTTTCCCCACAGTTGACATTTATGACGTATCAGCCTGTGTTCACAGCTCAATGGATGGATAGAAGACCCACGGGACCCATAAAGAGCCTGGAGCACCCGCTTCCCCCAGCTCAGAGAACATGGCTTAGTGGCCAACTTTGGAACTAGATAGCTATTAAAATTTAAAACTGAGCAAAGGCAAATTCAGAGAGGAATTTAGGACACACATGTTCTTGTTCTCCACTATGCACTATGGGAGCCCAGAATAAGTTACTAATCACCGGTGAGGGTAAGGGGCCCTGAGTTTGAGTTACTGGGCCGTGCCTGCTGGAGTGGTAGGAAGTACCTGTGGTAGGAGGTGGGTGGAGAGGGGTGGGCTTCCCCATCCTCACTTCATTGTTCTGTATGAAAGCTGTGGAAGTTGGGAGGTTAGCCCCAGAACACTGTGGGTGCTGGAGGCAAAGCAGGGCACGGAAAGCTAATTTTTCAATAACCTTACAGGAGCCAGAGGCAGTGTAGGCCACAGGAAACAGCAGCTGGCCTTTCTCACATGGCTTTCTTCATAACTCTGGGATCCCGCTCTCGAAACACACTCTCTGTTTCCCGTTTAGGTGGGAATACGTGTAAGCTCGGCCTGGGAAAGTGTAACCGAAAGTCCCTTGGACCGAGTCTGGGTGTCTGTGACGGGCTCTTAGCTGTGGCTTTTCCTCTCTTCCAGGCAGATGAGTTCATCCTGCCCTGAATCTAATTGGCCATGTTGCTCTCCAAACAGCTGCAAAATCATCTTATTCAAGCTAGTCTTAACTTCTGGTTTTACATCGGACTATAAACTGTGGGGACTACGAGCTTACTACCCTAAATTCATGGACCTCCAACAGACAGAATACTGCTGCTTTTGAGTGACAGTGGTCTCCACAGCGAGCAAAACCCTTTCTCTAGATGATCAGCGTCACTTCCCTTAGTGATTTACGTGTTCCATCAGACTTAACGCTACTGCTCTTTGCTCCCTGCACCTGGGGACATGCCATTTCACAGTTCCCTCTTCCTTCTCCTGTATGCCATCTCCTCTAGGCTCTGCACCAACATCGCGGTTAGGCGATGACTAACCAGTGCTAGTCCACTAACCAGTCCACTAGCCAGTCCACTAAGTGACTAGACGCTTTCAAAGGTGAGTTACTAACAGTAGCAAAGGTATCTTAGATGTTTACTGCACCTATTCATTTTGATTCCTTTTGAACCTAGTGTCTTGTTTTATCTCTACAGTTTCCTCTCACATCAAGATACCAGTTGTAATGGTTCTATTGGCAATATTAGAAAATAAGACTGAGGGAGATATGAATAAGAAAAATTAGTATTATAAATTATTGGCAGAGTTCTCATAGAATTTGTTCCCTACTCTGTCCCAGTCACTCACTATGGTGCTTTATCTAGGGCTTTTAAAACTTTTCCACACATGACTCCTTCCTTTGTGTGCCCCACCCCACCCTGCTCCAGCTTTTATTCAACACTGGGCATAACATGTCTATAAAATAAGTATACAGTCAAACATTTTAAGACATCTTTTGGTATACATAGAATCTCACCATTTATTAAAGACAAAAGCTAGTTTGCATACTAATGAAATGGATGTACTTGTTTTGTTGTTGTTTTTACAAAAAGAATTATTAAGTCCTGACTGAATAGTTGATATCACAAGACATAGAATATCTTTAACCTTTTTCAGAATTCACGTATACTTTGGTTTGTAGGAGTCATTTCTGATCACAATTGCCACGTCACAGAATTACACAACATGAGAAGCATTTTTGGGCCATTACCTCAAGGCCAAAACCGTCTAACATTTAAAAAAAAAATGAAAATCAAGCCAGCAATGCAAAGCTTTTCATATTGTTATAGATTTAATTTTTAGTTTATGTGTATGGGTGTTTGCCTGCATGTATGCATGCATACCATGTACATGCCTGGTGCCCACAGAAGCCAGAAGAGGGCATCAGGTTCCCTGGGGGTTTAGATAGTTGTGAGTCACCATGTGGGTGGTAAGAACTGAAACCTGGCTCCTCTGAACAGAAAGTTTTAAAACCCAACATTTTTTTTTATTCCTTAATCTTTTTTTTTTTTACAGTCCAGTAGTTATCCCCCTCCCAGTCCATCCCCTGACTGTCCCTCATCCCATTCCTCCTCCCCCATCTCCAAGAGGATGTCCACACACCCCACCCCACCTACCCCACCGAGCATCCCCACTCCCTGGGGCCTCAAGTCTCTTGAGGGTTAGGTGCGTCTTCTCTCACTGAGGCCAGACCAGGCAGCCCTCTGCTGTATATGTGTCAGGGGCCTCAGACCAGCTGGTGTATGCTGCCCGGTTGGTGGCTCAGTGTCTGAGAGATCTGGGGGTTTCAGGTCAGTTGAGACTGCTGGTCTTCCTATGGGGTTACCCTCTTCCTCAGCTTCTTCTGGTTTTTCCCTAATTCAACCACAGGGGTCAGCAGCTTTGTCCATTGGTTGGGTGTAAATATCTGCATCTGACTCTTTCAGCTGCTTGTTGGGCCTCTAAGAAGGCAGCCATGCTAGGCTCCTGTCTGCAAGCACACCATAACATTAATGTCAGGCCTTGGAGCCTCCCCTTGAGCTGGCTCCCAATTTGGGCAGGTCACTGGACTTCCTTTCACTCAGTCTCTTCTCCATTTCTGCTCCTGCAGTTCTTTTAGACAAAAACAATTCTCTTTTTTTGGATATTTTATGTACATTTCAGATGTTCTCCCCTTACCCCATTCCCCCCTCCCTCCCAGGAACTCCCTATCCCATCCCCCCTCCTCCTGCTTCTATGAGGGTGTTCCCCCCCACCTCACCTCTCCACCCTTGAATTTCCCCCCCCCCATGACGTCCAGCCTTCATGGGACCAAGGATCTCTTCTCCCACCTATAACACCCTTGCATATATAGCTGGAGTCATGGGCCCCTCCCTAAGTGTTTCCAGGCTGGTGGTTTAGATCCTGGGGGCTCTGGTTGGTTGGTATTGTTGTTCTCCTCATGGGGTCGTGAATCCTTTCAACTTCTTCAGTCTTCACTCTAACTCCTCTATTGGGAACCCCATGATCAGTGACAAAAACAATTCTAAGTCAGAGTTTTTGACTGTGGGATAGCAACCCCATCCCTCTACTTGATGCCCTGTCTTTCTACTGGAGATGGACTCTACAAGTTTCTTCTACCCACTGTAGGGCATTTCATCTAAGGTCCATCCCTTTGAATCCTGAGAGTCTCTTACCTCCCAGGTCTCTGGTGTACCTTAGAGGGTCTCCCCACCTCCCACCTCCCAAAGTTGGCTGTTTCTATTCTTTCTACTGGCCCTCAGGGCTTCACTCCTGTTTCCCCAGCCCCTCCCAGACCCAGCATTCTAACACAACACAATCCAAACTAATTTGATCCTTACATGCTGAAGAATGACAATGGAAACCATTAGTTTTTGTCTTACATAATTAAATCATGCTTCATAAGGACAGCAATAACTGCATTTCCCAGCATACACGTTCTTGAGTCTGCGCTGGTGTGTTTCAGGCAGTGTTGTTTGGTGTGATGGCGTGGTCTCATCTTTCTCTCTTTTTCAAACAAATGACAAAATTGTGGCTTCAAAGGTTAAGCAATATGACCCCCAATTTCAGGAAGTGTAGCAGTCATGGAGTTAAAACTGGAGTTTGTATAGTTTGACTGCAGAGACCAGAATCTTAGCTGTCATCCTACAGAGTTGGAGGAAGCCTTCACATTAGAACAAACTCAGATGCAAAGAATGAGGGTCAGAGAGAATAAGATAAATCTTCTAAGGGATCAAAGAATAGCAGCTGGCTGCTGAACACTGTCCTAGGGTGACGGTAAGGGAAATGCTTGGAAGGAGACAGAGCATGCTCCTACAGTCGCTGGTTGTCCTGACTAACTGTCAAGTACACAGGGTTTAGAATCACTGAAGAGACCAGCATCATGGGGTGTCTTTCTACGCATGGGTGTCTAGAGAGGTTAACTGAAGTGGGAATGGACACACTATCTGAGGGCAGCACCTTCAGTGGCCGAGGTCCTGGACTGGACAGAAGGGACAAAGTAATCTGGGCACCATCAGTCACCGTCTTGCCTCCTGACTGCAATGTGATCATCTGCTTCCTGTCCCTGTCACCCTGCTTCTCCGCTGTGATGGCCCTACTCTCTTAACTGTGAGCCATTATAAATCCTTCCTTCCTGAAGTTAACTCTTTTCGTGCTTTCGTTGCAGCAATGAGAAAAATAATGATTCCACCAGGCTCTCTTGGAGATCTTTCAATATGAAGAGTTCTTTGAAAGTCAGAAGATAAAAGGGCTGCAGCCTGGAGTCTCGCAGATCGTGGTTGGGGCATAGGTATGGGCATAACTGGTAAATAGCAAATTATAAATGCTCACTTAGAGGACACAGTTTGCCTTATTTTGTATGCACCTTAAACCAGTCTAGATTTGATCCTCCCCTAGCCCCCAAATGTTGGGCCAAACCCAGAGTACAATCAAATAGAACATCTAAATTGAGTGTCTGTTAAAGAAAGGAACATCTTATTCCATTGTTCCGAGAGGAATATTTGTGCAGATTGATGCAAGTGCTGGGGCTTGGTCAGACTGCTAAGGTGCATTGTTCAGAGAGAGAGGTGTGCATGCATAGTACATGCAGGTAATGCCAAATACATTTTAGAAGAGAGAAATATGCACATGGCCCAAGCCAAGCAGAGTCCCAGGTTGTTAGCTTATTCCTTAGCTTGCCTGCCTTACAAAGATCCTCCCATCTCATCCTGCCCTAAGTGCTGGGGTTACAGATGGATCTCTATGCTACAAAAGCAGCTCCTACTTTTGTTGTGTGCTGGGGATCTGGACTTCTGTCCTCTTGCTTATCAATGGGATTTACTGACTGAACCACCTCCCCAGCTCCCACTCCAAGTATTTACTTCTTGGTTTAAGAATGTATTTTTAGGGGAAGGGACCAGATAATAATGTGAGAATGTCTTTGTCTTATCATCTCACAATTAAACACATAAGCTTTAAACATTTTTGTTTCCTCAGCTATTTGAAAGAAACCAATCCTTTCAATAAGAACCAAAGAAACAATGCAAATTGTAGTGCTTGTGTCCAACCTTTCTTCCTCTGCTTGATGTTACAGTTCTGTTGTCCCTTTGGTCAGAGATCTTCAATTATTCTGATGACTGGGACCATACAGAAGACGATCATATAATGTACATATAGAATGTAATCTACTCTAACAGCTACATGAAGATAGTAAGAAACCAAATGAATTTAAACAATATCTCATGCTTCTAGTTGCTGCATAAAATGCTGAAGAAAGGCAAGTTTAGGAAGAAAGGTTTATTTGACTTTGGTCTTGTTACTAAGTCCTTCATGGTAGGGAAGCCAAGGCAGCAGGATCTTGAAGTAGCTGGTCACACAATCACATCCACAATAGGATGAAGGAAGTGATGAATGCTGGTTCTCTGCTCACTTCCTCTGTTTTATACAGTCTGGATCCCAGCATAGTGAATAGTACCACTCATAGTGGCTGGGTCTTCCCAGAGAATCCCCCAGAGGCACCCCCGGAGGCAAACTTAACCTAGATAATCTTTCACAGTGTTCCTCAAGCCTTGTCCCTTAGCTGACACTTGTCCCTTAGCTGACTCTGTCAAGTTGGCAATGCTATCACAACAGATATATTTTATTTATTATTGTATGTTCAAAATATTGTCTCACCAAGTGGTTGACATTTTTTAAATTATTGGGGAATGCTGGAAATATGTGTGCCAATGTGTATACCATAACTTTAAATATTAACTTAAAACCAAGTGGAGGAGTGATTGATCAGTAAAGTTGTGACTAAAATTAAAACAATTTATAGTGTTTCTATTTTAAAGTTAGATTTAAATGAGCTGACATTAAATAAAATTTGTGGTGCAGTTCCTTGGTTAACACTGGTCACATTTTAATAGTTAGTGACAAGTTTAGACAGGATAACTTTGAACCTTCTCTGTGCGATAACCTTAAAATCATTTTGTCTTAGTAGAATTGTATCTAAATATATAGCCTCCATCACCGGGTATCAATAGTTGGGAGAATTGTTCTAGACCCTTCTCTCTGTAATATTAAAATAAATCTATGGTTTATGTTTAATTTAAAACTTTACTGTGGGCCCCATCCATCTCGGGCTGATGGTCCCCTGTGGAGCTGAAGAATACGCAGCTATTTAGGGCCCTGGAGTGATTGACATTCACAGTTGAAGGTCATTCCCAAGCAGGCTCTGCATTAGGGGAGTCATGCTCACTTGACCTTTTCTCTAAAAGTGTGATTTTTTTTCAAAAGGGTGAAGAAAAGTGAACTCCCAAGGAAAATTTCATGGGTGAGACTGAGGCCAGAACTGAGGAGAGGTGACAAGAGTGGATGGAAGGATTGCTGCCTCTGGGAGTCAGTCACCCTGCACTACAAGGGGGCCCCCATGTGACTATCAAAGGCAGGAGGAAAAAAGGGAACTTTAAAAAAAATCAGGCGGAAAAATTTAGACACAAAGATGCAAGCCTGTGGAATTCTACAGCCACCGTGAAATACTACATGGTCAGTACCTCTGTTGACCCCTCTGAGCTATTCCAGAATACTCTAATAATGAGACACGCCTGCAGCGTGTTTAGTAGCACATCTGTTCGTTCTTTTGGCCAGCTTTTTTGACATCATCTGATCCCAGTCTTTGCCATATTATTGGATAGCCTCTGAAACACAACCTAAAAATATACCCTTTTCCCTTGTCTCTAAATCAGTCCTACTCTACAGCTGGGCTTGCAACAGTAACCACGTTACATATTTTCTTTCACTTTCGGGGAGTCCATGATCATATTAAATTTCCCATCTCACGTTAGACTCTGCTTGAACTTAGCTTGCCATTTGAGGAATATATTTATAAATGGAGCTGTGCTTATTTTAATAACGTACAAAACTGTCCTGGGTTTTATAGTGTTCTCTTATCTCCTAATGCATCCTGCCTTCACACACAGCCAACTGAAGAGTCTCATCAGGAGTTACCTCCATCCTAGACTTTCTGGAGAACGGTTTGTGATAGAGAGTAGATAGACAGAGGCTGCATGGCTGCACAAAGTTAGGGCCTCTTGGAGCCAGGCTGCCCAGTGGATGTGGCATCTGCCTTTACTGGAGCGAGCCCTGCAAGGGGTGAGGCAGGACATGGGTAGCAGGACAAATGGCAGCTTTTTTGATCTTTTTGTTTTTGTTTTTGCGTGACTGCTGTCATGAGGACATTAGGCACTGTCTAAGAAAGCCAAGCAAAGCAAAAGAGGCTCTTCTTGTCCAGTCTCTGTCCCCTACCCCCCACCCCAGGACAGCTGTTAAACTTGGTATTATCAGAGTGCCCCTGTGCCTCTGTGGTCCAGGTCATTCATGCTGCTTTTTGCATTATGGTGACATTCTTGGAAACCCTTGTTCTATTTAGTTCAGTGAAGCAGACATATTAGAAATAAACAGAAAAGGACTGCAATATTGACCCCGGGATCACTGTACAGAGAGAAAGGTGCATTCTTTCTTGTCAGAGTCTACCAAGGATGTCAATGAAATGGTGATTTTCCTCAGGCCTGTGCCTGTTGAGTCTGTCTTTGGAGATACACTGCAGATGCTTTATTTCTGCTTGATTTTTTTTTTAAATGTTTTTTTTAAAAGAAACAGCTGATTTATTTTCTAGATGCAAGCCCGTCTCTGACTCTTCTCCTTGCCTGCTACCTCACTCTCTTCACGTCAGCCATGTGGTTTCATAAGCTACTGCTTTTCATGCTCTGGAAAGAGTTAAGCTTCTCACGGGCGTTCACTCCAAATGGGAATAATTGGCCAAGTGCCCAAGCTTGTTCTTTATGAGGGATACAGGACTCTGAGGGGTTCCAGCCTGTTTCAAGCCCTTTCAGGATTATCTTGGAAAGCACAGAGATGGCAGAAAGGCAGAAAGGGAACTGAGGCACCACTTAGCCTATTCTACATGGGCACAGAGTCTGGGTTTTACAAATAGAGAAGCAATGCAAACCCGCGGCTAGTGAAGGGGAGGGAAGATGAACCCATCTAATTCAGAATACCCAAAACAGTCTTGGAAAAGGACGGTGCAGTTGGAGAGCGGAGGGTACCATGAAGCTATTCGTGTTGGTGAAGGAGGGTTACGGCTCAAGTTCGGCATATAGACTAGAGAACTGGAACTAAGGTCCCAGTGTGTGCTCAGATGTTCACGGGGGAGCGATTCTGAAAAGAAATGGTGCCGGGGAATCTGCAGATCTCCACACAGACAGAGGGATCTGAAGCCCCACATCACACTGGATAAAAAAATCAAGACTGATCAAAGGCCTAAATGTAAAGGCTAATGACCTAAACTCTTAGAAGAGACAATCAAGATAAATCTTTGCGACTTTGGATTTGGCAGTGGTTTTTCAGATATGATGCCAGAAGCAAAAACCTCCAAAAAAGGTTAATTGGACTTCATAAAGGTTGAAAATGCTTGTGTGTCAAAGGATACTATACAAAAATGGTTTTCTGTTGGAGAATGGGGGGAGGGATATTTGCAAATTATACAGTTGGTAATGGTTTATTATCTAAAATATAGAAAAGATGTTTAAAATGCAGTAATAGACAGACAACATAATTGAAAAATAGACAGAGCCTGTGGTTGGACCATTATCCAGTATTCAATTGGCCACTAGTTGAAAAGATGTTCCAGGTCACAAGCCACCAAGGAAATGCCAATCAGGGCTCAGCAAGTATCTCACTATCACTTCATACACACCAAGATGCTACACATACACAGAGAAGGGGAAAGGAGGAAAGGGGAGGGGGGGGGGAGGGGAGGGGATAGGGATTGGGAGGGGAGGGGGAGGGGGAAAGGGGGAGGAGAGAGGGAGAGAGGGACAGTTGTGGGGAGGGGAGGGGGAAGAGGAGAGGGAGAGGGAGAGAGGGAGAGAGGGGCAGTTGTGAGGAGGGGAGAGGGAGAGGGGAAGGGGAGGATGAAGGGGAAGGGGGAGGGGAGAGGGAGAGGTGGAAGGGAGGGGGAGAGGGAGAGAGAGGGGCAGTTGTGGGGAGGGGCAGGCAGGCACATGCTGAGGCACACACATGCCAAGGGTACCAAGGTGAGTGTGCAGAGCTCAGAGCACATTTTTCTCTCTCCACTGTGGGTTTCAGGGATCACACTCAGGTTATCAGGCTTGATAGCAAGCACCTTTACTTGCTGAGGGATCTGGCTGGCCTTACAATAAAAACTTCAGGAAGAAAGTCACATGTGTTGGCATGGATGTAGAAAACTGACTCTCAGATATCGTTGGCTATATGGAAACCGTGTGTTCAGTGTCTAATACCACAAAAGCAGATAATATGGCTGCTTGCTGTCTTGTTGGTAAAAGTTTGGCAATTTCTCAAAAAGCTAAAGTTGTTATGTTACCCACAACTCCCTTCCTAGGTATAGTCTCAAGAATACAGTGTTTGTTCATGCAAAACCTTGTACCACTCAGGTCATTACTAACAAATAGTCTCCAGGTAGGAAAAATACCTATGAATAGATGGATAAGCACACTGGTGTATCCATAGCAGACAGAGAGAGAGAGGCTTAGACCTTAGCTGCCATTCCCCAGTCTCGGCTCCACAGGCTCTCACACCACTCTGTTGCTTTGATCTGTATAAATTTGCCTATTCTAGGCATTCAATTACATATAGATTTATACACTGTGTGGTCTCCTGTGTCTGGCTTTGTGTGAGGGTGTCTGTTTTTTTTCATTTAGCATACTGTTTCAAAGTTCATTCGTACTGTACAATACATAAGTATTTGACTTCTTTTTATTGTTGAAGAATATTACATTGTATAGATATATCACATTCTGTTTATGAACACTCCACAATTTGGAATCTTATAAAAATGCTGCTACATGCATGTGTGTACATGTTTTGTGTGGCTGTATGCTTTTATTTTATAATGTTTTTGCATGTACACTAACGGTTATAGAGACTTTCCTCATTTAGAAAATAAGAACTCTTGTGGCTTCTGAGACAGCTTCATGGGTAAAGTGGCTTGTGGTACAGCCTGATGACTTTGGAACCCACAGAAAGGTAAAAAGAGAGAATTGGCTTACCGAAGTTGTCCTCTGACTTTCACAAACATGCCCTAGTATGTGTGCCACCACTCCCAGCCAAAAAAAAAAAAATGTAAAAAAAAGATTTCTTGTCTCAATATGTGAGAAGTTTTCTCATCTTCAGGCTGCCATACACTCTGCCTTTTAATCACAACACCACAATCTTAGAACATTTGACTCTGGAACTGAAGAAGCCTGTGGGCTGAGACCTGAACCTACTGATAGAAGAGGCGATCACACCAAGCCATCCAGTGATAGAAGAGGTGATCACACCAAGCCAATCAGTGATAGAAGAGGTGATCACACCAAGCCAGTCAGTGATAAAGCGTGATCACTTGTTAGCCATTGTAGAAGCGATCACCCAAGCCATCAGTGATAGAAGAGGCGATCACACCAAGCCAGTCAGTGAAAAGCTGATCACCAGTAGTGATTGAAGAGTGATCACAACAGCCAGTATAGAAGTGATCACACCAAGTCAGCCAGTGGTAGAAGGTATGCTCACACCATGCCAGCCACTGATAGGAAGGACTGATCACCCTAAGTCAGCCAATGATAGAAGAGGTAGTCATACCAACTTAGCAGACTGGCACAGAGCAGTATTCTCTCGTGCCTGCATTCCACGTAGATGTGTATCATGGATGTTTAACCTCATAAGTCTGGTATTCTTCAGGCCCAGGGAGACCCTTCTGGAGGAAAACTGACCATTGTAGGGCAAGACTTTCCAAATGACCACGAGAATCTGTGACATGAACCTGGAGCCAGAGAAGCAGGGTATTCTTTGAGCACCATGAGATGTAGCTACCCAGCACTTCTTTAACTTAGAGGAAACTTTGAGGAGGTAATGGCTAGTGTCCTATGTACGAACTAAAATCCATCCTAACTTGAATCATGAATACTGCATATAAAGAACACCAAGCCCAGAAATTCAGAGTGCATTTCTAAAGCAACATTTTTTTGTTCAGTCATGCATAGACTATTTTAGAACCCAAGGACAGATTGCTTCTTAGTATGTGTTAATGAGCTAGGCCTTTCTCAATAGCATCCATCATTGCTCTGATAGCTTTGGATGCATTACAGAACTCATTAGGGCCTCAGCGCGCTGGTCCTTCGTATGGCTAGGAGCTTTGCCATGAGCATATGAATGCACTGAATGCACAGATGACAAGAACAGATGTTAGAGCCCCCAGAAGATCAAAGCACTGGCTCTGCCTTGGAAAATCTGCCTATGCCACATAGTTTTCTAAATCTGCGTGAAGGCTGTGGTAAATACTCAATCCAGATTTGCTCCGTTGACTGAACTCTAACACAAACATATTCTGTACTCCTCCTCTGGGAGACTGAGGCTTGGCCCTGATGGCCATGGCCGAGTGCAGAATCCTTGGGATGCAATTGTCAAACCTGGGTCTGTCCTGGAATAGTTGTCTGTTTCCTTGGTATCATAATTAATTTGCCACAAAGAAAAACTTTCCCTCTTTTGCACTAAAATCACCCTAATGTTGTCTTTATGATCCCAAACAGGAACGCGATGTTTCTAGTGATTCTGGAGAATGGAAAATCTGGAGAGCTTCATGACTCAGGAATATTGAGCCCCCAAGGGACCCAGACTGTTTTCTTCTACCACCTCTCCATCCATAACCCCTCTTCATTTTTTTTTTTTTTGGCCTGGACTTCTTTTCTTCCACATTGATTCAAAAGCTTATAATTACGGTAGATAAAAATGTGCTGCTGAGTGCTAGTAGTTAACTCTGAAGTATGAGAAGTTCCCAAATACCTGCTGAGCAGAGTCTTAACTTGTGGACTCGTGTAATTGACATTGCTGGAGATGTTTTGTTCCACAGGTAAATTCCATTAGTCTTCAAAGTGCATCCTTTTCTGAAAAGACAGTTCACCAGCACAGCTGGCTAGATCAACTAGCTGAATGGAAAGAAAATCAAAAGTAGATCTTTTCAAAGTGCTATCCCAACATCATTAAGGCCTCTACTGCCAAAATCTGCATCTGGTAATAAAATCTTTCTTTTCCAAACATTGTTTTCTCCAAAGAAGCATCCAGAAGTCGCTACTGTATGAGAGTTCCTCAGCCATTGCTAGTTTGTGGTTTTTAACAAGCATGTCTTCCAGGCTGACTCTGCCTGGGAGAGGGTGTCACCCATGACTCAGTGCAGGCTCATGACCTTGGCTCTTCGAAATTACCTGGTGTCAAGGTTTAGACAATTTACATTTTACCACACAGCATGTGCTCTCTCTGTCCCCCAAATGTGCACTTCTTACAGTGTGATGAGTTGTTTGTGGGACAGCACATGCTACAAGCCAGACAGCTAGACAAAACATGCCATGGGAAAGGGAACCACAGTCTAAGCCCTGCATAAAGAAATATGCAAAATCACACCTGCTGGCCCATGTTCCTGATTGTGTCTTAGCATTTCTTTCTTGCCCATAAATAAAATTAAATGAAAATGAATTTAATGTTGAGAAAAGGACCCAGAGTGAGTTCTCACACAAGCTTCATTCAGTCATTGGTGTTTTGTGTGGCTCAACTACACACAGCTTGAGGGTGTGGCTGAAGCTCGTGAGTTGAGTTCAGAGTTGTCATGCCTCCTTAGCACTTAGCGCAGCGCCTCAGGGAAGATGCTCCATCAATACTTGCTTGACAAATGAATGACTAGAAAGTCCCTTTGGATATTAAAGCAAAGACTGTCTGTCTAAACTTTCTACTGTGACCTTGATTGCTGTCGATTTAGAAAATGACTCTACAGCTCTGTATACACGATCATAATTCAGATCTTTATTATGTTTCTTGGTTATCTCTATGACACATCTCCCAATCTCCCCTTGGAGGACCTCTCAGCTCTCTCATGAGAGGTATCCCTCTGTTGCAAGTCTGTAGTTTGACCACCACATCATTTTTTAAGAAAAATTACAGCTGGGTGGTCAGGGAGCCCATACCTGTAATTCCAGCACTTGGGAGGCAAAGGCAGGAGGATCTCTGAGTTCGAGGCTAGCCTGGTCTACAGAGTGAGTTGCAGAACAGCCAGGGCTATGAAGAGAAATTCTGTCTTGAAAAACAAAAGCAACAACAACAACAACAAAAAGCTCCCCCCAAAATAAAACAAAACAAAATACTCCAAAAACAAAAAGAAAGAAAAAAATCACATGTTCTGATGAACAGGGCCAAAAAGGACCCAAGTCATCCCCAAAAGCTGCAGCCTCCTCCCCCAACATACTTCAAAGTAGAACACATTTTCCAAAGTTCCTCCCACCTTTCCTTTCCCATTTTTAACAAAATTTCAAATGTTTCTGCGGGTTCTGCAGTGACATTTGCAAATTCCTCCACTCTGCTATGTTGCCATCGGTCTGTTTGATGCCATCAGTCTGTTTGATGCCATCGATTGGTTCTGCCAGAGTCTGCTTTGCTCTCTAGCTTCTTCTTTTTTATTTTATTTTATTTTTTAAATTTATTTATTTATTTAAATCACATCGTAATTTACTTATTTACACAGAGGTTATAAACACAAAAAGGCAGGATGTGGGGAAGGGAATGGCACGGAGCATAGGTGTTCAGGGGGAGTAAAGATACCTTTCAGAACAGGGTATCAGCTAGGTGTAGGTTCAGGGGACAGGTCACTATGACTCTGCCTATGATTCACTTGTCCTTATCTAAGTTGGTACTGTCCACAGAGGCTATCTATTTATAAGATCTATGACTACTCTGTCTGGTAAATTTCCACAGAAGCTGTCTGTTTACAATAGCTTATAGCCTTCTGTTTCAGTGTTTTTCTGCAGAGACCCAAGACTTTGTGTTAGCATGCATGTATGTCAGGCCTATTGCTGACTTTAAGCCTATGGCTAATTTTAGGCTTTAGTGTATATGCAGGGCTGCTCCTGACATCTCCTCCCTTCTCTAAGTATAGAAGGGCTCTGGCAATTCTATTCTTGTGAAGACGGGGATAGAGGCCTGACCTCCAATAATTGAAGGGGACCTTGTAATGGCTCTGGTCCTCCTGTCATTGTCCAGTGAGGCATGAGGACCGTACCCATCCCGATGTCTTTTTCCTGCAGAGGGGATACTTTTGACGTCAACCCCTATGCAGTCAGGCTTGTCCCTCAGGGAACCCAGAGAGATATTTTTAACTTTTATTTATATTCCCTTGCAGTGCTTAGCTTCACAGCCTAAGCAAGAATTCAGATCGCCAGTCAGAGAGGGTTCTGGGTAGCCCCTCTCTGCTTGGTCTAGGGGCGGAAGTCCCCTCTTTTAGGTTGAGTGGAGATGGGTTTGAGGAACACCCTGGATAAAGTAACAATCTCATCTTGAGTCTCATGGTCCTCCATAACTAACTTATGATAATGTATCTGAATAGGTTTTGCTACCAAATTATCTATCTGTTTTATCACAAAGTTAGTCAGCCTATTTAAGGCCCAGGACCAAAAGAAATCAGCAAAAATAACCCAATTAATGGTCCCAAGATGGGAGGAAGTGGGGTTGACAACCATGGAGAGGTTGAAAAACAGTCCTTGTACCAGCTGTCATCTTTCTCTTTCTCTTTCTCTTTCTCTTTCTCTTTCTCTCTTTCTCTTTCTCTCTTTCTCTCTCTTCTCTTTCTCTTTCTCTCTCTGTCTTTTCTCCAGGCTTTCTCTGACCTTTTTCATGTTCTCTTTAACCATCCCTGTCTAGTCTATGTAAGGGCAACATTCTTCTTTAAGGGCTGTACACAGTCAAGAGCTGTATACAGTCTTTTCTATTGTAGAAGAGTAAATCAAGTCCAATAATATCCTTTGCAATTTTTGGAGATCACTTCAGACATCAAAACGAGGGATTTCTTCAGGTTAGTGATGTCAATCTCTAGCTGTTTGGTGTCCTTGTCAATGGTCCATCAAAGGTCTGAGTAGTATAAGTCTGGAGGCCAGCATCAGGATTAGAGCTTCTACCAGCAGACATCACGGGTGCTCTCTAGCTTCTTGTGTGCTTCATTTCACATCTCTTCCTCTCTCTTTTAAAGATAGGGGTCTCACTATGTAGCCCAGGTTAGCCTCAAACTTATGAATCACCTGCACCAGGTTCCCCAGTGCTTGGATTACAGGCCTGGGCCACCATGTCTGGCTCTGTATTTTTCTTTTCCTTGCCTCTTTTGCTGTACACTTAGAGTTGAGAAACTGTTGCTCTTGCTCTGTAGCTGGCGCCAGTACCATGCCATTTTCTCAACCCTGACCTGTCTTTCTCATCTCCGTCTGATCCTATCATCTGCCTCTTGTCCTTTTTTAGTCTTTTTTCCCTCTTTCCTTCTCCCTGCCCCCTTCTCTCACTGTCTCTGTGAGGTGAGCCTACCACAGAGTACCTTGTAAATCCTCCTTAACTGGAACGCTTTGCCCTTCATCCTTTAGCATCGGTTCTTAGATACACATCCTCCGTTACTGCTTGTGGACATGTCGTTTTTAAAAGGATGAGTTTGTGAGATGTCTGCTCTTGGCTACACCGGTTTATAGTATTCTTGTCCTCTCGGTCCCAGTGGGACTGTTGCTATTTGTTTGCTATTTGTTTTGAAGTTTACATGATGCTCCCTTTCCTTGCTGCTATGGACTCCCAAATATATGGCCATAGTCTCCCAAGGTCCCAACAATTTATAGATTAAAGTCTATCCTTTCTCATTGGTTAAAATTATACCCAAATATTAGTTTCTCATTCTATCTGAGAGCTGACATTGTTGGCCCAGAGTGTTAGAACATTTTATGAGCCTCTTGGGTTTTTTTTTTTAAGATTTATTTTTGTTATTCTTAACATTCTGTGTATATGTATGTCTGTGTGCAAATATGTGTATGTATGAGTGAGGATCCCGAAGAGGTCAGAAGAGGGCATTGGATTCCAGCTGGAGCCTGGGATTGAGTTTGAGTCCTCTGCAGGTGCAGTGCATGCTCTTACCTGCTGAGCGACTTCTCTAGTCCAAGCTGTTTACCTGGTTTTAACAAAATGTAACATTTCAGTCTGTGCTGCTGCTTGGTTATACAAAGAAAGACTGGGGGAGGAGGGAAGAAGATGCGGAAGAGAACAAGAATGGGTGGCTGCAGTAAAATGGAGTATATTCACAGGTGAAAAAATTCTCTCCTACCAAAAACAAAGTAGCTATGTGCTCTACCCCCAGTATCCTCACCCTTCCTGGTACCCAAGGTAACCCCTTACTTAATGCCTTTGTCAGGGTTTCTATTGTTGTGATGAAGCATCATAAACAAAAGCAGTGTGGGGAGGAAAGGGTTTATTCTGCTTACATATCCTGTGCTATGGCCCATTGGGGGAAACCGAGGCAGGAACTGATGCAGAAGCCACCAGAAGGGTGCTGCTTACTGGCTTGCTCCTTGTGCCTTGCTCAGCCTGCTTTGTTATAGAACCCAGGACCACTAGGAGTGGCACTGCACATAATGGTCTAGGCTCTCCTACATCAGTCACTAATTAATAAAATGTTCTGCCTGGAACCCAATCTTATGGAGGCAGTGTCTCAGTTGAGGTTTCTTCTCAGATAACTCTAGCTTGTGTCAAGTTGACATAAAGTGTACATCTTCCAGTTCTATTCCTAGACACTCTCACTAAGTGACTTTCTGTTTAGGAGCATGCTGCCTTCAGCACTTCCTCCTTTCCTATGTGCATCGTGTGATTGTGTGTGTTCACCTGTGTACATGTGCATGTACATACATGCAAGTGTACATATGTGTATGCATATGGAGGCCAAAGCACAACCTCAGGTATCATTGTCCTCGGGAATAGGAACCACTTCCTCTGAGGCAGGGTCTCTTGCTGGCCTGGAGCTCACCAATCAGGCTAGACTTCTAGCCAGCTGCCTCCAGCTCAGCAGTACAAGTGGACACCACCAAGCCCACACCCTCAGCCTTTTGTCAATCTAGCATTCCCCAGCCCAGGGGGCCATTCTTCATCGTACACAAAGCTACTTCCTGTTCCTTTTGGTTTTCGGGAGTTCTGTCTCACCTACGTAAGAATGTCATACCTCTTATGTTAAAAATTTGCCTTCTTTTCTTGTGCTCTGTTTTCTTTGGATCAGCATCAGAGATATATTAGTGCATTGGGGGATTTCCTGATGGGTTTCAATTTTCGCTAAGAATAACACATGAGATGCAGCCAGCAGTAGGCCAACAGGCTTCTCCAGGTACTTCCTTCTGCTCACATTTGACTCACATTTCCCCCTTTGACATCTTAGTGTTGGGTCCTTCCTATAGTCATATTTATTTGGTGAATAATCTACTATATAGAAAGGCCTTTCTCATAGACCTTACCTGCTTATCTGCCTCTCTCCTCCTTCAGGGATTGAGTCCCATCTGAACACACTGTATTTCTTGGCGTCTCAGTCCACCTGCCTTGGTGGACTCCCCCTAAGACCTCAGGGAAGCAGGTTGCCTCATCTCCAATTTGCCTAGGCTTGTGACCTTCAAAGCCATCTTGTTAAGCATATTCCTTTGTTCCCCATAATCACCCAAGGCACCCCCATTTGTCCCAGATTGCCATATACCTTATACTTGGAGATGCACCTGAGACCTGGCACTTTCTGCTAAGTGTTAAGACATTTCATAAAACCACTCAGTTTTAGCAGAATGTAACCTCTGGCCAGCAGCTCCTGTTCTTCTTGCTGGTGGTTTGAGTTATGTGGTCCACTTTGAACACGTGTCAGATGCTTTCTGATGGTCACTGAAAGGTCCGTGGGCAGACAGTACTGGGGAGGTAATCAGAATTAGAAGAGGCCCAGGCTGAGTTCTAGTTCAAAATTTTCCACTTTCCATTCAATCATTTGATCATTCTGAGTCTGTGATGGTTTGTATTTGCTTGGCCCAAGGGGTGGCACTATTTGGAGATGTGGCCTTGTTGGAGTAGGTGTGTCACTGTGGGCATGGGCTTTAAGACCCTCTTCCAAGCTGCCTGGAAGCTAGTCTTCCACTAGCAGCCTTCAGATGAAGATGTAGAACTCTCAGCTCCTCCTGCACCATGCCTGCCTAGATGCTGCCATGCTCTTTGATGATAATGGACTGAACCTCGGAACCTGTAAGCCAGCCCAATTAAATGTTGTCCTTTATAAGAGTTGCCTTGGTCATGATGTCTGTTCACAGCAGTAAAACCCTAACTAAGACAGAGTCTTATGGGTATGGGCACTCTCTTGTTTTATTCTTGTCCTACCACTCTAGGAGCTAGTCTGTAGACATTTGCCCAAGGGCTGTCCCATCTGCGCCTCATTGAATCCATGCAGCTTTTGCCTTCCATGAATGTTTATCTATCACAGTTAATTATAAAAATGTTCCATTTGTGACTTAATTGTTCTGTTTTAGATTTTCCTTCTTCCTAAGCTAAAGACTGGTTATCTACAACATGTGAGACAATGAGTCGAATGTGATGCTTTGTGTGATGAACTTTTCATTTCCTGTAGTTTACATTTCTTTTTCCTACTGAGGTCTTGACTCCCTGGCTCTAGGTGGAGGCCCTAGAGGACAGGGGTGGCACTGTGAAAAAGATGGAAGGATGGAGTTACTCCTGTCATCAAAATTTCCTCTTTATTTTTCTTTTTAAAAATTTAACTGTTTATTAAGAGCAAAGTCCCAGAGTGTCCTTTCTTCTTGAATATATTCACAGTATGGCTCTGGCAGGCAGTAGTCATGGTATGTGGACCTTGGACCAGAAGGCCACAAAGTGGCACAGCTTATATGGGTATAAGCTCTAATCTTCTTCAGTCGCTCCAGGTCCTCATTCATCTTGTTGTCTAGACCACTGGCCAGAACCTGGTTGGACTTTCCATCTTTCTGTCTGTTCAAGAACCAGTCTGGGATCTTGTATAGACGTGGCTTCTGTATGCTGCCGAGCACACCTTCTACCTCATACTCCAGGAGTTCTCCAGACCTTTTGGTGAGGTCAGTGTCTGCTTTCCTCAACATCATGTGAGCATATCTTCCCCTACACCCTTAGTGGCAGTGATAGCAAATGCTATTTTCTGCTGCCCCTTGATGGTGATGTTGAGGACTTGTGCTGGAACTTCTCAGGGATCACTAGAAACATGTCAGAAGCACAAACGGCAGCCAGCTTGGAGGCCTCCTGTGGAAGGAAACATTCTACTTTCTAGAGAAAGGTCAGAAAAGAACCAGATGAAAGTGGCAGCTTTGATATCTTTGGAAATACAATCAGAATCTTTATTTTGATTGCTTAAAAGTGTCTACAGAAGGCAACACCTTCAGCCAAAATTACTTTTGCAGAGAAAATACTCAATTGCATTAGCTGCTTGCGGCAGCAGCTTCTCTGGCAGCCAATGAACTTACCCAATACTTGCTGGCTCTACCAACCAACAGGAGTAGGGGAAAGGCTTAGGGACAGCAGAGTTTATCTTTGCTGTTTTAAAATGGAATATGGGCTACATCTTGTTCAGCAAGGTTATGAGGTAGAATGTTCACTTATTCAGGCACTGCATAAAGTGTGTGGAGGGGGTTTTCAGCACCACAACCTTGTGCTCAAGCCCAGTTCTGTGCAGTTCCTTCCTCTCTTCTTTCTTCTTCTTTCTTCTTTCTTTCTTTCTTTCTTTCTTTCTTTCTTTTTTCTCTTTCTTTCTTTTTCTTTCTTTCTTTCTTTCTCTTTTTTTCTTTCTTTCTTTTCTTTCTTTCTTTCTTCTTTCTTTCTTTCTTTCTTCTTTCTTTCTTCTCTTCCTTCCTTCTTCTTCCTTCCTCCCTCCCTTCTTTCCTCCTCTCATTACTACTACTACTACTATTGAAACGGGCTTTCTCTGTGTATCTATGGCTGTTCTGGAACTTTCTCTGTAGTCCAGGCTTGTAGTGGGAGATATTTGAAAAGATGGCAGCCACCTAGCTGCTGGCTCTAAGTTCCTGCACTAATGGTGGCACCAGCTGGCCAGTGGCTCCGGCCCAGGACCCACGAAACATTGGCATGGCTGCTGCCTCTGTTGGTCAGCTCTGTGGCCTCCATGGCTCTAGACATGGCCCCTGGGCCAACTCTGCCACCCACATGGTGCTTGGCACCGTGACAATAACAGCCATCCTAGTGGTAGATATCACAATTCCCAGAACCTGGTAGAAGTAAGACTCTTAATGCTTAAAGATTATCAGTGGATTTATATATTAACAAATATTCAATACACAAGATGCCCACACAATTAGAATAGTTATCTCAATTATCTAACTTTGATATTAATAATTACCTTTGATTGCTAGGGACACGAGGATAAACATCTGCAGCCATCTCGCTTCTCTCCTGTTCTTCCTCTTCCTCTCTTCCTGCGTTTTTCTCTCCTCCCAACTCCTAGGTCTGCCTCCCTCTTCTCTAGTCAATGACAGGGCTCCACTGCAAATACACTGGGCAGGAAATTTCTGCCACACAGGCTGGCCAAGACTTGATCAAAATCAGGCATGAGGGTGAGTAAGTCTTTCTTTAGCCATTTGTATACATATGGCGATGCCTAAGGATTTTCCTTTTTGGGTAGAAAGGTTCTTGAACATGGAAGTGGGACACAGCCATAAGTGAGAAGAGGAGAAAGGAAAGGCAGCCTGGCATCTCAGCCTGTGTCCTTGTCCCCATCCCAAGTATTAGCTTCTGGATTCTAACATCATATCCTCCCATCACCATGATGAAATATGGTTTGGAGAAGAGCAGAGCCTTAGGGTCCAGATGACAGAATCTTTCTCCTGGTTCTATTCCAATCAAAGGGACTGTGTAGGCTTCAGGCAAACACCAGCAACAAAGGTGTTCTCAAATGGCTTGAGAGCCGAGGATGGCAGTAGGAGAGAAGAAAACATGTGCAGATGTGTGACATGTGACATTTGACAGCTTTTAAGGTGTGCAGAAGATCTTTGGAAATTCTTCAAGTGATTAATGAAGTGGGGATTGATCTCTTAAGGACCTCAGTCTTATAGGTAAAGACTTATTTTAATAGAATTTCACAAACTGGTGAGGAGACATTTAAGGTAGTTAAATGTTATAGGCTTCTAGGGTAGATTAAAAGTTTCTATCAAAGCACTTTGCAAAATTTACAGTGTTGTAGAAAGTGGGAGATTGCCATTAAGGTGAGGAATTAAGGTGAGGATTTTCTGGAACCTTCTGTTCTGGTAGCCTCCTGTTGGATATCAGTAGTGAGTTGCCAAGGCCACCTGTAAGCTGGAGTTAGCAGGTCACAGGGATACAGAACCACTTTTCCCAGGAAACCCAAAGGAGTTTTACTGCACACATGCCATTGCCTCTAGCATTCCTACTTAGAGGTCAAGGTTAAATTCTTCTCTTTAAGAGTTCATGGTCTATAGAAGGTCTCTGTTTCTTCCCAGATCCCATATTCTAAGGCATGCCTCAGAGTGAGGGCTGGGCAGCTCACACAGCCTCTTGGAAGCTTCTAGCCTTGCCAGGCATGGGCCACAGCAGGAGGATCACCTTTGCTTATAGATAGTTAGGCAAGGCTTCAGCCTCTGTCACCATTGGTAGGAAGCAGATAGCATCATAGCTGAACATATAGCTATTGAAGGGTTGTCTTTATGTTTTAAAGTCTGTTTTCTCTGGCCCAGTTCATTGTTTTAGTTGTTACAGAAAAAAAAAATAGCATCTGCAAATTTTGTTCACAAAATTGGTTCATTAGTACCCTGGGATAAAAACTTATTATTTACTTAATAGCTCTCTAGAGCTTGTTTGGGGGTTCTCCTGGGGGGAGCATAGCTACTAGTGTACAATTGGCTCTAAGACAGTGGTTCTCAACCTTCCTAATGGGACTCTTTAATATAGTTCCTTATGGTATGGTGACCCCAACCATAAAATTTTTTCTGTTGCTACTTCATAGCTATAATTTTGCTACTGTTATGAATCATAATGTAAATATCTGATATGCAGGATGTCTGGTATGTGACCCCCAAAGGGGTCAAGACCCACAGGTTGAGAACCAGTGTTTCAAGAGAAGGCTGATCTCTTCTACCACGGGTGCATCTCTGGAATACATGGAATGGTGAAGGAGAAAAGGGTCTTCTATTGGTCTTTCTACCGATTAGCTGAATCAATGCTGATAATTGGTGAGACAACATGTATCAGAACCCCACTGACCTCATCCTATCAAATAGCATTGGAAGTATCCTGGAAGGAAGTCAACACAAGACAGATATGCCTGCCACTCTTCCAGGTCATCTTATGTGAGCTGAGCATGCTCACTGCCCCCAGAGAGCATGAAGTAGGGACAGGGATTACTAAAGTGAAGCAGAGATATTACAAAAATGTCAAATGGATGCTACAAACCAAGGATTTTATAGAAAGCCTCTGAAGAAGGCACTCAAAGAGTCCTTCAGATGGGAAGATAGCAATGTGTTTGCCATAATTGCTGAAGTGCAAAGGCCTATGGGATATGTCAGTAAAGGGCCTCCCACCTGTACTAAGGACAGTGAGGGCATACGGAACTCTTGGCAGATGTGGATTGATCTAAAGAGGAAATAGTAAGTTGCCACCATAGCACTCACAGCCTGTTGCAGGGGTGAGCCAGCTGCAGCTTGAGGGGCCCATCTGGCTTACCATCTATTTTGTAAGTAGTATTTCACTGGGATCCAGAAAGACCCACTTGTTGACACATTGTTTGATGACTGCTTACCAATTACCATAGTGATGATGTTGTATAGTTGAGATGTTAGGGCCTAAAATATCAACTCAGTAGAAAAAGTTTACCAACTTCTGGTCTTGTGGAAATGGCAAGTTAATTCTTGTGGGACATGCTTTGAAGAGGATCCATGGGTAGCAATAGTGGTAAGAGACAGCTGTCTGGTGCCACCCAGGGGTAGTGATAGGATGGATGGATGAGTACCCAGCCTAGTAGACCTGGTGATTGAACTTCATAGTTTCACCTGGACTGGACAGCAGAGTTTATGAGGTTATAGCACACATCCAAATTACAGATGATGTAATGGTTAGACAGAAGTGTGTGTTGTGGGACTCCCTCTTGGTGACTGGAGTGATATAACAGAGCATCCTTCCTGCATAGTACACCATATGCCTTAGTGTGACTGATTCTCTCAAAGTCTGCTGATGAGCAGAATAGACAAGGAGTCTCTAGGACACTTAGTTCTAATCAAGATGAAACCAACAGGGACAGTGACATTCTAGTGCCCCGAGTCTAATGTGCCCACCCCATCATCACAATCTTGTAGGCAAAAGTTTTTTCCAATCTACTTTAACAAGGTTCAACCTCTCCTCTAGCCCACCACCTGTCCAGCGCCCTTCCTGACCAGCAGGAAATCAGACGCAAGACAACCAGGTTCCTTCTCAAGGCAGTTTAATCAGGATTGCAGTTAGCAGGTGTGCCCCCTCCTACCCC
This sequence comes from Mastomys natalensis, assembly GCA_021653895.1. Taxonomy (NCBI): domain Eukaryota; kingdom Metazoa; phylum Chordata; class Mammalia; order Rodentia; family Muridae; genus Mastomys; species Mastomys natalensis. The sequence goes on along the minus strand of JAJTUV010000549.1, from coordinate 1,401,142 downwards.
GGGGACCAGGCTTATATCTATGTAAAGGCCAATGAGCATATGCCACGTGTGATCTCCCTATACGTCCATGTCAGATGACCATTCCCTGTGGCTCTCTACAATCACCCACCAGAGGTAGTGGAAAAGAAAAGTTATTAGGACCTGGGGGACGTAGACATGTTTAGAAATAGTTCTTTGGGGGCAAGTTCAATCTTCATTATCAGGAGTTCAGTCCAGTAGCAAATACCAAATATGAATCAGTAGCTGCAGTCTATTCTTCTCAGCAGACATCACACACAAACCAGCAGCTGTGTCCAGTCTACTTGGCAGTCACCACACATGAACCAGCAAGGGCAGTTCAATCCAGAAGGAACCACAAGGCTTGCCCTACTGGCCTGAGGCCACAAAATTGGCAAGAAGCTGCAGGACCCTCAGGAGAAGTTCTTTGGTGAGTTTCTCTCTGGTGTCACTACAAGTGGAGCTCAGTTATGCAATGTAAGGCGAACCAATACTTGTGCGTTGTTAGCGAAGAATAGAGAAGCAGAGCAAAGCAAACCAATGCTTGAGCACCCACTGTCTGTGGGTCATATTTATCTTTATCATGTGTCCTTTCATGTATTTCCTATAGCAAAACATCCTTTTACCTGTGTGCCCCAGCAAACCATCATAACTGACCTTTCAAAGAAACCAGAAGTTTCCACTCACACTCTTCTCATAGAAAAGACTGGAAAATACCAGAGTGCAGTTTTTTATGCTGACTCTCTGACAGCCCCACTTTCTTTAATACAGCTTTTCTGAAACCACCTTAAAGACACAGGGTAAAGGCTGCAGCTGGTGGTGGTAAAATGAGCTGGTCCCTGAATCTTACAGCTACTTTTTGTTCTTTTCTATTACATATTCTTATAGGTTGACTCCTGGAGGGAAGCCTTACATTCTTTTGCTCAGGCTCTTGAGCAAAAACCAAAAAGGCTACCCCATGCTTGCTTTTTGTCCACCCACTTCCTGAACCTGATGCTGTGGGCTATGTTCTTGTGTAGGCATGGTAAAAATGCTACTGAACTACAGAGGGCAGCATGGTTAATCATGATTGGAGGTTTAGCAAAGGCTCAGAAGCAGAAGTGAGTAGGTTGAGGCACTGGTTAAGGCTGTACTGGGCTGGACCCTTGGAAAGGAAGAATGACTGACAAGAGGAAGAGGAGGAGCTTGGTGCTGGGCAGGTTCTGTGTGGAATTTTGTGGATCCAACTGAGAGCAGGTGGAAATACAGACAGGAAGAAAACATGAGGTAGAGAAAGAAGCCAGAACTTGATTTTCCATCAGTGATTTTCAATTGTAGGACTTTCGGGTCTCAGTTTGAACTTAAAATTGAAAGAATCCCACTGTCCCAGGACACATCCCAGGAGGGGCTCATTCCTTAGTCACAGGACACTTGCTGGATTAACATTCAGAGGAAGAAGGGAGAGGGTGATTAACATTCCTCAGACCACAGGGGAGGGAACCCACCTACAGGTGAGAAAGGCCTAGAACATGTAGACACATTCCAGGAAAGAGGCCCAGGATGGGAGGTGGTCAGGAAGCCAGGCCCTTAATGTAATAAGCCTGGGAAAACAGAAGACACTCATTGTCATAAAAATAATGTGTGAATATGAGTCACCTAGAGACCAGACCTGGGAAGGTCAGCCTTTGTGGTTGCCCTCGTGAACTCTGCATAAAAACTGCTCCCAACTTTGGATCAGGGTTCCTCTTGTCTGCGTACAGGGGAACCCCAGTATACTGGTTATCATCTTATCATCAATAAACCTCATGTTATTGCAGTGAATCCCTTCTGTGAGTGTTTCTGGGGGAGCGTGTCCCCTGGTTTTGGATCTTAGAGTCCAGCACAATTGGCTAAGGCTATAGAGGCCAAGGGGGCAGGGCAGGACAAAAGGTGAAGAAAAAGGAACAGAGCACAAAGTCCTGATGGCTGTTTTCATTGAAGGCTGAGCAGATGAAGAGGAAACCACAGAGATGAGGAGCTTCATTCATTTATTCACTCACTCATTCAATGATGGAAAGAAGTGAATTGGTCTCTTCTCCAGAATGCTCACTGAGAGATGCCCTCAGGAAAATGTAGTGCTAGAGAGAGACTCAAAGAGGAAGTTAGGAAGAGCAGAGTCTGCTGGTGTTGAATGCAGAGAGGCAGAGGAGGAGGAAGCGTGGAGAAAAAGGAGGGGCCAGAGGAATTAAGTGCAGAGGTGCAAAGGAATGGTTTGTCTGATTCAGAGTTCTGCATTCTTCCAGATAGCACAGTGAGTGCCAGCTTCATCGAGGCTTCCCTCTGTTGCCATAGCAACGTCTGGGCATCACTCTGTTGCACAGTCTTGAAACATTGAGGAAGTTACTTTATATCAAGTTATCTACCAATTAGGCTAGTGATTTTCCTGTTTCTCAAAGCATTCTAGATAGATTTTCTCTTCCACGAATTCATTTTTCAAATTCTTCATCATTGGAATCCTGGAGCAAACACTCCCTCACACACACACACACACACACACAATGGGGAGGGGAGAGAGAAAGAGAGAGAGAGAGAGAGAGAGAGAGAGAGAGAGAGAGAGAGGAGAGAGAAGAGATTTAAAATGAAAATATCATGTCGTGTGGTAAAAGTCTGCCCATTATGAAAAAAATATCTTGAGAATGGAATACAAGTAGAAAATACAAGCCAATCATTTCCCCTTTGTTCTCTCAGTCTTACTGATAGACACATTACAGTTAAGTATACTTGCAACTGTGCATTTACAGTTTTGCAACCTTTTATTGGAATTTTTGTGTCTAAACTAATAATCTTAGCATTTCAAAGACAGATGTTGATAGGAGTTAGTAGCCATTCCATTTTTTGTCTCCAAATGCAAGTAATTTTGAAATATTGTCCGAGTGTCTTATAAACTCCGTTGTTAATGTAGAGCCAATTGTGAGTGAGATCAAATCATATTCACTTCTAACTCATACTGTTAGGTTTAGTGTTTGAGTAAATTCTCCAAGTATGGGCTGACAGAACAGTCTTCTCTATGATAGGAAGCTATTCTGACCCTAGCCTGTCTCTCTTTCCTCTGTGTGTTTAATTCTTAGTTTTATTCTGTCAGTATGTGAAAATGCAATAGTTATACCAGGAAGCAGACAGGAAGTTGGCTTCTTTTTTTTCCTGCTGGAAAAACTCACTTGCTTTATGCATTTTTCCATTGTGTTGCTAAAGTGTGTGTTTCTATTTTAAGTGTGTTTCTCGCATAACAAATAGAGCTTGATTTTAAAGTATTAACTCTTTTTTATTTATTCACTTTACATCCCACTCATTGCCCCTTCCTGGTCACCCCTCCCACAATCTTCTTCCCTATCCCCTTCCCTTCTCCTCTGAGGGGGTGGGAGGCTCCCTGGGTATTCCTTGACCCTGGCACATTAAGTCTCTGCAAGAGTAGGCACATTCTCTCCCACTGAGGCCAGACAGGCAGTCCAGCTAGAAGAACATATCCCATGAACAGGTAATAGCTTTTGGGTCCCCAAAGACCAAGCTGCACATCTGCTACATATGTGCAGGGGTGCCTAGGTCCAGTCTGTGTATGCTTTGTGGTTGGTGGTTCAGACTATGAGAGCCCCAAGGATCCAGGTTATTGACACTGTTGGTCTTCTTGTGGAGTTCCTATCCCCTTCTGGGTCTTCAATCTTTCCCTCTACTCCTCCACAAGTGTCCTCAAGCTCCATGAACTGTTTGGCTGTGGGTGTCTGCATCCCTCTGAGTCAACTGCTGGGTGGAGCCTCTCAGGGGATAGCCATGCTAGACTTCTATCTGTAAGCATAACAGAGTATTACTAATACTGTCAAAGATCAATTTGCCCATGAGATAGGTCTCAAGTTGGTTGGCCATTCCCTCAGTCTCTGCTCCATCCATGATGCCTGCATTTCTTGTAGAGGATAAATTTTGGGTTAAAAGTTTTGTGGGTAAGTTGTCCCTATCACTCCACTGGGTGTTCCTGCCTGGCTACAGAAGGTGGCCTCTCATGCTCCATATCCAGTGCTGTGAGTCATTGTTAAGGCTTTTATTAGCCAACATGACTTGTTTTTACTTTTGTGGCCACTGATAAACCATATTACATTTGGTTTTGCCTCTTTGTTATACTTCTAACTGTCCTGTCATTTCCCCCCCTCCCTAACTTTTTTATGTTAATTCTTTATGTATATGTGTGTTTTGTTTGCATGTATGTTTATGTATCATGTGTGCTCCTGGTATCCAGTGAAGCTAGAACAGGGCATCAGATCCCCTGGAACTAGAGACATTTTTGAGCTGTCATGTGGGTGCTGGGAATTGAACCAGGGTTATCTAGAAGAATAGCCAGTACTCTTAGCTTATGACCCTTCAGTCCCTCCTCTAAAATTTTTAATTGTAAAAGTTATTTGCTGGGAGCCGACTCCTAGCTGAAAACAGCTATCATCTTTGCAGCCATCTCGGGCCATATATTTGAATGTTGATACTTTTCCACCCTGACAAGAGACTTGTTTTTCTAGCATGATATTTTTGCAAACAGCCAACAACCGCTGAGCACACTCTGATAAGCATCTTGTTTTTCTCAGACATGTGCTGGCTTATGGTTTAGTAACCCCAGCTGCAAGGCACTCATGGTTAAGAGTCTCGAGCTGCACTTCCCTGCTTGTGCTTATATACCCATAATTGCCTTTCAATAAATGAGATTTGATCAGACACCCTGTCCTTTCTCCATTCTTCACATCTCTTGTGCCTCCATCCCCACTCTCTTTCTTGCAGACCTTGTTGACTGACCCACAGGCCAGGTCATCTAGCTCCCAATGTGGGACAGGAAGAATGAAAGACTCCATGAGGCACGTTACTGGAAAAAGGGTCGACCAAAAATTCAAAAGTGAAACAAAGGTGATTGTCACGGGAACCTGCCTTGTTGAGACAGGTAAGTCATAGTAATGAAAATGGGGCAAGAAATAAGTCAGCATGAACTATATGTGGAACAGATGAGAAAGGCTTTAAAGACACAAGGAGTAAAGGTGAAAATTCAGCATTTGTTGGTCATTTTTTGCTTTTTTTTTATCACTTTTTTTATTTGATATTTTATTTATTTACATTTCAGATGCCATCCCCTTTCCCCATTCCCCCCACCTATTAATCCCCTATCCCATCCCTCTTCCTCCTTTTTTTGCCTTTATACTGTTTAAATTACATGCAAGTATTAAGGTCAGTTCTAGGTTGAGGAACTAGCAATCCAATAGATGCAGTAAGGAAGACAATAAAACCAGATAGTAAAAGGACATGCATGACAATAAACAGAGTCCCGCGATCACTCCTGTGATCACTATTTCTAAGAGCTTATCAGGATGATCAAAATATCTGAGCATACTTCCCTGTCCTAGCCCAAAGTCATCTTCATGCCTGAAGCCTACTTCTTTGTTCTAGCTTAAGATTTAGATTTTTGCCTATAATTACTTCTTCGTTCTAGCCTAAGATTTAGATTCCCTTGGTTTCTTCAAGAAGGAACCATTGATGAAAAAAGATGGCATAGAGTTGGAGATGAACTTAAAGATTTTTTACAGGACATTTGGGCCTGAAAAGGTCCAGTTACTGACTTATCATATTGGAACTTGATAAATGAAATGATATCAACAAAGTGTCTGTTGATAGTGGCCGTCATTTAAGAGGCTGAAAAAATTTAAAAGACAGTGAAAAGAAAGAAAAAGGAAAGGAAAAGAAAAAAGAAAAGGTTGATTCTTCTAAGGAAGAAATAAATTTAATTGCTCTAGATAGTGATGATGATGATAAGGTAGTGACCTCTCAAAGGTCATCCAATTGGTCTCACAGTTTGGATCAGACTTTAGAGACAGAATCCAAGGGGAAGGAAACAAAACCAAAATAGCGGTGCTTGGCCCAAAGAGAGAAATGACTCAGCTGTTCAAAAGAAAAACATGAAACGCATATATCCAAAATTAAAATCCAAAATATGATCAAAGGTTGCTCACTCTTTGTTGGAGTCAGACTGGGATGACCTAGAGGAAGAGGTGGCCAAATATAACCCTGAATGGCCCCCTCCCTATGTGCCTCTACCTCCAGACACTCCCGCTATGAGGATGGTGGTTGTAGATCCCAGAAAGGAGTTACAGGACATTTTTTCCCCTTAAACAACAAATAGAGTTAGAGGAAGAGCATCAGGACTTAATTAATCAGCTACAAAAGTTAAAGACAGGGAAGATGTCTCTTAAGGGCAAAAATCCCCAGGGTCCTCAAGTTCCTCAATGTGGAGTCCAAAGATGGCCCCTGTCCTCTGGCTTTAGTTCAGCGTCAGATTGCCCAGAGGAGGGAGAGGCTGAGGCTTTCCTTGTCTCAGAGACCCAGACACTCAAGGCATTGCTTGGAGACATCACACAGGGTTTAATTTTCAAATCGTTAAAGAATTAAAAAAATGAAGAATCACAATACAACGTCACTGCTCCTTTTACTCTTGTAAATCTTAGAATCTACCACAGAGGAGTGGCTGATTTCTGGGGGATTGGAATACTGTAGTGAGAGTAGTTCTTAGTGGTGATGATCATCTTATTTGGAAGTCAGAGTAAAGAGACAGCTAGATAATCATTATCCACCAGACAAATTGGTTCAGTTTTGTAATTGCCATGCATTTGATTTGTCCATCTTGCACAATGCCTGCACCTATAAAAGAAGCATTGCTAGTTTTCACTGATGGTTCCTCATTAGGAACAGCCACTTATGCCTTTAAGGATCAAGTAATCTCCTTTGCTACATCATCTGTGTCAGCTCAATTGGTTGAATTACATGCTGTTATTGCTGTGTTCCAAGCATTTCCAAATAAGCCATTAATATTTATACAGATAGCTCATATTTAGCTCAGTCTATCCCTCTGCTAGGAACTGCTGTGCAAATAAAGCATTCCTCAGAAGCAGCTCATTTGCTTTTACAGTGTCAACAATTAATTTTGAAGAGAAAGTGTAAATTCCTTACAGGATACCTGAGATCCCACACAGGACTATCAGGTCCCCTCTCTGAGGGAAACACCAAGGCAGATCTAGCCACTCGTGTAGCCACAGTGACTTTATCAGATCCATCATCTAACTTGGATCATGCCATAAAGGCTCATGAGTTACATCATCTTAATTCCCAAACTTTAAAGATCGTGTTTAAAATTACCAGAGAACAAGCAAGACAAATTGTCAAACAATGTCAATCATGTGTTACACTTTTACCAGTTCCTCATTTGGGTGTGAATCCAAAGGGACTGATACCAAACAGTCTCTGGCAAATGTATGTTACTCATTATAATGAATTTGGAAATCAAAAATATATACATGTATGTGTAGATACATACAGTGGTTTCATTTATTCAACATGACAAACTGGGGAAGCAAGTAAACATGTGATCACTCATATACGCACTACGATCACTGTATTGGGTGTGCCTAAACAGATAAAGACTGACAATGTCCCAGGTTATACAAGCTCCAGTTTCCACCAATTCTGTGGAAAATTTGGGAATACTACATAAAACGGGTATTCCATATAAACCACAGGGCCAAGGTATAGTAGAAAGGGCACATCAAACCATTAAACATCAATTTGAAAAAAATTAAAAAGGAGGAATGATCCCCCAGAAATATCCTTCATTACACACTCTTTATTTTAAATTTTTAAACTTTGGATTTTGAAGGAAAATCTGCTGCAGATAGATTTTGGCATCCTGATACCAAAAAGAATTTTGCACCAGTCCACTGGAAAGACCCACTAACTGAAACCTGGAATGGGCCAGACCCAGTGCTTATCTGGCAAAGAGGTTTATATCTGTCCTGCATATATTCCCAAACAGCAGATGCCACACACTGGTTGCCAAAGAGACTGATTAAATAAATAAACAATAATAACAAATCCAGGGAAGAAAAGCCCCCTGAGAACCCTACTTTTTCTTTGCAGGAAACGTGAAGATCCTTCACAATTGCCTTCAAACTGGAACAGATCAACCAGCAAATGCATATAACCTGACATGGAGAGTCCTCAGTGCCGAAGGAGACATCATCACCAGTGCCTCCAAGGTGACTTCACTGGACTCCTGGTTCCCCTGACTTATGATTTAGTCAAGTACATTGTTTAGACCCAGGAGAGAAACCATTACCACAGTTACTGTACCTGTTCTTTTGGGTTTGGGATTGACTGGGGCAGTGATGGGGATTTCCTCATCGCTTGTTTTGCAAGATCAAAGCTATGATCAGCTCTGTACTTCTATAGATTTAGATCTAGAAAGAATGAAATCCACTATATCACATTTGCAAAATTCATTATCCTCAGCTGAAATAGTGCTACAGAATAGAAGAGGCTTAGACCTTTTACTCCAACAGGGGGTGTTGTGTGCTGCCCTTAAAGAAGAGTGCTGCTTTTATATTGACCATTCAGGCATTGTTAAAGATTCTATGAAAAAGGTCAGAGAAGGCCCAGAAAAACCACAAACACCAGCGTGACCAGGAACAGGGCTGGTTCAAGGCTTAGTACCTAGCCATAGCTCACTACTTTACTCCCATCCATCTTGGGACTCCTATTAGGGGTACTTATTCCCTTCTCTCTTGGACCCATACTGTTCAACAAACTAATGACTTTTGTATGACAACAGATAGACACTATTCAAATGAAACCCATACAGGTCCATTTATTAGAGGCTGGAAGTAGGGGACTCTAAAACCTCTGTCATTGAGACTGAAAAGAATTTGCCCCTAACTTACGTGCTAAACCGGATAGTCAACGACCAGTAAGAGAACACCTCAAGACCCTTGCCCCTAACTGGGAGGGCTCACTAACATAATACAGGAGCTCGACCAAATGGCTGTTGAATATCAGAGACAGGAAAGGGAGGCTGGTTCTGTTCCAACCTAAGACAGACATGGTTTCTGTAAGTTTTCCCAGCCTTCTTCCCTTTTGAAAAAATTAAAAAGGGGGACCAGTTGGGAGCTGACTCCTAGCTGAAAGCAGCTATCATCTTTGCAGCCATCTTGGTGCATATATTTGAATGTTGATACTTTTCTACCCTGACAAGCGACTTGTTTTTCTAGCATGATATTTTTGCAAACAGCCAACAACCGCTGAGCACACTCTGATAAAACATCTTGTTTTTCTCAGACATGTACTGGACTTATGGTTTAGTAACTCCAGCTCCAAGGCACTTGTGGTTAAGAGTCTCAAGCTGTACTCCCCTGCTTGTGCTTATATGCCCATAATTGATTTCAATAAACGAGACTTGATCAGACACCCTGTCTTGTCTCCATTCTTTGTGTCTCTTGTACCTCCATCCCTACTCTCTCCCTTACTGACCTGAGGGCCGGGTCAGTTATTCCCTACCTTCTAAAACTTAATGTATTTTCCCAGTTTACAAGCTGTTTTATTTTTACTAAAAATAAAACAGTTACAAGCTGTTTTATTTTTACTAAAAATACTCTGTGTAATATATTCAAGAGGGTATAGAGTGCATCTGTGTGTACACATATATTTATACAACAGTTTAAGAAACAGAAAATGGAGGCAGGCCATGGTGTCTCATGCTAATGATCACAGCATTCCAGAAGCTGAGGCAAGAGGAGTGCCACAAGTTCAAAGCCAGCCTGGTCAACATCGTCATTTCCAAGCCAATTTTGGGTATAGATGTGAGATTCTTTGTTCAAAGCATACATACATACATACATACATACATACACATACATACACACACACACAAGAAGGAAGCATATTACAGCCTCTGCTTTAGAAGCCCAGATCTTTAGCCTTTGATTTTTATGACTACACAGATTAGATGTAATCATCAGCCTTGATGTTTATTTTGATTTATGAATGCAATTACCATTTTCTTTGATTACATAATTACCTTCTTAAGATGGGTATCTCCCTTCTTAATGCCTTTCTATGTTTCTTTTAATCTATGTGTGTGTGTTTGTGTGCATGTACGTGTGCTGTCTCCTGTGTGTAAGTATGTGCTGGCACATGGAGGCCAGAAGTCAGCTTTACGTCTCTTCCTCTAGCTTTAGTATCTTAGTTTTAGAGACAGTTTGTCTCATTGGATCTGGTGTTCCCTGACTCACCTACAGTGTCTGGCCAAGGAGCTCAGGGAATCCTCCTGTCTCTGCCCCAGTGCTCCCTATTCAGTGGGCCAGAGTGACTGACCTGGACATCCGTGGGCAGCTTTTATGTGGGTGTTTCGATCCTAACTCAGGTCCTCATGCTTGTGTGGCAGGCACATTGCTCAGTGGCTGTCTCCCCAGCCCCAACTGTCCTTACTTCCGAAGCTCTTCAGGTCTTATACCCATTGGGCTGCTAGGCAAAATGCTTTACTGCTGAAGGACACCCTCAGCCTACTAAGGATCCCTTCCGGCTTGCTTTGTTTTGCCTCTTGAATTCCTGATCCCCTGCTTTTCAAGTGCTGGGGTTACAGGTGGAGACCACACCTGGCCTCTCAGGATGTTTTGGAGGTAAAATATCTTGGCTTTTGTTCAGTTGCATACAATGCATTTCATCCTTATTCTTGAGGGCTAAGTGCTGCTCTTACTTACCCCTCACTATTTCCTCCAGCATCCTGAAGACATGTTTAGTCTTTCCACTTCTACTATTGTTGGCAAAAAGTCAGAAATTGAGCAGATAACCGTTTTTTTTTTTCTCAATTTTTAAGCTATTATATTTGTCTTTAGTATTCTGCCCTTTCCCTGGAATAAGTGTGTATGTGAATATTTTGAAATTTTCTAGGATCCATAAAAATATGTGAAGGCTCAGTGGGTAAAGATGTTTGCTTCAAGGCAAATGTCCTGAGTTTGATTCCCAGACTCACATGGTGGAGGGGATACTTAGCTCTCAGGGAAAGGAAGGCTCTCACTTGAGTATCATGACAGACCCACAGACATGCATACATGATTTCAATACCCAAAGCTTCCCGTGGTCAATTCTGATATTGAAACTTCACTCTGCCAGTAGTCTTGTGTGTGTGTGTGTGTGTGTGTGTGTGTGTGTGTGTGTGTGTGGTTTTATCACAAGCTCACCTTTTTTTCTGGTGAAAATTGTATGGTGCTTGGGTTTAAGAGAATAGCCCTTCTATTTTTCATTAATGCCTGGTTATAATGTTTTGGCTTAAAATACTTTCAGAATAGGTATGTGGGACAAATTTGGCATGTTACCTCTGCTGCTGCTGCTGCTGCTGCTGCTGCTGCTGCTGCTGCTGCGTGGTGGTGGAGGGGTGGGGGTAGAGACTTTTTTCCTTTCCAACTGAAATTAAGGTTTAGACACAACCTTTTCTTTGCTAGCTTTCTTTGCTTAGCAAATATTTTCTACTTTACTCGTTTACTGGGCATGTGGGCCTTTGGGGACTCTTTCCAGAGCTCCTTGCTGACTGCACTGCCTTGTTGCAACGCTCCCCTGTGCCCCCTCCTCAGGTGCTCTTAAAACTGAAAGACCTAATTTACAGAATATCAGCGAATGCCCTGAGGGTCTCTTGCCTGCTTGGGTGAGCGTCACCAGCTTTTTTGGCGTCCACTCCCTTTTGACCTCTGAGGATTAAGATAACTTAATTTCCTGGCTAATCCACCATTCAATTTGTTTAATGTTTTAAAGGAGCTTTATAGGGAAAGGTTGCCAGGATACAGTGTCACATTGCTGGAGATAACGCATGAAGGATCTCTTCTTATCAAAAGATGTGCAATCAGGAATATGGGAATGGGAGGATTTGTATGATACTCCCACAGGTTCAAGACATGATGTTTGCTTATGTCTGACTTTTGAATTGTGTTTGGAGACGTTTCAAACCAAATCCTGCCACTTACTACTGGTGAAGGTGACAGTAGTCAAACCTCCTTTGCCAAGAGCAAAGGACAGGTATTTGCAGGATATATGCAAATATTTTTACCAACGTATTAGAAAAGAACTTCCATAATGGGCATGCCCGTGTTTTAGTAAAACTTTATTTACAATACGACAGAATGGAATGAATTTACAAAACGGGGCGGGTTGTGGCTTTTGGGTTTTATGCCATATCACCTGTGGTACTTACTGGATGTTGTGAACACTAAGCTAGCAAATTGATGATATCCTACCATGATGCTGTAGGAAATGAGGAAGACAGCTTTGAACTAGTTTCCTGACTTTTAAACATAAGGATGCCTGCACTTCAGAACGTTCAAATGTGTCCAGTGCTGTCTCCTCTTCCATTACCGATGGTATATAGTGAGGTACTGCAGTAACAGACACCCCCACCTTATGTTTCTGTCCTCTGTAGCAAAAGTACCTGCAATTTAACTTTGCAGCCTCTCTATGGAGAGAACAATCCAACAGACTCCTCTGTTGGGCATCTTTGATTACGACCCCCCTAGAGAAAGATCCATTTTTTTCCAGGAATAGCTTTCTCTCACTGGAAGAGTTGAGGCTGTAAATCTGTAGAGGCAGACCAAAAAACCATTCATGATCTCGAAGAAATCATTTGGTGTGCTGAACCAGAAAGTGATAAACTCAAACTGCAGCCCCTACAGACCTCGTAAGATACCTAAGGCTGAACTTCTCCGTTTCTAACTGCTTCCAGCTGAGAAGTCCATCCCAGGACAGCACTGAGGAACCTCTAAAATGTTCCCTTTAAAAACGGGGAATTCACGAGTTTAAGTCCTACCTGCCCATCCTAGGCGCTCAGGACCCAATTTCTCTTCCAGGCTTAGCAAAGAAACCAGAACCAGAGCCCAGCTTGTTTGAAGCCAAAGCTTGTGCACTCTGCTGTTCTATGTTTTCTGACAGCCATATTCCACAGCTGCTTGCATGCATGTTCCTGTAGTTTTCTCGAAATTACCTACAATTCTTCTCTGGGACTTTCAAAGATACTTTTCTGAAGTTTTAGAGAAAAGCCTTGGATCTTGTCCAAGCAAAAAGGTCTCAAGTCTTTTCTTCATTAACAGTTTAAAAACAAAGTTCTCAAAAACTTGCTATTGAGTCTCTGGTACACATCTCTAGTCCCATAGCTCAGGAAATACGGAGTTGGGGTGGGGGTGAGGGTGGAGGTGGGGTATGAGTTCAAGTCTGGCCTGGACTACTTAGGTAGACCATATGTCAAAAAAAAAAAAAAAAAAAAGGGCAAGCAAACAACAAAAACAAACTAAACAAAACAAAAAACCAAGCTCAGTATCAGAGTACCTTGTATTCATCTGCAACACGGCCATCATCAAAAATAAATAAATAAATAAGGAAGAAATGAATGAAGCATTGAATACATGAAGGAGTCAATGAATTAACCACTCTATTGGTTTTGAAAAAGGATAGCTGTCTGTTTTTTAATTGTTGGATGCAAAAGGCCAGAGCCATTGCTTATTTTAAAACACCCAGCGGTTCCCCCATGAATTCTGTACTGTGTTATAGTGGAGCCTCAACTGTAACACAACAGGCCTCTGCCCTCTACGCAGGACTCCAGGGATGAAGCCTGGAAATCACTGTGGGTGCAGGCAGCTTCACTTGGGGCTTTAGCCAGTTCCTCACTCATACAGAAGGGAGAAAGCACCAGGGACTAGAAGGATGGCAGCGTTATTTCTAAGAGGATGAAGTGCACCGCGGTGCAGGCGGCGGGTGGGAAAGGGTTAAGTGTGGAGTTGTAGGCAGCTGGCACGGGTAACCTGATCCAGCTCAGCAGCAGCTTTTTAAACCTGCATTTTAAAACCAGGAAACCTGGAGGACTCCAGACACTGGGCTGGTTTTACTGGTCTCAGCTCTCTGTTTAGAAAACCAGGCTTTTCCTCCGGAGCTGGTGTGTCTTTCGGGGTATGAGTTACTTCTGGGCACGCCTCAGTTCAACGCGTTGCCGTGGGTTTTACTAGTTTCATTCTCAGAGATTGTCCTGGTCTTTGCTAATAGGGCAAAGTAAGAATGTAACAAAAAGGATGTTATAAAATCGCTGAGTGTTTGAATGAGGGACTTCGGTCAGTTAAGAGTGTTCAGAGCCAAACTCGATCAGATTCTTTCTTACAGAACTTCTCAAACCTCGTTTCAAGTTCAGAGTTAGGAAATTTTCTCCACCCTACAGAGAGCCACTGCTTGGTTTACCGGAAACAATCTATGAGGAATGATGTGGGCTTGGTAGGGCCCTGAGTGCAGACAGTGAGTGACAGACCTGTCAGTGTCCTAGCCAGACTCAGCTGTTGATACCTGTGATGTGCTTTAATTCTTGATGGAACCAAGAATGTGAAAATAAGGTTGTCATAGGCAGGAAGTGTTCTTAAAGTGCATATGACATATCCAGTGTCAGGCTGAGCGAAAAGAAAGGGAAGATTAGTAGCTTAAAGGGCCTGAGTTGTCTCCTGAAGGAAGCGGGCTGGAGGGAGGAGGTAAGGGCTTTGCAGAGAATGATGGGAGGGGAAGTTTGGAGGCAGGAGTCTGGGCTTCATGTTTCTACTGGCTACTGGAGTACAAGGGTCCTGTTTTTCTTTCAAAGAGGAGGACAAATTGATGGGAAAATGTAGTTGAGACAGATAAGGTAGTAGGCCAAAATTAGCCCAAAAAGTATGGGTTTGGTGTGGATTAGTGGTGGCTACCTTCAGTCCATTTTTTTTTCTGACTGCTTTCACCCCTTTATATAATGCCTTCGTCAGTCTGATAAGAGGCAAAGAATACGTTTTGAAAAAGTTATCCAGTGTTCAGTGTGTGTTTGTGTTCATGTGTGTGCATGCGTGTGCAGATATGCATGCACACATGTGTATGTTGCCAGAGGACGACCCTCAGGCCCTGTCCATCTTTTACTTCTCCTTCTCTCTTCGTCTTCAGTTTTTGAGGCTAGCTCTCTTAGAGGCTCGGAAATTGCCAAGTCAGCTGGCTTGCTGGCCAGCTAGCAACAGAGATCTGTGGGTTTCCATCCGCCTTTTCAGCGTCCAGATTCCAGATGCATGCTGGGTGCCCATTGTTTGCTCTCCCACAACTCAGGTCTTCTGTCCAGTGCTAAATTTAAGTGGCATCACACTCTACTGCTGTTGTATGAAGTTATGCAGGCAATTCAAAACACTAATGACTTAAGATTTCAGTAAAGAAGCCATTGCAGCAATTCAACAGTCTGGGAAGCATGGAGGTAGAGGTGAGGCAGGAATTTCCTTTTAAAGCTTGGCCGCCATTTATATGCGACTGTATCTGATTATAGAGAATATTATTACCCACCTGGCACTCAACCAATCCTGCAGCTGTCTGAGCATCTTTGAATTTTAATTTAAGCAGAGAAACAGGAAAATCCCGTACACTCTATGAAAGGACACAGAAGTGTTTAAAACAGATTCCAAAATGGAATAAAAACAAATTGGAGGACTTTTTATGATCAAAAGACAAGTGTTTTGTGGACATCTTTGGTGAAATGGATCTCAGTCTGGGGTGCATCCAAAGCGACTTTCCCCCCTTGATACAGGAACAACTCCTTTAAAAATTATTTATTTGTGTGTGTGTGTGTGTGTGTGTGTGTGTGTACTCTAGTGTGCATGTGCCCCTATGGGTACAGACATGCCAACATGTCACAGCATGTGTGTGTGGATCAGAGGACCACTTGTGGGAGTCAGTTCTCGCTTTTCACCATTTTGAGGATGGAATCCAGGTCCTTAGGCTCGGTCGGTGGCAAGTGCCCTCACCTGCTGGGCCATCTCAGTGGTCCAAAATTTCCTTTTAACCTCATGGACACAATGAAGTTTGGTGGATGATATTAATGAAAGGTGTAGGTAAAATGGCATGGGATATTATTTAATTACATAGCCTCCTATCTAATGCACAAGAGTTTCAAGTAAGAAGAAATGATAAGGAACATGCTACAACATATAGGCTTGGGTAGCAACTTCCTAAAGAGGGCACCTTTCATCCAGCAATTAAGACCAATATTTGAAAAATGGGACCTCAGTGAATCTACAAAACCTTCTGCACAGCAAGTAAGTTATTAATTGAGTCAAGAGAAGGTCCATAGACTAAGAGAAATTCTTCATCAGTTATAGAAAGGATTAATATCTAGACTACACAAAGAACAAAAAAACCAAAGCATCAATTTCTCTTCATCAGTTATAGAGAGGATTAATATCTAGACTATACAAAGAACAAAAAAACCCAAAAAAACAAAACAAATCATCAAGACAACAAAGAAGCCAATAAAAAAATGAGCTATAGATCTGACCAGAGAGTTCCCAGCAGAGGAAATGCAAATTGCTGGTCAACATTTAAAAAAAATGTTCAACATTAGCTTTCAGAGAATTCTATGTTGACAGTCAGAAGGGCTGTCATCAACACATCGAACAATCCAAAACCACACAAAAAGCACATAAAAAAAACCCAAAACCAAAAAAACCCAGACCAAACCAAACCAAAAACAAAAATCAAAACCAAAGAGCAAAACCCAAATGAACAAGAACCCCCAACAGCAGCAACAGTAACTGCTGTCAAGGATGAAGAGAAAGGAGACCTTTATTCACTGTTGTTGGGAATGAAAACTGGAGTGGTTATTATGGAAACTAGTACAGGGTTTCCTCCAAAGACTGGAAATCGAGCTAATATGAACCATCTGTACCACTTCTGAGCATCTACCCCAAAGACTGCACATGATACTACAGAGACACATGCTGATTATACATGTTCATTGCTGCTCTACTCATAGTAGCTAGGAAACGGAACCAGCTTAGATGTCCATCAACTGATGAGTGGACAATGAAAACATGGGACATAGACACGATGTAATTTTATTCATCTGTAAAGAGAAACAGAATTATGAAATGTGAAGGTGAAGGACAGACAGAAACAACCGTGCTGAATGAAACAACCCAAATCCAGAAAGACAAATGTTTTGTGTTCTCCATTGGGTGGATCCTAGATTCAAACTTCTGTTTGGTATGTTTAACTTGAAGTACCTTCTGAATCGAGGAAACTAGAAAAAAGCCATGGGGTGGTGGTGTCCCTTGAAGGGAGAGGATAGTAGAACATAGGTGATATGGAAATAGAGACATGAAATACTGGGGGTGGGAAGGTTTAAGTAGGGAGGTAGGGGGGAAGAGATGGGGGAGGGTTAACAAAAAGTTGTATGAACAAGTTATATAGAAATACTATGTTGTAACCCAAGTTTAAAACCATAACTTGAAAAAATAATAGTTTATAGAGCAATACCTGGCAAGACTGGACAAGATTGCTTATAGAAGTTATGGATTATTAAATAAAATTCCCAGTGCCAAATGTCAGATACCTCTTTTTAATGCAGGAAGGCTCTAGATTTCCTCCAACACAATACAGGGTCTTGCTATTTTTCTTGGTTGCCCATATGAATTAGATAACAAGACCCGATTGCTGAAGATACCGCACATGCTGATTACAAGATATAGAGAAACTAAGCTCAAACTAGAATGAAAGCTGGGTGACTTCCATGGTGTCAGAATGTGCTATGTGGGCTGTGGGGGAGAAAAGGTTCCGATTACCATGCCTGGCTGTAAACTTAAAAAAATGTAAGTATCAATATGCCAGATAACATGTGTCCACCTGTGTGATAGTGGCATGACTGTTAAAGAAGTAGCCAACCACTTTATGATTGGACTTGAGGTCCTCTCCACAAGAAGGAATACATTTCGGATACAATAAATTCTGATGAAATACCAAACAACAATAACAACAACAAAACCTCAACAAACAAACAAACAATCAACAAAACAAAACAAAAAAAAACCCCAATCAACTAATCAACAAAAAAGAACATAACTTAGTGCCTGAGAAAGTAATAGGCTGTAAGGAAGAGCCTAATAATGTTTAGTTAAATAGACACAGCACCAAACTACTTGTAATTAATTATATTTATGCCCAGAGACAAATGATACTCTTAGCCTTAACCAGAGAAGCCTCTCTTTGAAGTAAAAAGCTACCATGTCCTGAGTGGCTTGGGTATGGAAACCTGACTGGGATGGTGAGGGACTGACGAAAGGTCAAGCTGTGGTAAGATGGACTCTGATAGAGTGGCACCAATTATATGGCAACCAGAAACCACAGCAAGTGTTTTATGTATAGCACAGGTGGAGAGGCTAGGTAGTCTCCTCCACAGGCTATCTCAGTCTGTAGACATACAGGAGGAAGCGACACTCTGTAGTTTTTTGCACACATTAGCCAATCATTCCTAAATCGTTTTACGTGGACCCCATATGGCTTTTCAGTTTCCCATGGTCTGAGGCATTATTGGTTTTTGACATGGCTGTGCCCACGTCAAACAGTTCACATCCGTGTAGGACTTCAATTATACTTCACACATCTACTCAAGGGTTCCACAGCTCCTGAGGAACAAAAGTGATGCAGAGACACTTAAACGCCCAAGTTGCTATGACTAGGTGAAGATAGAGTGCTCATCCCTAAAGACTTTTCTGTTCTCCTTTCTAAGGCTCCAAGAACGTTGCTGAAATGTGGTGGAAAGAACATTGAAGTCCAAAGATAGAAGTGTGTGGAATGCCATCTCCTGGCTATGATACGGCCATTCAGAGCAAGAGCTCAATGAAACTCTGCTCATCTCTAGTGAGCCTGCATGAGAATGGTCCTGTCATTAGACCACCATGAATTGGGGGGGGGCAAGGTGGGGGTGGGGTCAAGAGGCTCTTCTCTGCCTTCTATTGAAATAGTAGCCACTGATAGATTCTAGGAGTTGAGGCGGTTAGTCACTGCAGGTTAGTAATCACTAGCAAACCTACCAGGCTCCAATAGGGAGTTTCAAACCCCCAGACATACAAATGGCCCTGGTTAAACCCACTGGGTTTTGATAGAAGTCAACCCCCCCCCTGATTATATAAAAGGGACTTGTGGGGCAGAGACAAGGCTGTAGGGATGGGAGAGTAGGGTGGGGGGAGAGTAACAATAACAATGCTTGGTATACATGTCTGAAAATTTCAAAAACCCAAATTTAGTTAGAAAAACTGGTTTTAAAAACAGGAAGTTCTTGCACAGGAAGATCAACAGAGTAAACCAACCTGAACCCTTGGAGCTCTCAGAGACTGAATCACCAACCGTGGAGCATACCTAGTCTACACAGATCTACCTCCATGGGCTGGACCTAGGCCTCCCTGCACATATGTTGTAAATGTGCAGCTTGGTTTTCATGTAGGTCTCAAACATCTGGAGTGGGGGCTATCCCAAAACATGCAGCCTGTATATGGAGTATGGTCTTCTAAAAAAAACAAAACAAAACAAAACAAAACAAAACAAAACAAAACAGTTGTTCAGTTATTCATGGAATATTATTTTTTTATATCTCTTGTATTCAGTTTGCAACTACTTCATTGAGAATTTTTGTATGTATATTCATGAGGGATACTGGACTATAACTTATATATTTTTCTTGGGTTTACACTTGATTTCACTATTTCAATATTATTTGCTTTGTGAAGGAGCTTATTGTGGTTCTGAATTTTTTTAAACATAACTCAAAAAGTATTGCTTGTTTGAAGGCTCTATAGAATTCTTGTATAAGTATATCTGACCCTTGGTATTTTGCTTGTTTGTTTCTTTTCATTTTATTCTGTTTGAATGCTTTTTAAATTTTTTTGATTTGCTGAAAATAAAAATTAAAAAAAACAAAAAACAAAAAACAAAAAAACAGGAAGTTCTGAACTTGAAATCTCAATGAAAGCTGAATTAACATATTATATTTAGTAACCTTCCACTGTGTGCCAACTGTCTTTTATTATATGTAGGACAACCCAGACAGGGCTAGAATAATCAAATCAGAGGAAGAAACTGGTGTGTGCTAAACTTCTTATGTTTCCTTCTTTAAACTGGAGTAAAGGCAGGCTCATAATCCTGACCCTCCCAAATCCTCCAGGATCTTGGCATTTTCTCTCCTCATAGAACTTGTTGCCCATTCTATAGTCCTTTTTTCTTATCATCTTTTAAAGACATTTATTTTTATTTTACGTGTATGAGTGTCTTGCCTGTCTCTCTGTGCACTGTGTGCATGCAGTGCCCAGATTGGCCAGAAGAGGGCGGAGCTCATCTGGAACTGGAATTACGTAATTACTGTAAACTACCACATGTGTGCTGGAAACTGAAGCCAGGTCCTCTGTTAAGAACAATTTTTAACCTTTGGGCCATTTCTCTGCTGCCCTTTCTAGTCTCTCTCTCTCTCTCTCTCTCTCTCTCTCTCTCTCTCTCTCTCTCTCTCTCTTCTCTCTTTCTCCCTCCCTCCATCCCTCCCCCTTCTCTCTCCAATGCTAGACACATGTGCCTGCCATATTAGCCATACACTCTTTGTAGAGAAGATTCAGGATTGTCAAGGCCAGGTGCTCACAGCCAACACAAAGGCACTTACTGGTTCAGGGGAAGCATTGATTTGCAGTTCAGTACTGTATTTATTTAAGTTCTGCACTTACAGGGAAGTTGGTTTTGAATTTTTTTTAAAGGCTCAACAAAGGCAATTTTAAGACCTTGCCAGATAGTCAATGAATGTTTCCTGAAGAACAACTAAAGACACTTTAAGGGGAGGAAAATGCTGGGGACCCCTTAGCTTTTACTGCTGCCCACAGTGGAGCACCTTGGGTTTCTTTGCAAGGCAGACTTGTCTTTCTCTTGCTCACATGGCTCGGCTGACAGATTCTAACATCTTCTTTTATTGGTTGTTCCTCACCAAGACTGATCCAGGACTGGGGGAGGAAGTTACACACTTTAAACCTTTCTTACCTCCACTGCCTCTTAGTGCTGCTCAGGCTGGTATTGAACTCTGAATTCTCCTGTCTCATCCCCCCTTCCCCAGACCTTCTCCCCAGTTCTTGGATCATTGCTTGGTCTTCACTCCTGATTTTTCAAAGAATAGTTGATACAAGAGAAGGGCCTATGAAAATAACTTAGGGGCCTATTTGAAGTCTGTCTGGAGTCGAAGAGTCCCTCTCTGCCCTGCCTCCGCAGTTATGCAGGATGTGGGATTTGTTGTCTCTTCGACTTTGTATGAGGTGCAAGGCAGCTAGCCACACTGTAAGGGTGTGGGTAGAATTCCAGCTCAAAGCAGCGAGTTGATGTTCAGGTCAGAACTGGCTGATGTTCAGAAAAGGCTGCCAGAATCAGAGTGAGCAGCTTGAGAAGCCATGCCCATGGGTAGTTGGTGGTTCGTTTATTCGTTCATTCTTTCATTTGTTTGTTCCTTTCTTTCTTATTTCCCTTCCTTCCTTCCTTCCTTCCTTCCTTCCTTCCTTCCTTCCTTCCTTTTGTTATTTTCCTAAGTGCTCACAGGCATGCATCTCTACTCTAGGGTTAGGTTCTCATTCTGTCCCAGCCTTGTTTCTTGTTTCCCTTCCTCTCCACATGTCTGTCTGGCCCATCTTCACTCACTGATCCCTTCTTTCTCCTACTATGGTTCATTTTTTGTTCCATGCTCACCACGGTTTCCTTTGTCCATTCTTGTACTATGAATCTTTTCCTGACAAACCATCTCTCTTTCTCTCTGGTACTAGTCAGCTCTAGTCTGCTGTGAGAAGAAATTCCCTTGGGTCATAAACTTCTAAGTGAAAAGGCTTGTTTAGTTTATGGGTTTGGAAGTTACAATCCCTGATTTTTCTTGCTCTCTGCTGAGATAGCACGTTATGGCAGGGATGTGGGGCAGAACAGTTTTCTCACCTTGTGACTCAGGAAGTAAAAAGCAGGAAGAGATCATGGTCCCACAATCCCTCTTGAAGGCTTGAGAACTTTCCACAAACCTGCTTTTGCTAAAGGTTCCATCACCTCCCACTAATACCACTCTGGGGACCACATCTTTAAGACACTGATGAAAAACCGTAGCATTGTCTTCCATCCCTCCACCTCCCTCTCGATGTCTTTCTCTCTCTTCACGCTGTGTGCAGACTCATGGCTTTTTAGTGGGTCTCCTTCCACCTCCCCTTTTCACTTTCTAAGAATTTTTTGATGAGACTAGAGATGACTGAGGGGAGCTCCATGAAATCCCTGGCTGAAGAAAACACGTGCGGAGGCATTTTTGATCATAGGCAGCCACTAAATTTGATTTGTAGCCGATCCTAAATGTAGGAAAAGATTTTCAATTACCAAACTCATAAAGTGTAGAGATGAGGGAACCTGGCTGCATTCTGGGTTTGACTAATGGTCTCGAAGTGCCTTGAAATGTTTGGCATTTGCCAGCCTTTCTTTCTTCCCTAATCTTCAAACCCATGGGTTTTAATGGAAACACAATCCTCTTCTCTGATTCATTTACACTTAGCTCATCTGAGTATTGTTTTCTAAAAACCATCTGAAGTCCAAGAAGTTTTATGAGATCTTTAAAGACTTGGTTTTTGAATGAGGAAGTTGTGTACTGCCAATATAAATGGACCTTGAACCCTAGGGGGTTGGTTCAGGGTCTGTGGCATTAAGTTTGGTTGAGACTTGGCAATGGCTGATCTCCATGCCTGACAGGAACTGGGCCTTCAGGATTAATAGTGAGTTCAGTGTTTGAGATGAGAGCCATCTCATGTGAAGTTACATGGGGAACACAGCACGATTCTCAAAGATTATCTGGCTAGTTACATAAGAAACAAGAAACTTGTGTGGAAAACTGACTTTGCTGAGTGGGGCTCTTTGCTAATGCATATATTTGCATAGTCATGATCATGTAGACACATATATGTTCTAGCATATATAGGCATGGGTGAACATTCATGTTGGAGGTTGTAATTTGGTTGAAGAAGCATCACAACTGGCCCCTCTTGTATTGCTGTCAAGAGGAAGAAATATTGCCTTGTACATTTTCAATGGTAGAAAACATTTGTAATTTCTTTTGTTCTTTTTTTGTGGTGTGTGCATGGTATATGTAAGTGGTATGTGTGTGTGTATGTTGTGTGTGTGTGTGGTGGTGTGTGTAGTGTGTGGTGTGTATGTGTGTGTGTGTGTATGTGGTGTGTGTATGTATGTGTGTGTGTGTATGTGTGTGTGTGTGTGTTGTATGTGTGTGTATGTGTGTGTGTGATTGTGTGTGTGTATGTGTGTGTGTGGTGTGTGTATGTTGTGTGTGTGTGTCTGTATGTGTGTGTATGTGTGTGTGTGTGTATGTGTGTGTATGTATGTGTATGTGTGTGTGTGTGTTGTTGTGTATGTGTGTATGTGTGTGTGTGTGTATGTGTGTATGTGTGTGTGTATGTGTGTGTGTGTGTGTGTGTGTGTGTGTTCACTCTTGCCTTTGTGTTTGTGTGGAGGCCAGAGGAGGACACTGGATGCCCTGTGTGATCATTTCTGCCTACTCCCTTGAGACAGGGTATCTCACTGAACCAGGAGCTAGGCTGATAACAGCAAGTCCCTACATTCTTCTGGTTTCAGTGATAGAGTTACGAGCTTCTGTGACCATGGTCTGATAGTATGTGGGTGATGGGGATTTGAACTTAGGTCTTTATGGTTGCACACCAGGTGCGTTTACTTTTTGAGTTCTCTTACAGACAACACTTCTCTGTAGAGCCATAAATCAGAGAGAAAACCAGTTTTAGTGCAAATACAGCAATTACAAGCAGAGCCCCAGATTCTCTAGAAACCGAGATCCAGAGAGGTGGAATAGCTTGCTCAAAGTAAGGTAGCGAGGCTAGGCCCCCAGAGTCTGCTTCCAGCTGTTGCCGTCTGTAGACAGCTGCTTCTGTCCTGGAAGCAGTGTTGATATATGCCCCCCCTCCCCCATCCTGGTCCTGGGAGATACTTGCTAGGAAGGTTCATGCAGCACTTAAGACTAGTAAAGATTTCTTGTTGTGATGCAGCTGGTTATTTCACTTGTCCACTCTCTTCCCCTCCCTTGCCATCCATCCCATGGCCTGGTCCTATCCTTTTGCCTCCTGCTTCCTTCCCCGCTCCCTATCCACTGCAACCAGCTGCTTAGAAAATCCCTGTATGACACCTAAAATCTTCACTGGGGCAGGTGTGACTTGCAGCTAGGAAACATCTCTGTTAGGAATTGTCCACAAGATGACAAAGAATTATGGGCTATACTATGTTATAAGTTCATGGAAATCAAATAGTGCCTTGTGAGAATTCTGTTATTTTTCTCTAAGCATTACTTAATTCACCTGTTTACCTTCTTTATTGCTTTATTTAGACCTTGCTTCCCAACCAGATAGGTTTCCTTTACACAGAGGCTTTGTGCCTTGGGATACTTTGTA
Organism: Mastomys natalensis; assembly: GCA_021653895.1. Taxonomy (NCBI): domain Eukaryota; kingdom Metazoa; phylum Chordata; class Mammalia; order Rodentia; family Muridae; genus Mastomys; species Mastomys natalensis. The sequence continues at coordinate 1,377,035 of JAJTUV010000549.1, read as the reverse complement.
GCCCTAGATAGATATGAGGATGCTGTGAGTCTGCTGGCCTTTTGCACAGCCGGCATTTGGTAGGCATTTTGTTCCCTGGTATTTTTGCATATAGAACCCAAAGTTGCAGACATGGCAATCATCTTGACCCTCCTCTTCACCTGGTTCACTTGTTACCAGTTGTCCTAAGCTAATGTATGGAAAGCCGGCAAACAAAGAACAATCAAACTTACTAATATGTGAGAAAACCCAAGCCTGGGAAAAGACCCTTTTTAATTCACTTTAAAAAATATTTATTTTATGTGTGTCACTGCTTTGTCTGACTATGTGTATGGGCACCTGGAGGTCAGAAGAGAGCATCAAATCTCCTGGACCTGGAATTTTGGATAGTTGTGATCCAACATGTGGGTGCTGGGAATCTAACCGAGGTCCCCTGAAAGAGCAGCCAGTGCACTTAACCGCCCGCTGAGCTATTGCTCCAGTCCCGGGCTTTTTTTTTTTTTAATATAGTTATTATTATGGACTTTCTATTGCAGTCATGTAAAAACAACATTCATTCTGTTGACATTGTTTTAATTCAGATGTTAGCAGTAACGATGTCATTTCCTGGTTTTCTTTAAACTCTTTTGCACGAGAGAGAGAGAGAGAGAGAGAGAGAGAGAAGAGAGAGAGAGAGAGAGAGAGAGACAGAGAGAGAGGAGAGAATTATTCCTAAATGCTCCACTCCACTGAAGGACCACCGGCAGAACAGCCTCTGCGGTTTTCTTCATCTACATGGGCGCCCCCTGCTGCCCATTCCGCATTCTTGACCCTCTAATGCCAGGAGTAGGGTACCACAAAGTCTTCTGGAGCTTGCAGTCCTAAAGAAAACCTTCCTTCCGACTAATAGAGCTAATCACTTTCTAATGGACAGCTCACCCTAGCTCGAATAGCCTTTTCTGGGATCGAACCTAGTGTTTTAATCCAACTTCTGCAGGCAGTATCCGAGCAAACTCGTTAAAAGTGCCTGAGCTTCCAAACTGTATTACTCGAATCCTTTCCGGCTGCTAAAAGGAAAGGGCTGTTCCCTCACCTTGCTGAGCCTTTGTTTTCTCCTGGGACTGGGGAGCGGGAACCCCTGTCTACCAACCCATATTCCCAATCTCTGGATTAGGAGGGTGGCGGCTCATTCTCCGCTCATCTCGAGCTTTCCCCAATTAGGATTTGCTGCCTGACGTCACGTCTGCCGCAGATTGGCTGTTCAGATCTGACACAGGGCTCCACCAGGGAGAAGAAACTTTTAAAAGACTTTGCAGCCGGGGCTGCCTCTGAGCGTCCAGCGCTCACGGTTGTCTTCGCCCACCCTCGCGGGGTCGGCGCCCGTAGCACCTCAGCTGCACCCAGCGACACCCCGGCTGAGCCAGGGGACCCTCACCTTGAGCAGCCCGCGCCCCTCCCCTCCTCTCCACCCCAACTCCCGCCCCTGCTCGCCTCTGCTCCCGGCTGGGGTCCGCTGCCGCTCAGCCGCCCGCAAAGCTCCCTCTCCTGCGGCCACCCAGTTGGCCTCCACCCCGCGGCAAGGGCTCTCCGCGGAGTCCTTGGGGGATACCAAGGGAGCGTGCCGGGGCAGGGCGAGCCGCACGGCCGGAGACTGCCCGCGATGGCGGGAGCCTGGCTCAGGTGGGGACTCCTGCTCTGGGCAGGGCTGCTAGCGTGGTCTGCGCACGGCCGGGTACGGAGGATCACGTACGTGGTGCGCCCGGGCCCGGGACTGCCGGCCGGAGCCTTGCCTTTGGCTGGGCCCCCGCGGACCTTCAACGTCGCGCTGGACGCCAGGTACAGCCGAAGCTCAACAGCCACCTCCAGCCGCGCCTTGGCCGGGCCCCCAGCCGAGCGGACCCGGCGCACCAGCCAGTCTGGCGGCTCGGCCCTGCCCGGGCTCCGATCTCCGTTGCCACCCGAGCCCGCGCGTCCGGGGGGGCCGGGCCGACAGCTCCACTCTAAGGCCGGTGCTCAGACCGCGGTCACTCGCTTCGCCAAACATGGCAGGCAAGTCGTGCGCTCCAAAGTGCAGCAGGACACCCAGAGCGCCGGGGGCTCCAGACTGCAGGTTCAGCAGAAGCAGCAGCTGCAAGGGTAAGCCCACGCTCCGCCTGTCCCGCGCGCTGGGACCCGCTGGGGCCAGGGGACCGTCTCCTCCCCGCCGGGGGCGCTGCGGGAAGGGGTGGGCGCTGGAGAAGCCTGCTCACTTTTTTTTACTAGAGTTTAACTCCGAATGCATTGTTACCCAGCTGCGGGGAAACACAAAAGGCATTTATTTCTTCTCCGGGGCGTAACCTCCTGTGAGCAAATGCTTCTGCTCCTAGACCATGGGCGTAAACATGAAGTCACTACAGCTTAATCCCAAGGCATCAATTAAACTTCTTGCAACTCGGTTTTTTATTTTGGTTTACCTAATGAAAAAGGGATTGTGAGTGAGAGCTGGCTCTAAAGACCCAGCTTTCCTTGAGCATCTCAGAAATTGTAGAATTGGGTTTCCTGACACCTGTGTGTCCTAAGTTGGTAAGGGGTTGGAGGTGAGACTCTGCATGGACAGCAGTAGGGACTGGCAAATTTGTTATTCGGTGCTGGTAAGTATCTCCACTGCACAGCTTTCTCCCCATTAATCACAAATTGGGATGGGGGGTGACTTAATTTGGACATTTGGCTTTTCTTCCCTGTCCCCCTACCCCCTGAAGTGATGGGGTCCTCTGGGTGATCTCACTCTTTTAGTGGCGCGGGACATGGGAGTGGGGGAATACTACTCTCTGAAGCAAAGTAGGCTCAGAGAATATGAAGAATACATTTTACTTTGTTTTAATTTGTGTTTAAGACAACCATTTGTTTGGATTTTAAGTCTCCACGCTTGTTATGCAGATCCCTTGGTTCCTCCATCCTTCCCAGGTGAATGGTCCCTGACTCTTCCACTTTGGGTTGGGCGTCCTGGACAAGCTTTAGAGCGTTCTCTAATCTAGAGGAGTGTGAAAGCAAAAGACTGGCTTTTCAGGAACACTCTGAAAACTTGAGTGCACAGTGCTCGACTCAGGGGTCTCCTTTGTTTCAGGATCAATGTCTGTGGAGGGCAGTGTTGTCATGGGTGGAGTAGAGCTCCCGGCTCCCAGAGGTGCACCAAACGTAAGTTACTGTACTCACAGCGGCCTTGCACAGTGGACCAGGTGGGGCTGTATGTGTGTGGGGAGTGGGAGGGGAGGGTCAGGTTGGGGTTGGGAGGTTCTACAGAGGGCTCCTGAAGAGGCAGGCACTGTCCCTGGAAGGTGAAATCTGAAATACAGTATACCTGCAGCCTGTATAACCATCAAGAAGGACTGGGTTGTGCCTGTCCTCCATCATTATGTTATCGAAGATGCCCTTGCTCTCAACCCTGTTGTTTATGACTGTCTCACTTGGGAAAAAAAAAAATCCCACTTGAGGGTAGGCTGTGCGCCAGAACCAAATACAATCAATTTAATCATATTTGCACCAACAAATAAAAAGCATTCGTTGACATGATGCAGAGGACGAATGGAAAGTAGGGGATCCTTTCCTGGAGTAAGGCAGGAATAGTTGCACACTGGGGATCGAACTTAAGGCTACCCATGTGCTGAGCAAGCTCGCTACAATGAGCTGTTCATACATGTGCCCTGCCTCCTCCTGGAATTACGGACCTAGGCTAATCAGGCTGGATATTAAAAGTATATAAAGCTTCCTGAGAAGAGTCACACGCATCCTTCATCCTTGAGGGCCAGTTATTTTCCAGAATCTTCCTGCACTTGGGCTGTCCCACTTCATATGCATGCTTAACAATACTGTTTCTAAAAATATTAATCACACATACAGATAGACGAACACCGAAGAACATTTCTTATGAACATTGTAAAGTTAAAGATAAAGATAAATGCATGTTGAAGCCCCCTTGACAAGTTAGCTGGGAATAGAAAAACATTTACCTCCACTCTAAAAAAGAGTAAGCGTTAAAATTTTTTATTAGTTTGAAAATATTTTATATGTATTTGTGCACTATGTACATGCCTAGTACATGTAGAGGCCAGAAGAGTGTGTCAGATTCTCAGAACTATAGATTATAGAGTGAAGATGGTTGTGAGCCACCACGTTGGTGCTGGGACCTGAACCCAGATCTCTGCAGGAGCACCCAGTGCTCTTAACCATGGAATCACGTCCAGCTTCCAAAGTAAGCAGTTTTAAATTCTCTCTTTGTAGAGCTTGAGCTATTAGTGTGTAAACTGGAGTTGTCCAAAATTTCAGCTGCTTATTGACTTTCATTTTATAATAAAACTCAGCAATGTGCCTTGTAGTTTGGGTTTGTAGTCTTACGTGGGCCTAGAACCCACCTAAAAAGGCTGGAAGGCAAAGGCAAGTGGATCTCCAAGGCTCACCGGCCAGTCAGCCTGGCCTAACTGCTGGGGTCTAGGCCAATGAGAGACCCTGTCCCCCAAACAAGGTGGGGGACTTCTGAGGAATGACATTCAAGGTTGATCTGTGGTCTCTACATGCACACACTGCACACCTGCACACACATGCACACACATGCACACACGTGCACACACATGCACACACTGCACACATACCAGCACACATGTCCACTCATACAAACATTCAACCGTTTACCTCACACATGTACAAACCAGCAGAGCCTGCTGGTGTGTTCTATGAGGTTTTTAAAGATTTCTTGGCAAGTGGCAGAGGGCCTTTTCCGGAAAGAGACAATCCACCCCCAAGATTCCCCTTTTCTTGGGGCTCAGGATTCTCAAGAAGCCCTAGAAAGAGATTATCTGGATAGTGACATTCATTTCATGGTTTCCTGCTTCTCCAGGCCAGGGGAGGCAAAACATGTGTCTGCCTGTGTGTAGCTGGCTTTGCCTCCTGCAGGTTCAGAAAGAGAGGTCACTGGCCACTTGTTGGTTGGGAGATCAGGGATGCACAGTTGTGATTGGAGCCGGAGGAAGTGGCTGTACTGTGTTCACCTCATGCTACCTGTGACATCTGGTTCCAGCTCTGAGGAAGAAGCTATAGATAACACTGGAATCTACGCAGTTCAGCTCACTCTCCATTCTGCCGCTTTCCTACTCAGTGCTAGAAACTGACGTCACAGCATTTATGAGCATTTATGAGATGAATGCTTTCTTAAAAAGCTAGTATTTTACTTATGTGCTTATTTTTAAATTTTATGAGTGTGGTGTGTGTGTGTGTGTGTTCAGTGGCGGTGGAGTTCAGAAGAGGATGTCAGATCCCCTTGGGTTACAAGATGGTTAGTTGTCAGTGGCTGAATGTGGAAGGCCATCAAGTGCTCTTAACTGACCATCTCTCCAGTCTTATTTCAGGTATGTCTGGAAAGATAAGGGGACCACTGTCCTTAGACATTACTGGAGTTAACATTGGTACTATCCACTTGTATCTATGGATAAGCTGCACGATGCCAGAAATGCCTTAGGCTTGGAAGACTAACCCTAGGTATTCAAATGCTGGACCCTTCACTTTGAGGCTTTGAGGGAGTCTCCTGGTCTCTCTGATTCTACATTTTCTTCTACAGAAATGACTAAACTAAAACCAGGCTCCCCGTGTTAAGTTGTTAAAGGTGTCAAGGTGAAAAAGAGTGGATGTGAAAGGCTGGAAACAGAGACTTATTGTTTACTATTGGGTCAAGCCAAGTAAACTCATTTATATTACATGACTTCCCCCCTACATCTCACACACACAACACACCACTCAATACATGTCTCTACTTCTCTATGTGTTAAAACTTGCTGCTTGGGAGATGATACTTTATTTGTAAAGGGGATAGGAATTGAAAGCACCCCTTACCAATTTTCATCTGTGTAACTATGTCAGGAAGTACTGATGATATTCAGATGACATATAAGTTGATGTGTGGTTCCCTTTCTCTCTCTTACCCTTGATATGCCAGCATTGAACAACTATATTTGAACATGAGCTATTTTCCCATTATACAAACCAGCAAGGTGCCAGCATCACAAATTGTACATGTAGATTGCAATGTATAACCTCTGGTACTTAATAGTTATCATATTTTAAGGATAATTTAAAGGGTTTACATAGGTTACATCAACTGAACCAAAAGAATCTCTGCATAAGAGATTGGATGCATTTGTAGTCTTCATTGTTTGATTAATTGAGTGAAGAAAATAATGCATTCTTTTGGGCCAGCTTGAATTACTTTGAGTTGATTGAAACTTAATTTAAATGTACCACAGGCAAATGCTTCTGAAGACAGAAGATTTAGTGAACCTTAAATTGCAAACCAGAGATGAGAAACACGCAGGCAGCAGACCTACATGGGGCAAAGAATGCCTCTGTGCAGGCACCAAGGTGGTCCTGGGGCTCCAGCCACCCAGTATCTGTGTAGAGAGGCCAAAGTGCACACTGCTTTTCCAGCCCCGCCCCCTTCTGGTGTGTAAGCATCTCTGAGAGTTGTAATTAGAATGTGGGATACATCTTTTTACATTTTAATACTGGTGACTGTTGGTAGTGATCAAGAGATGACATCCCATGTGTTCTTTTTCCAGGGACAGTATTTATAGAAGGATTTTGTGGCTTAGGCCTGTCCTCAGTGGAGACATTAAAAATGATATTCCCACCTTCTCAGTTTTGCATTTCTTCAAATGTCTAAAGTATCCCTGTCATTGTTTCTTCCGGTATTTTTTGTCCCCCCCCCCCCCCCCCCCACTTTTCAGGGTTAGTGTTGCTCAGAGACAGACTTTGCCAGTGGGTTCAGATCTAGTGACAAAACTGAATGGGGGAACAGAAAACACAAAAGAATAAAGATGGGGAGAGGGAAACGGGGCTGGCAGAGGGAAGAGGAACGCCGGCAGACAGGACTCCAAGCGGGTGCCTGGCACGTTGCAGGCTCTTTGTAAACGCATGCATGGTTCTTTTATTTATTTAAGGGATATCTGTTTAGTTTTTACCATGTGCCAGGTTCTATGAATAGGGGAGAGATGCAGCCAGCTGAAGGGAGTGCAGGGTCTGGTTTTACTCACAAAACTCATGGCACATCAAATGACTCGTTCTCTCCGTAGGAAGGAACAGAAAATCGATATTCCATTGCTTTTCCATTGGCGTTTAGCCCATGCTGCTTTCAGGGGTTTTGGGGGGTAGGGTGGGGAGGACCAAATCAACCCAACCTACCAACCAACCAACCAACCAAACCCTAGAAATGCTCACTAAGTTCTGTGCACAGGACACCTGGGTATTTGTACCCTGAGTGCCAGAGAGGCTGTAGTAGGTCAGATCACTCAGGAGGGTGAGTGAGAGGACACCCCCAGGCTGTCTCCTGTCCCCTTTGGCTCAGCTCACTAGCTGGGCTTGAGAGAGAGGCCCATGATAGTCACACATTTTTCATAGGCCTGCTATGGCCATTGACGGCTGTTTTGCCAATACATCTGCCGCAAAGTTTACCATAGCAGCTGCTGGGAGGGCTGCTCTGTCTGTGTCCTCAGCCCTGACCCCAATCCCAGTTGCTGGGGTGGGAGGCTCGACTGGAAAATTTTGTCATGTGGCACAGACACCGAAGGAAAGGGAGAGGGACCCCGGGGTCAAGTTCACACTGGGTCAAATATGTGTTTCTCAACACTAGTTAAAACAAACATTTAGGAGCCATAAATTCCCGTGTCGTAGTAGTGCCCAAGCATTCACGGTGGAACACTCTTCCGGCCCGGGCCGGTTAGCACAAAGCACCCAGTCCTGGTCTTCCCTTAGCTGCTGATGCTTCCTGACTCGGCAACAAGACCTTTGGCAGGCACAGGGCTTTGCTATTTCTGACTGTCATTCATTTCGGACTCTTCCAGACACACTCAAACTCTTTCCGGTATGTAGATGACATTCTCTTACGATGCATATTTTTCTTCCAAGTACTAGCAAGGAAGGCGCCAGGATGACTTGGAGTTTGAGGGCTACGTCACCCATCTTAACCCTTGACCCTGTCAGATCGTACAAGGAGCAAGCCTGGTGAAAGCTTTGCCTGGGACTTCAGACATTACAGGGCATTTTCTCTGTTTTAGTCTTCACACCCTGTGGAGTTTATTGAAGCAGGCATGGTCTGTTAGCAATGGCAATCGGCACTTTACTACCTGAATTGAATTCCTGGGTTTTCAAGCTATATTTGTCTGCTCCACTGAATCAAAACCACACACCCCAAACTAGATGTCTTAGAGCATCAGAAACTTATAGTCTCACGTTTTTGGTGTCCGGATGCTGTACATCAGGGGCTGATATGACTGGTTCCCTCCAAGGGCCTCTCTCTGCATATCACCATTTCTTTTTGCGTGTCTACACATAGCCTCATTCTGTTTATATTTTTCATCCTGCTACATATAAAAATCCCATAAGAATGCTGACTCTCTTACCTTGACTTTCCCAGCAAAGACCCTCGCTACAAATCAACTCACATTCTCACGTCCTGGGAGTTAGGGTTTCAGCTTATCTTGTTTTGGGTGAGGAGGAGGGATCACAGTCAAGCTCATGAGATGTAGGCAACACAGAGGTAGCTCCCCTGAGCATTTGGAGGTTTCCTTTCAGTGTTTGAAGACTTCATTGCTCTCCTGCCAAGAAGCCTGTGACTATGGATTTAGCTTGGCTTCTTTCCCCGTGGCTCCTAGGCATGTTGCGAGAGACAAGGAGATCGTTGTAGGTGATTTGTTTATACTTCTGTCTGTTTCTCTCTGGACTGTTTTACAGAGGTCTGGATGAGTGATTCTCAAACAGGAGTATCTGGAAAATTCACTGCAGGGTTTATTGTTATTGAGGCAAAGATTCGGGGGCACTTATTATGGAGATGGTGATCTAGAAGGAGCTGTCCCTGGAGACTGGGTTGACACTGGGTGTGGGTGGTGAAAGGCCAGAGCCACACTTAGGCAGGAGCCCTCTAGACTTGGGTTAGCTCAGTTTCAAGCAGAGCTGTGTGCGCTCATCCCCATCTGCTAAAAAAGCTAGTTAGTTCCATCTTTGCTGTATATGTATGATTTTATAATATTTTGAAATTTGGAAAAATTTTAATAATGTCTAGATGATTGAAAGCTTTAAAAAAAAACTTTCACATTTCTATCTGACTCTGTCTCTCTCTGTGTTTTGTGTGTGTGTGTGTGTGCACACACACCACAGTACAGGTATGGAAGCCAGAGGACAAATTGATTCTCTCTCTCCACCATCTTCTAGGGATTGAGCTCAGACTGTCTTTTAGAAACAGTCTTTAATGGTTATGCTGCTCACTGGCCCCAAAGATTATTTCTTTTAATTTTGAGTTTTAAACACTTGAACTCGTATGAGTGTATGTATGCATATCTGTTTTCAATTGAAAGATCCCACTGAAAAATATTTATTTATTTGTTTATTAACTATTTTATGTGTATTTGTATATGTCTTCATGAATTTATGTGAACTACTTGAATGAAGGAATCCGTGAAGGCCAGAAGAGGGCATCAGATACCTTAGAACTGGGACTACAGGTGGTTGTCTAATGGTTTGTGGCTGCTGCGAACCAGACCTGGGGCCTTGGCAAGAATCGTAGGTGGGCACTCTTAACTGCCAAGCCTTCCCTCCAGCCCCAAACATTCTATTTTAAATGATAAAACAACTGGGACACGCAAAGTCGGGTAGTAACCCATCTAACAGCTGCCCGTGTTATGCTTTTAGAAGCTCCCTGATGGGGCAATTAAGCATGCTGATTTATAGTAGAGGGAGAGATTATGGTCTTATTTTGCCTAAATGCATGTTTTACTAATAATGGCTCCTGCTTTTTTAGTGTAGAGAGAACAATATATAATTTGTTGGTGTCACACCAGCTGTTTGGGAACCCGTGGAGCAACACATAGGAAGTATATATAATGCATGTATTTTCCTTTGCCTCTTCATTGTTGGGCTGCTGAATATGGACTGAGCACCTCAGGTAGCCACAGTTCTGTACACTGAGAATGTGGCTATAACACACAGGGTTCCTAAGACCTCCCTCTACCTCTCCAGCCTCACTGTGCTGGCCGTGTTCTTTCTCTTCCTCTCATTGCTTACCCTCAGTTGATTTGCCTGAATTAGAGGCTGTGTGGCTCCGTTCTGTCTTCCGAGTTAGAATACAGGGCTCAGATCTTGTCCTTCATGCTTCCTTACTGCATGATCTCTGAGAACCTGAGCAAGGCCAGGTTAACTCTATGCAGCCAAATAGGCTTAACAGTCTATCATTCCGAGGCCTCTGGAGGGCTGTGTGAGATGCTGCTTGCAAAGTGCACGGAGAAAGCTTAATCCTTTAACATCAGTGGCTCTCAGTTGCTCTGGTTTGCTCAGGGCTGCCCCCTCCTGGTCTCTTCTGGTACCCACCACTCACTACTTATGTCTTAGAGAACAATTATTGCCTGCCCTGTGTTGTTTCCAAGTGCTGTGACTTTCCTTTGCTTGGCTCGGCACAGGGCTGGCAGGATTGGGCATCTCTGCTGCTTGATCAGTGTCGAGCTATGGGACAGCAGGGTTTTCTCTGTTACTTTTTGTGTAGCCAGGCCCCTTGGGTTGCCATAGCACCAGTGCTAATTGAGTTGCATAGAGTTACATTGACTGGCAAGTGCAACTTAGCGGGTTAGAACTAAAGTCCTCAGAACACCCTGTGGGGTTTGGCTTTCTCCTCTCTTTGCTTAGTCTCACCTTTTGACAATCATCTCCATTTGCTTTGCCTTTTCTCTGTGTGCTTATTCTGGCTCACCAGACAGCGTTGCACATGCCGGCTATTCAGGGGCACACACCTTATTCAGTTTCCCGCTCCCTCCCTCTGTAAGGCTGCCCTGGCATAGCCCAACCTTTAAAAGGACTTTTCCTTTCTCCCTGCCAATTTTAGAATCTTTCTGCTCAACATCATCTGATAGAGATTTGGGACTAAGTAAAATGAATGCTGTATGATTTTCCCCTGTAATTTTAGATTCCCGAGTACTGCTCTTGGCCAACTCTCTTATTCCCTGTGGCTTTTTTCACTGCACTGCATTTGAGTAATATCGTTGGCATGGATGTCAGTAAACAGTTTGCGAAATGTTGTGTTTTGTAAATTAGAAGATGGATGGGCTGGTTTTTAAGTATATGCTCTTGATTCTGCTGGGCCAGATAAAAGAGGAATTTGGCCAGTGGATGGGGTGATGGAGTGCAGGGAGATGTTGTCATCTGACGTAGGTGAGGTCAGTCCTGCAGCCATGGGATTCCTTGCTATTTACAAATGAAAGCAAGAGACTGCAAAGAAAACTTCAGAAGATTTTGGAAACGACTCAAGGGGGAATCCTTGCACAAGAGACCGGAGGTAGAGGGACCAGAGGACAGTCTAAACTTTCTGGCTAAACAGAGGAGTAGGGAAAATGGAACATTTGTAGACATAGGAACATTGTGCTGTTATTCAGCAGTTCCAAGACTGTTGTCAGTTCTTCATGACTCTCCGCGTAGTGTTTTTAATAAGCAGGATATCTGCATGCTTTGTCTGTGTGCCATATGTGTGCCATTTATACACCGTAGCAACTGGATGGCATCTTCTAAACCATGATTTTAAAGCCTTTGAAATTGGTTGCAGTGCACTGCTTCACTTAGACCAGTCACTGGCTCTGGGGATGCAGCAGTGGAGAGACTTCAGCCTCTGAAGACCAAGTGACCCCTTTGACATTTCCCCAACCTCCCAATGGGGACAGAACCATCCCTTCCCGAACCTCATTCAAGTCCCTGCTATGAACATCAACCACACAGTCCCTTCTCTCTCAACACATTTGATGTTATATTGTGACCTTTTGTGTGTTGGGCTTCCCTGCTCTGGTATAAGGTCACGATGGGTGGATGTCTTCCCAGAGTCATTGTTCCATCCTCAGAGCCTGTAAATGTATGTTTCTATGGGATGAGTAGGTGAAAGTATGGTTGCACCTTACCAGGCCCATGTAGTGGTACCCAGATTGGGTAATATTCTCAAGTGATGGGGGGCAGTAGTCAGGGATGTTTCTCTAGGGTAGTGACTTATGACACTTGTATGATAGAACAGGATCTGGGAGGGGAACATTTTGGGTCAGGAGAATGCTAATGGCAAGATGCTGGTGTAGAGCAGCCTGGGCAGTTGAAGTATTGTTAGCGAGAGTTACTGCGACACAAAATAAGATAATGCAAATCTATTTCATCTTTTTTTTTTTTTTTTAAAAGCCAAATTAGTAGAGATTGTTGCATGGTGTTTTTAAAAAAGGCAAATTATTAAACACCAATGATAAATCATTTGATGGACCCAAAAACTCAAAAAGAATGTAGTACTGGTAACAGTATGTTAAAGAATTCAGGAATATGTTTGTAGGTCATCCTAGAAACTGGCTCCAGCTTCACTTCGTGGTAACGAGAAACAAACAAATAACAAACAAACAAACAAACCAACCCTGAGATTCATGACTACCCTACATGCCAGAGTGACATACAGAGAATTGGATGGCGATAATAAAGCTTTTATGTTTATTCTGTGGATATTCTTTTCTGTGTTGTCTGAGTGATATTTGTCTTGAAAAGTAGGATACATGAGACCCGCCCAATGTCCGTGGGTTTTCTGCGTTAGTCTTTATGCCACACGCTGAGCTCACGGACTCTGGGACACCTGCAGTTTGAAATGAAGCAAAAAGGTCCAGCTCTCCACTCAATCTCCCCCCATCCCTGGCGATTTGCTTTTGTTCTCAAAGCAAAATACAAAGGCAATCCTTCTCTCAGGGGGTCCCTGTTTCCCTCCTCCTTGTGACAGTGGAAAGGTTAAGCGAGTCCAAGATTTCGTAGTAATTGGAACTGAAATAATGCAGACGATAAGTAAATTCAAGGCAGCCACTGTGTTCTTGTTTTACTTTTTTTATCCGTTAGGAAGTTGGGCTGCCCAGCAGCGCGGTGTATACAATAGACCCTCAGTGAGGGATCGTGATTAACAAGTGCTGCAAGTTGCATTGGTTTCTGAGTGGAAAACCAGATGAAATTCATTTAAATCAGCGGATACTGGGAGTGTGTCATTAAACAGCCCTCTTTCTTACAAGAGACTATGAACTGTAGCAGACTTCCCTGTGCAGCAGGTTAAAGTACCCACGTTTCAGTTAGAGGGTTGCTGAATGATAACACTACCCCCTTCCTCCCTCTCTCCGTCCCTTCCTCCCTCTCTCCGTCCCTTCTTCCCTCCCGTCTTCCTTCCTTCTTCTTTCCTTTAATATGGATTGCTTGAATGCAAGCCTTAAGCCATTAGCCTCCTCTTTCTGATGGGCCTTGGACTGATGGCACCAATTGGGCTGAGGAGTTGGTAGAGATGTGAATTCTCTTAGCTTGCATGGTGGTGCACACTTGTAATCGCAGTACTTGAGGAAGTTGAGGCAGGAGGATTGCCAGTTGGAGAACAGTTGGGCTAGATAGTATGTTTCTGGCTAGCTTGGGTAGTACAGTAAGATTTAGTCTCAAAATAACTAGATAACAGAGGCTGGAGAGATGGCTCAAAGGTCAAGAATGTGTCCTGCTCTTGCAGAGAGCAGAATTTAGTTCCTGACACCCAGGTAAGACAGATCACAACTGCCTGCAACTCCAGTTCTAGGGGAAACCTAATGCCCTCTTCTGGCTTCCGTGCGCACTACACCCACATACAAATCCCCTTCACCAGATAGACACTTAAAAAAACCAAACCCTAAAGAACAACAATAAACAGCAAACAAAACAAAAAATTAAACACCACCATCAAAAATGATGGAGATTCAAAATTCTGGGGGTGGGGGATTTCACAATTCGGGGAGGTGGAGGTTCTTGTGTTTAGCTTGCAAAGGTTCTGTGTTCCCTTTCCACATTCCCATTCCCACCTGTTTCCCCCCCTCAAGCCTCCCCCCCCCCCAATAAAAAGAAGAGAAGGAGTAGGGAAAGGAAAAATGCTGTAGGTCTAAGGATCAGGAGGGGTGGGTTGGATCTCGCTATCTCTGTTTTCAGTGACTTTCTGCAGGGCTTCATAGAGGCTGGCAACCAGTGACTGAGAGTCTCTCCTCACCTTTCTAGATCTGGTCTTCTTTCTATGGTCGTTGCTGGTAGATGGAGGGAGACCGGGAAATTGGCTCCTTTGGGCTCAGACCTCAGGGATTAGATTCTTGTGTTTTCCCCTCATTTCTGTTTAAGGGTGAGTCTGCATAGTATAAGCACAGTAGGATGGACCAGTGTTCTCAGTTCCAGGAGGGAACATGGGAGTGTGGCAGGTACCATTTTCTATCCTGAAAATCTATCTGCAAATAGTGATTGTGTTTACTTTCTTTACTTGTAGTTCACTTAGTTGTTCCTTTACATGGAAGATGTTTAAAGCATTCGCCTCTATATTCTTCAAAGCTGTGTTTATGAAGGTGTAGTATCCAGACTCTGTGGATCAGAACCCCCTTATGAGTTAAACACCAAATGTCGACTTTGACTCCATGCCACAGACCTGCCAATCAGAACTCCTTAACGGGCACATCTAAGGGCTCTCATTTTGCAGGTACACAGCTTGCAGGTGCACACTGAAGCTTGGGGGCCCTCTGTGATGTGCACATCCTGGGGTAAAAGGTGCCACAGGAAAATGATGAGGAGAAAGGGATTACCCGCTTTCTCAAATAGTTTAAGACTGAAGAACTAGCATTGTCTAAGGTATGCCAGACACCGTCAGGGAGAACTCTTTCTTGTCAAGATTAGGTTTAGATTGAGAGAGAACAAGGTACTAGAGGAGGCATGTGCCCCTGCAGGGCTGTAACGTGGGGTCACGCTGGCTCAGTCACGGAGGGTTCTGGAGGAACACATCAGGTGTTTGGAAACAACCCAGCTAAGAGTTTCTGCAATGACACATCCTTTTATGAGATGTATATTTAGGAAAGGAATGGCCTAGTATTTAAGACCAGGACGCTTTGTAGAACAAACTGAGGGAGTTTTAATTTTCCTTCTATGAAGTAGACTGTTTCCCCCATGAATGCGTCTTTAACAGTTTTTAAAATTTTATGAGTATAGGTGTTTTGCCTGCATGTATATATGCGCGCCATGCATGTACAGTGCCTGTGAATTGTGTGTGCAGTGCTCATGGTTGTGAGCCACAATATGGGTGTTGGGAATTGGACCTGGGAAAAGCAGCTGCTAGTGAGGTAACCACAGAGCCATCTCTCCAGGCTCATGTGTTCTTTTAAAAAAATGTGTCTTGCTCTTTTTTTTTCTACAATATAAATTAATACATAGATGCTTTGCCAGAGTATTGGAGAAACATTAAGTCCTTTAAAAAATGTCTGTTTGTCTTTAAGTAGAAATGTAGTGTGTGTGTGGTGTGTGTATGTTATTTAAATACTCAGTAATCACAGTAATGGGTATATCTATTTTATTCTGAATTTGAAAATTATTTTAATTGTTTACTGTGTACGTGGGAATATGTGTGTAGGAGGGAGGTCAGAGGACACCTATGGGAGTTGGATCTCTCCTTATACCATGTGTGTCTTGGGTACTGAACTTAGGTGATCAGGTTTGGCAGCAGACACCTTTCTTTGCCCATTGAACAAGCCTCACCGGCTTCACCTCTTCTGTATTTTCTGATGCACATAGCATGCCACCTCGCTAGCATCTGCGTGTTACTTTTGGTGCAGTGTCCAAGTATCCTGTAAAGGCCACAGACTTAGAAAATAGAGCTGAAATTGTGAAAAGACCCAAATTTTAAGAATTACTTTAAAATACATATGTTAAAAACTTCAGTTCTTTTTTTTTAGTCTCAGTATGAGAAGATAGCTTGGTAGAAAAGCAAAATTATGGACTAGAATGGTACACATATGCAAAAGTGGGCTGCAATAAATTTTGTCATTTGATTTACTCTTTAAATTTTTATTTATTTTATTCATTATTTATTATCCGTTCCCCTGCCTGTGTGTGTGTGTGTGTGTGTGTGTGTGTGAATGTATGTGCATGCATGCATATGTGGGTCAGAGAATGACTTTTAGAAGTTGGTTTTCTCGTTCAACTTTTAGGTGGGTTTTTTGGGTATGGAACTCAGGTCACCAGGCTTGCTCAGCAAGACCTTGACTTGCTGAACTATGTCACTGGCCATATTTGTCATTTTAAAATTCATTTTGTTGAATACAAAACTGGGTAGAAAATAGAGTCCTCATTAGTATCTTCCCACTCCCCTATAGCTCCTCCCATCATCCAGATGGGAGTGTTCCTCCAGAGTGGGACACTCACTGCCATTTTTCAAACCTACAGAGACATGTCAGTATCTCCTCACATCCGTTATGAATAAATGATACATTAGGGCTCACTTTTGGAGTGCTTCCTGTGGATTTGACAATGTATACATGACAGGGATGTCCCACTGTGTATTCAACAGAACAGTTGAATACACTGCCCTAAGAGTCTTGTGAGCTGCCTAATCATTCTAGCCTCTCATGTAACCCTTGGTAACCACTAATCCTGCCTCTAGAGTTTTGTGTTGTTCGCCAGGATGTTACGTCGTTGGGATCCTACCTGATGCAGCTTTGTAAGATTGGCTTGTTCACACCAGTATGGTTCCTCCAGTTTTTTATGCCTTGGTGGCTCACGCCTTTTTAGCATGAAATAATACCCCATTGTTTGCCTGTTTTATAGTTTATCTAGTCACTGACTGAAGGGCTTCTGTTTGCCTCTAAGTTTTGAGGATTATAAATCAAGATACTACAATATTTTGCTTAGGTTTTTGTGTGATATTATTTTTCATCTGGTTTGGGGTCGCACTAGAGGGTGTGACAGCTGGACCATGTGGTTAGAGCATAGATAGATATTTTTTCCCTTTAAGATACTGAAGCTGGCTTTCAGTGTGGCTGTACCATTTTAAAGTGCCATCAGCAAGAAGTTAGAATAGTTTTGCTCTACATCTTTGCCAGCATTTGATACCAGCTGGATTTTGTCCATCCTAATAGCCATGTGGAGGAATCTCAATTTAAATTTCATTTGATAAATGAACAGTGAACATCTTTTACTAATCTCACTTGCTTTCTATATAACTTAGTTATATAGAGGCCTTAGTTTTTTAAGTTGAGAATTTTTTTTAGTTTCTTTATGGGATGGGGGATGGGGGATGGGGGATGGGGGATGGAGGATGGGGGATGGGGAGCATGCCATGACAAGCCCGTGGAGACTGGGGACACACAACCCTAGGGAGTCGGTTCTCTCCTCCTGTTATGTGGGTCTCTAGGATCAGACTCAGGCCTTCTGTCTTGGCAGCAGGTGCCTTTACTCACTGAGCCATCTAAATGTCCTCTTTTTCTTATTCTCTTATTTACAACTTAGATTTAATTAATTAACTACTTAACTGATTACTTGTGTGTGTTTGTGCTTTGTTATGGCATGTGTATATAGACCAGAGGGTAACTTGAAGGAGCCTTTCTTCCCCCCTGTGCATTCTGGGATTGGATGCAGGAAGCAGACTTGATGGTAAGCATGTTAGCCCACTGAGCCGTCTTGCTGGCACTTTTTAATTTTTTTGACTTTTATTTGGTTTGCTTTAGTTTTGATGAACCAGAGTCTTAGGTAGCCTAGGTTGTATCTGCTTTGTTATTTCCTTGGATGTCTTGGATTTCAATTCCTGATGCTCTTGCTTCAGGTTTTTAGATTTCTAGACTCTGGACATCTGGACTTGAGATGGAAAGGTTAAATTTTAAGAACAAAAAAAATGATAAAATTTCAGACTTCTAAAGAATCCTTGATGCACAGGTGCCTCACACCTTTAATCTCAGGATTTGGGAAGCAGAGAAAGGTGGATCTCTGACAATGATACTAGCCTGGTCTACAGAGTGAGTTCCAGGACAGCCAGGTGTGGGTCTCCTATCTCCTCGGAGAGTCTTTGGCCAGTGGACCTCAAGGATGAAGGGGTCAGAGCATTGAACAGGTTCAGACAGCTGTGAGTACCATGGAAGGGCTTCTGGAGTCAGCTTCAGTGAGACAGCTCTCTTTATTGTCCCATGGGTAGGGTACATAATAGCTCTTAGGGGTACAGGTGGAAAGGGTTGGTCTTAATACAGTACTTATTTATCATGTGGGTGGGGAGGCAGAGCAGGACTTGTGTGCTGAGTTATGCAGTGGTTGCAAATAGGCTCTTCAGATAAGGCCAGGCGTCTATGCTCAGCTCCAGACAAGGTCAGGCAGAGAAAGGGAAGCACTGCTGAGAAAGGGAGTCCTCCATTTTGCACGGAGCTCAGAGAGCCATCCAGACCGGGTAGACTGTGATCTTAATAGCAGGGTTCTCCAACAGCCAAGGCTGTTACACAGAGAAAAACCTGACTCAATATCCCTTCCCCCCAAAGAACTCAACCCCCCAAAAAGAGATGATTTAGATTTAATTGTTAAATATTTGGGGGGAAATCACTACAGAACTCTTATCTGTAGCAGGATACTTATTCTGCTACATTGTATTCCCAGTGGAGCTCCATGATTAGGCAGTAGAAGAGGAGGTGGAGCTGGGAGAGAAAGAGGAAGGGGAGGGGAGAAAAAAGAGGAAGGGGAGGAGAGAAATACAGGAAGGGGAGGAGAAGAAGGAGGCTATCAGCCATGGAGAACCACGGATAGGTCGAAAGCTGTCCTGGGTAGCAACTTCTATCAAAAGGTTAGATATTGGGTAACAACTCTGACTGTGTGAGCATCTTGTTGATTGAGCATTTCTAAATATATAAATCCTTTAGATAATCATTAAACTTTAAGAGTCTCATTTCAACTGGGTACTGCGAGGATGGCAGATATTGTCTGGGGTTCAGTCAAGCTTTGTGGATTGACAGAGCCAGTCCCCCACGCTGGTGTCTCCTGGGTGCCAGGGCATGTGCATCTAGCTAACTGGAGTCCCAGTCAGAGCCGAGGAACAGAGGGAACATGGTGGCTATCTGGGAAACAAGCTGGACCAGGCGCCGTTTACTAAATATCACCCCTACACTTAATCCAAGGATAATCCTTCTCTTTAACACAGATTTTAGGTCAGATCACTGGATCACAGATTGCTGAGCTCAGAGTCCTGGCATTTGTCAGTAGAGCGATGCACTACTTCATGTCTTCTGGGATTGTCAAGCCAGTCAAAATTCCATCATGGAGGGGGAAGAGCTCCCTTCCTCCCCACTCCACCCCCAATTGTAGGAGCTATTAGCAGTTGATGGGCTTTGAGGACAAGAGATCACTCTCCTTTGGTGGCCTGGAGACTGGTAGATTGCTCCTATCACACCATGCACGTATGGGCAGAGCTAACTGGATTTAATTGTTATATTAATAACAATATGAATGCAGACATGAAGCTGGGTGGGAGATGGGGTAGGGGCATAAGGAGAAGCTGACGGGAGATAGTGGTGGACATATATGATCAGTACACATTGTACACATGCACACAACTTCAAACAATAAAAAAATATTATTTAAAAATTGAGAGGCACCAGTGTGTGTATCTTCAGTCGGATTCACCAGGATGGGGACAAGCTTGTCTTTTTGTTACCATTGCCAATGACTGTAACCATTCTGCTCTTCCGCCTTCTAGTGGTTTTTGGTAAAGTCAATGTCTTTCAGACCCCACCTGATCATCCTCTCCATCGCCCTCTCTGCTCTAAATAAACATTGGGATTCTTTTCGTTTTTTCCTTCTGACATTCACCATTGCTCAGCTTGGTTGTAGTAAGGTTTCATAGGTGGTTTTCCAGAACAGGAAAGCAATCCAGAACATTCACGCTCAGCCACACCTGATGGGTCAGAAACAGCTCTGTCTCTCGGAACTCCTGCCCCAATTCAGTGGAACAGCAGTTAGGAGACGAGCAAGACTCTCAGAGGGCTCTGGACTCTATCTTCCTCTATAGAGTTTGTAAAAATTCTATACATGTTTCCTCTAGGGTGGGATCATAGCGTGCAAGACACACTTTCAAATTTCTTCATAGAAAAGAGCTACAAAGGCTGGATGTGGTGATACACACCTGAAGTCCCAGTGCCCCGGAGGATCTGAAGTTCTAGGGCCATCCTGGGCTACAGAGTGAGACCCTTTCCAGGGAAAAAAAAGTACTCTATAGATACTGGTTATAACTGGTCTTACATTTTGAATAATTGCTCTTTTTTTTTTTTTTTAAACTAGCATGGGTATAATTATTGCTATTATTTAAAATATGGAAAGGCTCATGTGTTATCTGCAGAAGGTCCCCTGTGTTTGCACAAGTGTCATACTTGACAGAACTCTGTTGTCTGGTAGCCTGTCTGGTTTTCTCTTGAAACATGATGTCATAGACTCAGCTCTAACTGTGCCAGGCCCTTTGCTGGGCTCCCACTCCACCAGGGTTTAGGTGGCTCCCCACGTTTTATGGATGCGCAGAGTGAGGCAGGGTTCAGACTGAGAGCCAGCCTGTTTTCATCTCCTGCCTCCAGGATCTGTGCAGACTACAGATGGTGTTTGTCCTGCTTGGAGCTAGCTCAACTGCCATGCCTGGCGAGGTTTCTGTGGGAAAAGGAGCCTCAGATTCTCACTGGGGATTCCAGTGGGGGTGGGGGAGGATGGGATCTTCCAGCCCTCCTGTGGTTGAGCAATACTGATTCGGTTAACCAAGCATCTGTGGCTGTCTTCACCAACATCCAGGACTTTCTCTAGGAGCTTGCATTCTTCTCTGGGGTTAAATACCTCAAGGTATTCTCTTTTCCCCAAAGTTCTCAGAGCAGGTCTGGACATAGGGAAGGGTGTGGATGCAGACTCACAGGGATGGCTGGATTTGGTGTGACTTTCCAGGGCACACCGTGCATGTCATTTACTTCTTTTTTCCTAACTGCTTTCCTTAATTTTCTGGAAACTAGGGAAGAGGCTTGTACTTTTTGTTCTTTTCGTACTTTTAGCATGTCTGGACTCTGACTGCCTCCCCCCCCACACACACTCCCCCCGCATCTGTAGCTTTTTCTGCAAAGAAGAAATGACATGCTAATTCATGGCTTTCTGAGAGTCTTTTCAACTATCAGTTTAAACAAGTCAAGTGTAGAAAAATGTCTAAGTTTGCCCTGTGCCTGGTGTATGTCCGGTATTCAGCTAGTGTGTTTTTTGAATGAATGAGTTTCTCATCATGTCTTCTGAGCCTGTTGAGTTGATTGGGTTTGCATTTTGTATTGTTTTTTGGTGGTCTGGGCATAAAATGTCCCTTGTAGGCTTGTGTGTTTGAATTCTTGATCCCCAGCCAGCAGTACTGTTTGCAGAGGTTATAGGACCGTCAGGAAGTAAACCCTAAGGTGTTGGTTGCTGGGGGGGGGTGGGCCTTGAGATTTATAGCCTGGGCCCACTTCATGCCCTCTTTTTAGTTTCTCATCTGTCCAGATGTGCCCAGCAGCCTCGTACTCTGGTTGCCATGCTTTGTTTGACATGGGAGACATGATAGACGGTACCCTCTCACTGTGAACCAGAGTTGCCGTTCATCAGCCAGTTGACTGTTGCAACATATATAACAACTACACCTTCCACATATGGATAATTGAATTA
Source organism: Mastomys natalensis (assembly GCA_021653895.1). Classification (NCBI taxonomy): domain Eukaryota; kingdom Metazoa; phylum Chordata; class Mammalia; order Rodentia; family Muridae; genus Mastomys; species Mastomys natalensis. Next base: position 1,355,576 of record JAJTUV010000549.1, on the reverse strand, counting down.
AATTTGCATATATTCTGTGGGAAATCAAGACTGGCTCTCAGGGCACCTTGAGGGTGCTGTTGGGGAGGGAATGGGTTGACTGAAGTCTAATGCAGAGGGAGTCCAGATTCAGGGGAAGGGGAATAGTTAACGGCATTTTGGGATGAGAGGGGAAGGTCTTACATGGGAGGGATGCAGGATGGACGGACTGTTGTTGGTTATGCTTGAGGCAATGCAGGACAAAAAGCTGCCCTCCCTCGCCCTTCCTGCAGCTGCGATGATGAGACTCTGCTGGGGTATAGATTGAGGAGGAGTGGTTCTTGACTAAAGGTAGTTTGAAGGTGTCTAGCAAAAAGAGAAGAAAAGGATAAAATGTGAGAATGTTGGTAAAAGGAGAAGAAGGAAGGAAGTTCCTCACTGCCTGTGGTCCGGGGTCAGGGTTGCTGTCCTTGGCTATCATTCCCAATTGAGTCATATCAGTTGGAGCCTGCCTCTTAGCATGCTCGGCCAAGGGATTGAGGATTTCCATAGTTTGTGAGGCAGCTTCCCCTCAGTGTCTCTTCCTCAGGGAAGTGCAAGGAGTGGAAAAAATGGATAGGCCATTTGCTTGGTGACTAACTGGACTCTCCCAAACTAAGATTCAGCTTGTCATCTGTAAGCTGGAGAATTCCGAGGACTCCCAGTGGCTGCTGGGAGCTGGTGAGGGTCCTGGAAACAGTGTTGTTATTCTGAATAGTTGCTTTAGGAAGTGAAGGTTGGGGCTGTGTCACATCCACATACCACTACACTAGAACACCTCTAGCCATGTTTATAGTGGAGAATTCTATGGTTCCTTTGTTTTAGACATGTTTACCTCAATAGACAGCAAATCCTAATCCCTAGAACCTGCAAATGATATCTGGGGTGGCCAGGACTTGGCAGATATGGGTTATCTAAAGATCTTGACGTCATTTTCCTGATTATGCAGATGAACCCCGAATCACATGACACATTTATTGTAAGAGGTAGAGGAATATTTGATGGCAGCACAGAGTTGAAGGTCAAGGAAGGGTGGAGGCAGAGACTGGATCGTTGCAGCCACAAGCTAACCTATGCTAGCAGCCACTATACTCAGGAAAGCCTAGGAAGAGGTTCCCTCTAAGAGCTGTTGGAGGGACTGTGGTTCTCGTGGCACTGCCAGCACAGTGATTCTATCCCACTAAGATGAATTTCAGGCTTTTAAACCTCAAGGACTGTGACAGCATACATTTTGGTTGGTTTAAGACAACCAGTTGGTGGTAATTTGTTAAAACAACCATAGGAAAACCACAGACTTCTTATTAATAGTTAAAGAAAGAGAAGAGTTTTTAACCTTTAAATAATATTTTTTTAATGGCTGATAATTTTATAAATACATTTAAGCCATTTTTGATTAAATCTACTCCCCCTACTTAGTCCCTTTCGAGTTTCTCTCCTATCTACACCCAACATCATCCTACTAACTTCATGTGTTCTTAAAAACAAACAAAACATTGAGACTATTTAGGGTTGTCTATATGAGCATGGGAAGCTTCTCAGGGGCTGATTCCTGGAGAAAACTGCCTCCTCCCCACACCCTCAGTAGCCACCAGTGGCCCATAGGCTCTCTCAGCTAGCAGCGAGACTTCATCTCCCCTTCCTGTTCATTTACTCTCCACCCTCTTTGAGGTGGTCCTTGGTTATTGGCTTCCTGCATTTACTGTGATACTGCACCCACTGAAGTGTTTTGCGTCACACTCTGGGGAGTTAGGTGAGACGATTGAAGATCGGTAGTCTCCATGTATAACTACCACACTGGGGTCCTAGGGAGCCCCAGGAACCCGTGATGCAAGTTATAGAGAGTTGGCTCTTGGGCTCTGAGGCGATGAGCCAATGAGCGATTACAGCCTGAGGTGACAGACCTTGAGGTACGGGGCTGAGAATGAACTCAGGCCAGGCTTTTTTAGTTTCCTGGGGCAGTTTTCTGTCCTTGAAGCTCACATTGGATGGATGTTAGTGGCTGATGTGAGTAACAGGCATGTGCACAGCATTTCACTCATCCCCTGATATTTAAAGGCACATACACACTCTTTCGGGTCTTCCCTCCTCATCCTCTACCATCTGCACAGATCACAAAACCAGTGATGTGCACACTCCTCTGGGAAACCACCAGACAGATCCTGTTTATTGTTTTTGCAACAGGAAAATAATTATCCCTGCAGGGCTTAAAGTAAACAAAATAACACTGCAGTCACGTGTCTTTTTGTTGTTTATTTTCTTTCGAGGCAACATATTATACAATTTCTCTCAAATATTTTGTTTTCTTCTTAAAACGTGTTTGAGAGGGACAGAATTTAATACGTTTATGCTACCACCAAACTTTGAATCCTAAAATAACATCACAATTTTTGTCTTACATTCAGACAAAGTGGCCCTTCAAGAAAGGTGTCTGAATTGAAATTATGACATTGGAACGTTGCTATAATTGAGTTTCTTCTTGATTCCTAGGTTCTCATCTCAGAAATCCATGTTGAAGTATGACTTTAAAAGAGAGGGTTCAATCCTGACTCATATGGATATAAAGTGAACGTGTGCCAAAGATGTGATTAGAACATGTTTAAGTGTGGGAACCAGAGAGATTCCAGAACTGGTTCAGAGGAATGATGGAGCAGATTTAGACATAGATGCAAAATGGTTCAACCCACAGGTCAGCAACCACTGGATTTCCTAGATACCACTGATTGCATTTTATGGTCATGAATCATTTGCAATATTATCAGTTTTCTGTAATTTACAGGGTCTCCGTGCCTACAGGCCTACAGGCACGGAGACACAGCGGTTACCCAGCAGGGGGTCTTCAACATTGACAGTAATGTTTTTGGCAATTCCTTTCAAGCTCCTTGGTAGTTTTTCCTGTCAAATGCTGTGTCTTCTCCTGAGTTTGGATCAAGCTCTACTTGGAAAAGGACTGTGATATTGTGGATGAGGGATGCCCAGGGAAAGAGATGCCTGGAGAGCAGGTTCCTTTTACCATTATTACTGGGACCCTCAATTACTGAGAGACCAATGACATTGTAGACCTGCCACCGGAGTAACTGGCCAAATAGCCAAATAGCGTAGCAACTAAGGGCAAATGTTCACCCACGTTTGTCTCTGTACTTACTGGCTGTGTGTCCTCTCTGTCTTAGCTTCCTCACTGGTAAATAGGACCAACTATAGTTCCTACTGTTAGCATAGAGACTGAGGAATCACAGTCGTCGTGTAGTTCAGGGAACTGAATAAGCTAGTACCTATAAAGCAACAGGAAGTACTTGATCTGAACCCGGAGCTAGGCAGTTGTTAATTCTTACAAATTCTCAAAAATAATGACAGACATTTATGAGCCCCCATCTTGCCATTTTGGCTGTCTGTGCAGTTCTGTGTATAAGCAGTAGATGAAGGTCTCTGGCCGGTAAGTTCAGAGCTATCATGCTCACTGAGGTTTATTACAGTTCTTGGGCATCCTGTAGACTAGAGTTGTAAGCTCTTTGTGTCCACACATTCTGCATCTTTGAATTTTGTCAGTCCCAGATTGAAAATATTTGGAAAACAAACTCTGAACCTGTATTTCATAGACATTTTTCTCTTGCTATCATTACCTAAACAATATAACAACTGTGCCTGTATCATTTGTGTTGACTTGGATATTGTAAGCAATCTAGAGATGACGTAAAGTGCACAGAGGAAGTATGCACAGGTTATATGCAAACACCACACCTTTTACATTTACGCTAAGGATTTGAGAGGTTAGTTATGTGCAGCGGGTCCTGGCCCAGTCTTCCTTGGGATGACTGACTATATGTCCAGAGCTTACATTTACTATTTAAACTTTAACCTGGTGACGTGGATTTAACTTAAATTACGTGGAGACAGAGTGTAGGGTGTTTAGTTTTTAAGCTGGGTATACTGGTATGCACCTGTTGTCCCAGATACTCAAGAGGCAGAGAGATCATGAAAGCTAAGAAGTTTGGCCGAGCTGAACAAGATAGTGAATACCTGTTTGTTATCAATAAATGGAGGTTGATAGGATGACTCTGTAGGTAAAGGCAATCACTGTGCGATCATAATGACTTGAATTCAATCCCTGGAACCTACATAAAAGAGGAAGAGGAGAAAGGACTTTGACTCTAGAGTGCAGAGATCAAAGGCATGCACCACCATTGCCTTTGAAGAGAGGGTCTCATTTACTATATAGTTCTGTAACTCACTGTATAGACCAGGCTGGCTTTGAACTTACAAGTCACAGAGATCTACCTGCCTACCTCCCAAGTACTGGGATTAAAAGTGTGTACTTTCATGCCCAGCTAACAAAATAGTGTTTAGTGTAATGCTAGTTTCTTTGATGTTTTTGTAAAGCACTAATAGAGTTTTGTTCTAAAATGCATAGATTTGGAGCCACACTGTGGGAGTCTTACAAGGCTTTAGTGGTTGGAGCTCCCATGCTCTTTGTTCACACAAAGGAACCAGGGATGATGGCGGCTGGCGGCTGGATGGTTCACTGTGGCTTCATACATCTCCATGCTTTTATGTCCTTTCTTCACAGATCCTTTTGGAGGACTGTTTTAGGGATTGCTAATAAAAAAGTGACTGAGTGGGACCAATTGGCAGACGCAGTCACGTGACTCCCCTCACTGGCCGAGCATGTGTGTGGGAGGAAAGCTGGCTTTCACTAGTACTTTTTCTGACTTACCTCAGGATCATAGGTCTACCTGCCTATGTCATGTTTTGATCTGTATGGGAGGCAGTTTTTAAATCATGTGTTTGTTTGCAGTGAAACCACGCCAGCTGTGTAGGCTTCCTGGCGCTATTCTTTCTTTAGAGAAGCTTGTAGCTCAGGGTTGAATGATTGCTTAGTATGTGCGAGGTCCTGGATTCAGTCCCTGGTTCCTTATCCTCTCAGAATAGCATGTGATATTTATCTATAGTAGATGGTTATTGTCTCATAGATAATATGAGGCAGAGATAATGCTTGTAAAGATTGTAATTTAATAGCCACTACCCCTGGTCCAAAGTCGGGATGACACAGTCAATAAAGATAGCCATAGCAAGTGTTTAAGTGTGATGACAGCCGCTGACTGGAAGAAAAGAACACACTTGTCTTCTTTGGCTTGAGTGTGTTACTCATTCCTTGTTTTATCTCCCGTCCTAGAACTTGTTGAGCATTACAGAACATAAACCATGATCCCCTGTTACCTCATCATTCTCTCCTAATATTTACTCATAAACACCTGCAGTTACAGAGGGTTCCAGCCAGCATTTTAAAATGGATCTTTGTTATCTAGAATTGGGTTAATTATGCTTCTCTGTTCATTATATATTATCAGGATCACTTGCAGATAAACTGAGGCGTCTAAAGTCTTGAATAGCTTTTCCTTTCTTTCTTGAGTTACAGTTGTGTAATTGAAGTGGTAAATCATGCACAATAATTGCTGCCTAAATTGTCTAAATATTAGGATAGCTTTTGGCAGTTTTGGAAAGTTTGACAACCACACAGACTTTTATGATCAGAAGATGAAGTCATTGGCTTTTTCCACTTTTCGTTCTTGCACAACTTTTAAGGTTAAGTGATAGATGGGTGCTTGGGAAGTGATGGCGTGTGTGTCAGGGTGAGACTTCTGCAAATGGTTTCCATTGTTATAACATACCAGTCATCCTCCAGGGGCACCTCATACCAGGAAGGAGGTGGTTCACTTGGAGGTGTTCGAGGAAGTCTGTCATCTCATGTAGCAGCCTTGTCTTTCCTCCAGGCTCTTATGCCACAGAGCCATTTAACCTGGCTCTGAATCCTTCCAAGAGTCACCTCTTCCAAGAGTCCCATCATCACCTCTTTTCATTCTTGAAGAACTTTATGAAAAATAACATGGATTTTCTTGAGCTTTCCTGTGGTTTCTTAAAACTTAAAAAACAAACAAACAAACAAACAAACACACCCCCCAAACACAATCGTTCATGCTTTTTGGTTTCTACTTGACGGAAAAAAGAGTAGTGGTGGTTAGCTTTAATTGTCAGTTTGACACAGCCAAGAGTCATGGGGTGGGCACTGGAGGGGTGGGGCTGTGGAGGGATGGGGGGAGATAGGGGGTTGAGGAAGCATAACAGTGAAGGATTGTCTCCTCTGGGTTAGTCTCTAGGTCTGCCTATGGGGGATTGTCTTAAGTTAATTGACCTGGAAAGACCCAACCTACTGTGGGTGGCACCATTCACTACACAGAGAGTTCTGCACTGTGTGAGTGAAGAAACAGAGCTGAGTACCAGCAAGTGAGCATGCACGCATTCATTTCTCTCTGCTTTTGACTTTGGATGTGATGTAACTTGTTGCTTCAAATTCCTGCCACTGTAACTTCATTGCAGTGATGCATTCTAACCTGGATTTGTGAACTAAGATGAGGCTTTCTCCTCTAAGTTTTTTGGGGAGTCAGGGTATTTAATCACAAAATCAGAAATGAAACTAGAACAATAGTCATCACACTCATCACAAGTTCTTTAGAGCATTGACAGAGTCAAGATGACTCTAGGTGCTTTTTGACTTGTGTTATCTTAGTGTGGTTCTTCCTAGGTGATCTTATAATGCTGGCTCAAGGCAGCAAGATTTTGTGGAGCATAGGGAAGGTGCTCTCCTCATTGCTATGGTGAGAGAAGGGTGGTTTATGCCAGCTAGTGGTGTGTTGCTGGGGAGAATGGATCTGGAAAGTCCAAGTGTCATTGGTGTTCAAGGAGCGAGAACCATTCCAATTTCAGTCTGCATTAATAACATCCCACTATTAGGAGCTGTTGACATAGGTAGGCAGGATTGTTATTTTTGCAGACTTGAGACTAGAAGAACATTACTGCAGCCAGAAACCAACATGTTCAAAAGTCCCGCAATGGGAAGTATGAACTGTATCCATAAGAAGGGTTGCGGGAGATTCCTATTGGCTCAGCTTCTAGTATCTAGAAGGGTGAAGGAAATGGACACAATGAGCTCAGTGCTCAGGCAAGCTTGGTTCATTGCCTTGGGTATTTGTTCAGCCACATGGTGATTCCACTGCAAAAATGATCCATGTCCGTCCTGCAGAAGTAAGGACTGTCTCCCATGACCTGGCATTGGAACATTAACAGAGGCTTGGAAACTAATGGATAGTTGTCATTACGGAGTTTTCCAGGTTTAGGAAGTCAGAAGACGGCAGTAACTCTGCCTGCACTGGTAACCTGTATAGGTGCAGAGTAATTGATGGAGGAGAACGGTAGAGGCAGCTTCCCCCAAGGGAAGCAAGGATGGCAATGGCTGTGGGAGTGTCAGAGGAGCCACACTGATGGAGGTCAGTTTAGCGGGACTAGAGCAGGTTTAAAGTCTAGAGGAGGGAGAAGAGGTGGGATCACCTTAAATTTTGGACAGGAAAGGAGAAATAGGCAAGAATGGTAAATCCAGGATTGGAATATCGAGGAGAAGTACATAGGTTGTAGCAGGAGATATTAAAAAGACTTGTCTGGCTGGCTCCTGGTACAGATGCACTAAGCTCAACACTGGCTGGTGGTCTCAGTGATGCTGGCGGGGACCCCCCAACACACTGGTGTTGCTGCTGCTCCGCCCATCAACTCTCTGGCCTCCACAGCTCTTGGCCTGGCCCTTAGGCCAACCCTCACAGCCTCCAGAGTGCTAGGCTTAGCCCCATACAATAACCGCCATCCTCTCGGTTAGATACCACAATACCCAGTAACCCAGTAAACCAAAACTCTAATGCTTATAGTTAGCCAATCAGATTTATATATCAATAAAATCTCAATACTTAAGATGCCACACAACTTAGACAAGTTATCACAATTATCTTAACCTTTTTGATATGCTTAACTACCTGAGGCTACTTCCATTTTCCTTTCTTTACCCTCCCCTCCTGCATCTCTCTCTCCCCCACTCTTAGCTCTGCTTCCCTTTTCCCTGTCCAATCAGGGGCCTCCTGCTGCACTAATAATGAAAATAGATTGGGCAGGGAAATTGCTGCTACAGTAGGTGGTCTCAAAGTCTCCTGCAGAGCAAGCCCACCGCGGCTGGAAACAGGAGGCAGGACTTTAGGAGTGACTGTGAAGGCTCAGCAGGGAGAGAATTGCTCAGCCTAGGTTGTGAGCTAGAAACACAGGCCAGAGCATGCAAGAGTTGGCCAGGGTTGCATGGATGCCATGACACAGCTCTGCTGTGTGGAAAGGAGCCAGTGTCAAGCTAGGCTCATCTTAAAGCAAAAGGAGGGAACATATGAGAAGCAGTGGAAAGAAAACTGGAGAGCATATCGTGACACAGTTTAGAACACCTTAGAGTTGTCAGGAGACAAAGAGCTTGACATTGCTTCACACACACACACACACACACCACACACACACACACACACACACACTCATATACACAAAGTCAATCCAAATACTCTTTATTATCGAGATCTGTCAGTTTCCACAGAAGAACCCTTCAGGAAATCCTCTGCCTTCCCAGGAAAATGTGTTTATATTTAGAATGTTTTTTGAGAATGCCTATTGTTAAATTTTCATTTGATCGGGTTATCATTTGGAGCCTGTGAATATGTCCCCCGTGTTTCAGCTGTGATGAGTGGGTTTTCTTTTCTTTTGAGAACCATGAGGTAAGAACATGCTTTGGTCTTTGGTAAGTGTTTCTTTCTTGCACCATGAGCATGGGAACCCGAGGAATGCTGACAGCAACCACACGGTTGACTTGGCCTGACCCTCTGTTTGACAGATGAGAAAACCCGAGGCTGAGAGCAAGTGGCACTGGCTCAGTGTCACACAGCTCATGAGAGAAAGAGCCCGCAATTCGGACAGGCTCATTCTCTACAGACCAGACCCTGTTGGCTTGTCCAGAAGTGAAGGGATCAGATGTAGACTTCCAACAGGTGAGGACCATCTGACTACAGAGCTTGGCTGAGGGAAAGAACAGTCGGATTTTAGTGATAATTGCAGCACCCTTATAATTCATTAGCAGGCCTTTCTAACAAGTGTTTCCTTTGGAGTCTTTCCTGGAGCTAAAACACCAGGAAGGAAACTGTTGTCATTGGAGGTCTTTAGAAAGCACTAACAGTTGTGAGTGCGGCCGACGGCATGCCTGATACTACTACATGTGTCTTCTATAGATTATGGCTCACTTTAGTGTGGTTATGAGAGAGGCACTCTTAGGCCAGTTTTTAAAATGAGGAAACCAAGGCTCTAAGAGTTGAGTTGACCTGCCTAAGGTAGTTGCTCTAGTTGCCTTTCTGTTGCTGTGACAAACACCATGCCTCAAAGCAATTTATGGGAGAAAAGGGTTTATTTGGCTTTCACTTCCAGATCACAGTCTGTTGATGGGAAAGTCAGCGCAGAAACGTGAGGCAGGAGCCATGGAGGAGAGCTGCCTGCTGGCTTGCTCTCAGCCTCATGCTTAGTTAACTTTCTTATTTAGCCCAGGATCCTCTGCTCAGGAATGGTACTGCCTATAGTGGTCTGGCTACACCTACCTACATCTATTGACAATTAAGACTATCACCCACAGACATGCTCACAGGCAAGTCCGATCTGGGCAATACTACAGTGAGACTCACTTCTCCGATGGCTACAGGCTGTGTCAGGTTGACAATTTAAGCTATCTAGGCTAGTGAGAGAAGGGATTATACCCATTCATGGTACCCTAGAGCCTGCACATGTATCTTTCAGCTTTTTACTCAATGACTCAATTGAGAAGAATATTTATTCTTTGACTCCCATTCTCAGGAATCCAATGAACTAGCCTCTTTAGGGGTAAGCCCTAGCTTTAGTGTTGTTTCAAAGCTCCTAGGAGATGCCATAGGTCAGTTCTCTCCAACCTGCTAGGAACTGCTATGTGGAGCCATCTTCCAGGGGTTGTGTCCCTGTGCCAGGGGTGGAAATGATACTGTACATTTCTCAATGGTGCCCAGGTGATGTGATCTTTCTGGTCTTTGGGTTTCCTGATTTAAGAGAAGGCTAATCTCCAATGTCCCCCCAAGCTGTATAGTGTTCTGACTCTATTGATAACTGTCCTGTGTACCTGATTTTACTGTGTGCCAGCCTTCTGCTAAGAGTGCTGTATACCATCTCTCCTGTGCCCTCAACAGTCTATAAAGGAGGCATTATACCCTAGTTACAGATGACAGAATTGTGACTTACTTAGTTCAGCCAAACCTAATGCCTGTGTGATTAAGTACCATCTGGATTGCCTTCCTGCGTCCATGTTGTTATTGTCATTGAGAAAAGTGTCTATGGCCTTGGCTTTTCTAACCCCTTGGATTAGATTGAAAACTATTTTCAATCAAGCAGCCATAACAACATTCCATAAACAGAGTGGCTTATAATCAACAGAACTTTTTATTTCTTATAGTTCTGGAGGCAGGAGGACAAGGATCAAGGTACCAGCAGATGGCAGATGAGGACCCACTTTGAATGTCATTGTTTACTCTTACCATGTAGTAGAAGGTGCAAGGGGTCTTTTGGAACTGTCAGGGCCACTAATCCTGCTCATAAGGGCTCTGTGACAATTATTATTATTGTAAATGTAAGCACTAAATTAATTCAGCGCCTGTTTTTCTTTATCGAGTTCCCCAATATGAACCCAGAGATTTCCCCAGAGAGACCAAGATTTATTTGCAATTTAAAAGCACAATTAGTAGGCGTTATAATTGTATTCTAATCTTCTACTCTAATCTAGCCACTTCCCAGCCAAAATTCCTGAGATACTTGCATTTTGTATTGGTCTGTCTCTCTGGGGTTCAGTTGTGTTCTCCCATGATGTCTCTCTGGACCCATCCATCATGGTCAATGCCTACCTCCTGCATGGGTGGCAGAAGTCCCACCCTATTCTCTCTATTGCCTAGTTATTGGCTTTTCCAGCTTTTATTGACAAAGCAGAGAATAAATGGTGTGCATTGTTTACACAAATTTGAGACAGGAGATTTTTAACGTAAGCGTTACATGTCATGTCCAGACTGAAACCACACAGTGGCATTAAGAAATCAGTATTTTAATAACACAAGGGTAAGCTTTACACAATGCACAAAAACATTTTGCCTACAGGGCTCTTGCCTTTACTTTCCAAATGCCCCACCTCCTAATACCATCAGTTTAGGGATTAGGAGTTCAACATGTACACTGAAATTTGGTGCTGATGGTGGTGGGGCTCACAGACATTCTAAGCACAGCTGAAGCCTGACTTTCATGCATCAAGAATAGAGTATGAAAGGGGTCTGTGAAAGGGGTCCATATCTAGAGATACACCATGACGGCTCTCTCCTTCCCACTCCTCCAACATCCTAGGGTGCCTTAGTTGTCTATGGGTCCTGTTGGAAGTGGGTGGGGTTTTCACTTTTTGAGTGACAGTTCTGAGGATAATTTCTTTGCCTTTAGACCACCAATCCTTCTAGACATGTTGACGTTGAATCCTGAGCTCTCTCCTACCTGGCCCATGGTGCTGAGAGCATCCTAGGTGATCTGACTTCACTCTCATTATGGGGCATGCCTGCCTGACTCTTCCTTACTTCCCCCAGTATTGAGTTAACTTTGCAGCGAACACAACGCTGATCACCCCAGGAATGTTCTTTGCACAAATCACAGTACCTTAAGAGGAACTGTCAAATGTGACTGTGACTTTTAAAGTATATCCACATCATCTGGAGTGATGGATTGCTGGGCTCCAGCATAAGTTTCTATTTCCTGTGTCTGAGGTGAAGATGAGAATGAATGTTTCTAGTAAGATCCTAGGCTCTGCTGGTATTGCTGGTCCAGCGAGCACATGATGTTGGATATACCTGGGATCCTATTATCCCACTCAATATCTTTTCCCACTGGGTGACAGTCCTTCTTCTCATGCTAAGCTACATGAGGAGAAATGGCTTTCTAGAAGAGAAAGCAATCACCTGAAGGCAGAAGTCAGTGTAAGTTAGGATTGGGGCTTGGTTCCTGTGAGCTCCCTGCTATTCATGGTCTTGTTTTCACAGAGAAGTGCATTGTTTATCACAAGGACCCTGTCAGAGTAGGTTATGGCCATGACAAGGACCTGGCTGTGGCTTCTTGGTGTTCAGGGTGTGGTCAGAATGTTTCCCTCCTTCTCACAAAAGGTTGTTGTTCTCACATGAAAGCTCAGGCGTGATGCACATTGCTGCCAGAGTCAGAACTGTCAGTGTCTTGGTCAGGCCCTGGGGCAGTCACGGGTGGAATGCCCTCTCGGAATCTTTCTCTTAGTTGTTGAGTGTTTTGATCAGGCGAATGACTGTAGTTATGTTTGGATTGCAGGAAAATGGATTTGGAGGCTCCTAGCCCATAATGTGGTGTGTGTGTGTGTGTGTGTGTGTGTGTGTGTGTATGGTGGTGTGAGTGTGAGCAAATGTAATAATGTAATAAAGTCTAACAAACTAGAAAGGAGACCAGAGCGGGGGAAGTAAAACTAATGGAAGAAGGACAGAGAGGGTCAGCAAAAGGACACAGAGGACATGAGAAGGGAAAGAGACTAGGGTCATGAAGTTACAAAGTAGGGACATGAGGGATAACAAGTATGCAGGAGACATGAGGGAAAAGGCGGGTCTGTTAAATATATTTTATTGAAATGCCACAATGATATCTAATAGCTTGTATACTAATTTAAAACACTAATTAACAAAAACCCACTGTAGTGGTTTAGCCCTGTAGTGGAATATGTTTCATTTCAGCTTTGAGCAGTACACCTAGGTGACAGCATTGTCTGCTCTTGAATAAACTCCGAGGTTTTTATAATAAGGTTATTATGTTTGCTCAGGGGATGGGGCAGATGCCGTATACCACTGAAAAGGAAAGAATGCTAACTGTTCAGTAGGGTGGGATGGGGAAAAATCACGTTCTCCTTTTCCGTGTGTGAGGCTGGGTCTGGAATTAGGGTAAGTGATAATAACTGAGGTATGTGCTTCTAGGATGATGGCAACACAGCCACAGAAAGGCTCTCCTCTGTGCTCCGGAACCTCTTCTTCGCAGTGCTTTTGGGGATGGATTTCCTCTCTTTATACCAGTGGTTTTTAACCTTCCTAATGCTGCAGCCCTTTAATATAGTTCCTCATGTTGCGGTGACCCCGACCATAAGATTATTTTGTTGCTACTTCATAACTGGAATCTTCCTACTGTTATGAATTGTAATGTATATTTTCTGATGGTCTTGGGCAACTTCTGTGAAAAAGAGTCATTCGGCCCCCAAAGTGGTTGCGACCCACAGTGTTTGAGAACTACTGTTTTGTCCTGTTTACTGAAGCAAGCAGCAGATAATTAAAACATAGAAACGGGTCCCAGGACATCTTAAAAAACTATTCTTTACATTGCCCCACTTACAGTTGGGCTATTTTTCACTGGGTAACCACTTCTGAAACATCTCAGATCTTCTCCTGCTCCAACAATAGTAACAACAGTCAGTGTGTCTGTGTGTGTGTGTGTGTGTGTGTGTGTGTGTGTGTGTCTGTGTGTGCCTGCCTCTGGACCCCAGGCTCTGTACTAGTTGCTTACTATTGAGGTGGGTTTTGATTTTATGAAGTTATATCACAGCTAGTTAAATGAAGCACAAAACTACATGTGTCTGGCAGAAACTAACTGCTCATTTGTGGTAAGACATTTTGAGAACTAGTGGCTATATAAGTAACTTTAATTTGCCACATAATTGTTGTCTCAGAGGCTTATTGCTGACTAAGCATACCCCCTTTTTAGTTCTTTCTAAACCCTGGCTGGCTGGTTCAACTCAACTATTCTGGCTCAGACTCTTCTCTAAGAGTTTGACTGAGTCAATCTGGCTTCTCTTGGCTTTTCACTGAATTGCTCTGCTTGGCCTCAAACTAACTCTGGCAATCTGTCCTAATATTCCGGCTCCTTCTATCTTCACCTGCTACCTGTCTCTATAAAACTGTGCTGGTAAACTACCTCTCTCTACACAAGCTGAACTGAACTGAGCTCCACAGCCTGCACTCTGTGCTGCTCTTAAGTTGCCTTTCTGTCCTGTGCTGTTCTTGTGAGAGTTGGATGTATTCTATCTCTGACTCATTCTGTTAAATCTTTTTCTGATTCATCACTTTGTTTGCCCCTCAATTAGACATGACTTTCAAACATAGCTTCTTCCTTTTACAAACTAACTTTACCTTCATTGCTAGGGTTTAAAGGTGTCTACTAAGGGCATGACTTATATTCCAGCCAGCTCATACTGTAATCTAGGGCATGGCTGCATTCCAGCTGGATCACATAGACCTAGAATGTCTCTGGATGTGATCCCCTGCCAGAGTAGCCATGCTGCTGGGTTAAAATTCCTCTACAAGTAGTCAAACCAAGATTTGCAAAATTAGTGTTTTGTTTGGTTTTGAGACATGGTCTAGATATGTGACCCCGGGCTAGCCTCAAACTCAAGCTCCTTCTGCCTCAGCTTCTGTAGTGCTAGGATTACAGATGTGTATTACCATGCCCTGGTAATTTTGACTGCAAGTGCCTAGGACATGGCCTACATCCTTGCTTTTGTTATAACAAGAAAAATAACATACAGTGATGGAACTCAGCTGAGAGCCAGTGATTCTGACTTCAAAGACTGTATTTCTCAGTAATAACAGGACATATTGTCTTATCCCTTGTGATGGTTTGAACAAAAATGGGCCCCATAGGCTCATAGGGAGTGGCACTATTAGGAAGTGTGGCCTTGTTGAGGTAGGTGTGGCATTCCCCTGCACTGGGGCATCAAGCCTTCACAGGACCAAGGGCTTCTCTTCTCATTGATGCCTGAGAAGACCATCCTCTGCTATATATGCAGCTGGAGCCATGGGTCGCTCTATGTCAAAACCACTTTCTATTCTTCCAGAGGACCAGAGTTTGGTTCTTTATACCCATGTTGAACCAGAAGTTGCTTTCCAATACCTATGTTGTCCAGCTTACAACTATCTGTAATTCCAACTCCAGAAGATCTGATACCCTCTTTTGGCCTTTAAGGTTATCTAGTACATGTATACACGTGTACATATACTTGCACACACACACAGATACACATTGATAAACAAATCTTTAAAAAACAGATTTTTGAGATATAATTTATACAGCACACAATTCATCCATTTAAACTATACATTTTTGTGTGTCACTTTCAAATGGTAGATGGATATATTTATGTATGATGCTGCTAGCACTGGCCATGGCTAGTATTACAGAATTTTAGAAAGCTGTATTTATACTGAGTCATATTCAAAACACAGAGATGTGGAGCTTGTGGTGGGAATTCTTGAGTTTATTAATCACATCTGCGATTGCCCAGGGCTCCAGTTCTCTTCTGGAGAATATGGTTGCTTGGGTTTGTCATGTGGGAACCCCATTCTGAGACAACAGAAATGTTGCTGCCTGACCTTAGTACCTGGGCTCACAGGTTCACAGTGGTACCTGTGCGTTTTATTTGTTGGAACGTTCCCCACTCAGTTCAGATTCAAGAGTAGGGGCATCTGCTCTGCTTTTTGATGGAAGGTATAGAAGACACTGACAAACAGGCATGGGGTTCTATGAGTTCATCTTTACAGACTAGTAGTTCCCAAAGAAATGCCATGATCTTTCTCTTCTTCTCACTCTATGGAGGCCTGCTTGAAATGATGTCACCAACAAGTCATGACAATAAAGGCAAGAAATAGGAGGGGAAAGGGGATGATGGAAATACGTGATCCAGAGGGGCTTTCGGGTAGATTACCGAATAGCCAGTTTGACGGACGGTTGTGACTGGTGATTAATGATGTAGCCCTCGTGGCCTTGTTAAATCTATGCTTACAGAATCATTGTATGGAATTTCCTTGTTTTCTTTCTCATAATTACATCCTCCAGTTATACACTGGGGACAGCTTAGCAGTTTCACATTGTAAGAAAACAAACAAGATTACTGTAAAACCAAGCTAATTAGGGCTTATTTTCAACGGTAAAGTTACCTAGATTAAAAGTTTAAAAACTCCCTCAAACGTTCAATTTCTTGGAAAACATAAAAATATAAATGAGATTTGGGAATAGTAAGACTATCATTGAGTGCATCATGAGCTGCCGTTTAAAAAGCCCGAGATGATGAGTTAGGACAGTAATTTATTTGGAGGCTTACAACTTCCTGCAGGAAGGTCGTTGTTGTTGGTATTAGCTCTTAATAATTATCACACTTCTATTGGATACTGATGCACATTATATGATGTTATAGATGTTTTAGCTTGATCGCCTAGCTAGGAAGCCCCATGGGTCTCTGTCCCTTCAACTCTGGGGTTTGGTACATGCCACCACTTGAGGATTTTATGTGAGTGCTGGGAACCAAAACTCAGGTCCTCACGTTTACAACAACACGGGCTTTACCCACTGAGCCGTCTCCCCAGACCTCCAAACTATGGAAACACGTATAGAAAGTCAGGCCCATACATGGATAAAAGAACATTTGATTTATTTATGTTTTTTGATGCTTAGGTTGGAATCTAGGCCTTTGCACACAAGAAACCCTCTTTCTACTGCTGAGCCACACCCTCAGCCCTAACAGGAACATCTAAACTCATGTATTTATTAGGATAATTTCTCTATTTATAAAACTGTCAGAGACAAGAAAACCCATTATAAAATTTACTTTTATGGATTATTGTTTTGAAAGGAGGGCCTTGCTTATTCCTTTCAGCTGTGCCCTTTCAGGCCTGGGAGTCTACAGTTTTATTTTAGTTTTATTTTCTGAAAATGGTTAGGTTACATTTCACAGCAAAGGGTCAGTAGCCAGAGGATTAACTGCTTTCAAACAGGCCTTGCGGTTCCCTTCCCTTTGGAGGAGTGACCTCGGATTTCACACAAGGTGTCAACTGTTGGCCTGACCAGAGTGAGTGTAATGGTCACAGTCCTTGGGGCTGTGTCCATGGCCTGCCCAGGGTATGTGTTCGCTAATGATGCTTGGGCATCAGTGACCTCTGGAAGCATTTTTATTGTAGTGAGGAAAAGCTTTGGTATGGCAAGGACCGCATTTCTTCCAGAGTGTTTTGTCCAAAGTCATATAATCCGGCTATTAATTTACATTCAGGAATGCTGTCAGAATAACTCAAGTGGTGGTTTAGAAAGGTTCTGATGTAGCTATTTTTTTTTCACTCAGTTGTAAAGGTCAGTTTGGAGCTGTCTCAAGCCTGAGGAGAATCATACAGTGGGATATCCTTTCCTTTTTTTCTTTTTTTTTTTTCCTTTTTTTGTTTAAGCTGTGTGCAGCCGGCTGGCATTTTACAGAGGACAGCTTTACTCTGAATGATTAAGTGTGGGAAAGGAAGAAACAACAGTAGCTAAGTGTGTTTGATTCAGTGAGGCAGGCTGGTTTGGGTTAGTGTAAAACTCCAGTGATTGAAATAAAAGTCTGTCTGAGAAATGCAGCCTGTCTCTGTCCTGAGCTCCCTCCCAGGCTGTGATGGGGTGTGAGTGGGACGCGCTGGGGGTGGGGTATAATAACTGACACCTGTCTGATGCTGCCCTGAGACAGGGATTATCCTAAGTGCTTTGCATATATCAACTATCTACATAGAAGCCCTCACTCTATGTTTCCCATTTTATAGATTGAAGAACTGAGGTACAAAGATACTAGAGACCTTTAGGCCACATTCTCCAGTCTATCGGCCCTCTGGCTTCTGTGGGACATGGCTTTTAACTACTATGTCCCTCCCTAATGAAAATAAGTTACATTTTATTTTCTTAATTTTCCCTCACTTTGAGAGATTTCCCAAACTTGAGAGATTTGATTCTCAAGTTGATAGTCATTTCAGTCTTATAAAACTAATTTTGATTGCTCTAATTAAAAATTAAGGCTTGTCTTTTTTAATGATTCTGGTTGATGAAAGTAAAAGAAGCCAGCTTTTCAGGGCCAGTGAATGGCTCAGTGGGGTTTTCCACTAAACCGGATGATCTGAATTTGATCTCCAAGGGCCCACATGGTTGAAGGAGAGAACATATTGCAACAAGTTGTCCTCTGAAATCACAGGTGTTGTGTCATGGTTATGTGTGTGTGTGTGCATATGTGCAAGCACACACACACAAACACACGAACACATGTAAATTGATGCTACATAAATAAATAAAATAAAAAGAAACCCGCTGTTTGTTTGAATAAATTATAATGCAGATAACAATACTAGACTTACTAACCAATCATAGCAGGTGAAGAGTTGCTTTGAGAACTATGATAGATAATATGTCTCACTATAACAGGGTCATTGTAAAGTCTAGTGTAGGACACCCTGTCTCCTACACTGCTTATATTATATAACAGTCTTTAAACACTTGAAGCAGGTTTAAACCTGCCTTTTAAGTGAGTTAACATTTCTTTTTGAAAATGGAATGTCGATCTTCGCTGCAGCAGCAGCAATAACAAACCATATGAACACCTGCCACATGTAACATAACTTAAACAAAATTAATAAACCATATAACTGCTGTCGTAGGTGATCGTTCATGTTAACCCTTGTGTATGTTTCCTTTCCACCCGTATGCATGTGGCATGTGCTCATTCTTCATCAGTGGTTTTGAGTTTCTTCTAGGAGCAGGTGCTATACCCAGCACAAGGGCAAAGGCAACCACTGGTCTCTCACTCCCTGTGACACTTCATCGCAGTGGCAGAAAGAGACAGTGACTGGATAAAAATGAGAAGAGAGGTGGAGAGTTGATGTTTTGGTGAGCACCTTCCTGGGGAGCCCAGTGACACTAGCCACCTGTGAGGATCTACCAAGGGATGTCACAGGAGCAGGAACAGCCCAGTGCAAGGACACTGCAGCGGAGGCAAGCTCAGGGCAAGCTCAGGGCAAGCTCAGGGCAAGCTCAGGGCAAGCTCAGCGCAAGCTCAAGGCCTAGGAATTGCCATTGAGGCTGATGTGATAGCAGACTTGGGGAGAAGTGGACCAAGCTGGCAGGCTGTGGTTACATTTCACAAGAGGATTTGGAGCAGAGAACGTCATCTGGTTTTGGTTTAACGCGCTCCCTCTGGCTGTCCTTGGGAGAATAGACGTAGAGGACAAGGCTGCCAGAGAAAGATTTGTGGGAGGCGATGAGAACGATGGTCAGATCCAAATTATATTTAAGGAAGAGCCTACAGGATTTAGAGATGGGTTTGATGTGTGCTGTGAGAAAGAGAAGTCAAATATGATATTTGACTATTATGAATATTATATAATATTTGGTATTATATGGTAAAATGCTACTTCCCTTATATATTGAAATCCTAACATCCAGTAGCTTGGGGATTGTTGTCTGTAGACCTAGGGTCAGTGCAGGTATAATTAGTTAAGATAGAGTCATGTGATCCTGAACACCAATGAGTGCTGCTGGCGGGGCTAATCCAGTGTGACTAAGCCCTTAAAGTGACGATTGTCAAGACATGGGACTAAGTGAGGTCACCAGGAAAGGGTCCATGGAGCAAGGCAGCCTGGGAAATTGTAACACTTAGAGGTTGGGAAGAGAGAGCGAGGAGCCAGAAGAGATTGGGAAAGATTCAGTGGGAAAGTGAGAAGAAAGGTGTCAGCTGTGGCATCTCATTTGTAACAGGAGGAACTGATGAGGACGAGGGACAGACTCATGGCCAGCACTGCTAGTGCCAAGAAGGGAAGGGACTAAAAGTCCCCACATTGATTTGGCAGCCTGAATGTCACTGACTACTCAGACAAGTTTGGATTTATCGAGGTGGAGGTATAAGCTTGATTGGCAGAAGGGCAATAAAAAGTAGGAACTTCAAAATAAAGTTGGCATTCCATCATAAGTGCTGTTTCATGTCACTGGAAATTCTTAAACATTGATTTTAATGACTGTATCACATTCCAGGATTCTTATCTGTGCTTTGTTTGTTCTATGAGCAGACGGTTTGCAACTTTTACTGCCATGTGGATTGCAACACTGCAGTGGGTGTACTTGAACATCATAAGATCTCCTGCATCAGGAATGATAGTATTCAGTAGGATGTTTGTTTTAGGGTTTAATCCTAATACTCTAGCAGTGGGGGTATTTCTCACTAGACATTTCTCTTTTACATGTTATGTAATTGACCAGAATGCACTGAATAGTGTTAAGTCATCGTGTTGATGGTGTATCTTGTAGGTTGAATTTCTTCTCTCCCATTCTCTCATGTTAAAGTCTATATTAGTCTTTCTTATTGCCATAACAAAATGCCAGAGAGTGGGTAGAATATAAAGAAGAAGAGTTTATTTAGTTCATAATTTTAGAAGCCAGAAGTCCAGGGTTGGGTGGTCCCATTTGTTCCCTTTCTGTGAAGACCTCTTGATGGGAACACATAAGAGAAGGATCACAAAGTCAGATAGAAAGCCAGAAGAAGGTCAGGAGGAGCTCAACAACCCACTCTGTGGGAACTAACTTGGATCTCTAGATGTGTACTTAATCTCTTCTCAGGGCAGTGCCCCTAGTGGCTTAACACCTCCCACCCATTCTCTACTTCCTGAAGGTTCTACTACTTCTGGACATCTCCACACTGAGGACCAGGCTTCAAACTGGAACCTTTGGAGGATGCACTCATATCCAAAACAGGACCCCAGAGAAGACTACATTTGGAGCATGGTCTTTAAAGAGGTCCTTAGTTAAGGAGTGGTCAATAGGGCAGGCCTTGATCCAGTGTTAATGGTGTCTTTCTAAGATGCCAAGGAGAGGTCACATTACAGCATAGGGAGAAGATGGCTGCTTAGAAGCTGAGGACTGAGGCCAGAAGAGACCAGCTTTGAAGCTGGGTCTCATACTCTGGTATTTATCTCCTTGTTTGTGTCTTAGGTTCATGGTCTTAGAGGTATCCTCCCTAACTCCATGAATCCCCTGGAGATCCCATCCACATTGCACACTGTTCTCTTTGATTGTCATAGTTGTCATTGCCTTGTTGATTGTCCAGGATGGGCTAGGTATGTTTTCCTGTTTCTGGTTCTGTCTCTGGGGTATATGACAAAGTCTAGTGCAACAGAATGCAAAGTTTCTTGCCCAGTGTTTTATTGAAGGGGCAGGTGAAACTTGCCTAAAGAAGGCAAGGAGCTGGGGGAGAAGGGCCATAAGATTCAGATCTGTGCTTATCATCATCTGAAGCACACAGCATCCTACTTCTCACTAGTAGATGAGCTTATGCAGGGAGGGTGACAAGTCACATTCCTTTGATCATTGGCTCTCTCCCTGTAAGAATTCTTTGTATCTTTTATGATGATCTCCTTTAAATGTTAATTTAATTAAAGTGTGTGTGTGTGTGTGCCCTTTGTCCCAAGAGTGGACTTTAAAGAAGGCTTCTGGCTAGTTGACAATCAGGTTGAGTAATCCTGATCCAAAATGCTTGTATTTGGATTTTTTCTCCTGAATTTTGTTGTATTTGCATATGAAGAATGAAGTGTCTTCGGGGTTAGACTCAAGTCTGAGTATGGAATCTACTTAAGGCTCATTGATGCATTATGTACATTGCCTGGAAGTTGTACTGTATGATATTTTTCGTATATCCCTGGTTTGATCCAGCACACGGCATCAGATGTAGTGTTTTCCCTGTGATTTTGTGTTGGCACTTTAACAGTTTGGCATTTTAGAGCTTCTGTGTTTTTGGAGTGCTCATCTGTACTAAGAATGCTCATCAAGCGAGGGAGGACTCAGAGAGTCCCTCTGGGCAATGAGTTTAACCCTGAGGTATTTGAGAAGTGGCTGAGTCAGTACTGAAATCTCACCATTCTAACTCACACTAGCATCTTTGAACACTCTAGAAACTTGTGTCACTTTACAGTTCTGATTTTCAGTGGCTCTACGCTAACCATACTTGGTCACCCTTTTATATTTCCCTTGAAGTTTTTGTTGGTGTGAGTAACCCCGCTGAGGATACCGGAACATGTGTCTGGGAACAGTAATTTTTATTTTACATTGTTGGGTACCTGCCTAGAAGTTAGGGTGTGAAATCCTTGAAACATACTGCTAAGCTGCTCTCTAAATGCATCTGCTAGGATGGGAGAGATGGCTCATCAGTAAGGTGCTCTGCTGTGCAAGCATGAGGAAAAAGTTTGGATTCCCAGCATCCATGGAAAAGCTGGGCACTATGGTCCAGGTCTATAATCCCAGTGCTGGGAATGGAATGGGGATGACCCAGAAGCCAGACCCCTGGAACTCATTGGCCTGCCAGCCTGGCCTAGTGGATGAGCTCCAGGGTCATCCTTGTCTCAAAAAATACAGAGACGAGTGATCAAGGAAGATGTTTGGGGTTGACACTCATGTACCTATACATGCACACATGCACACATGCACACATGCACACATGCACACCTACACACACATGCTCCCATGCTCACACGCACACATACACACACATGCTCACATGTTCACATGCACACATGCACATGTGCACACATGCTCCCATGCTCACACGCACACATACACACACATGCTCACATGTTCACATGCACACATGCACATGTGCACACATACTCACATGGTCACATGCACACATGCACACATGCTCACATGTTTACATGCACACATACACACATATGCTCCCATGCTCACATGCACACATGCACACATACACACACATGCTCCCATGCACACATACACACACATGCTCACATGTTCACATGCACACATGCACACATTTACACACATGCTCACATGCACACATGCTCACATGTACACATATGCACACATGCTCACATGCTCACATGCACACATGCTCACATGTACACATGCTCACATGCACACATGCTCACATGTACACATATGCACACATGCTCACATGCTCACATGCACACATGCTCACATGCACACATGCTCACATGTTCACATGCACACATGCACACATTTACACACATGCTCACATGCACACATGCTCACATGTACACATGCACACATGCACACATCACAAACACAAGCTTCCATCCACAACAGGACTAGTGGTATCTCTCACAACAGCACCCCTTACGGATATTTTACATATGTGCCTAAAAACCTAAGCAGCTACGGTATTCCTCCCTGCTTTATTTGAACTTCGTTGCTGACATCATTGATGTGGATGGTACCCACAGATTATTTGCTACTATGTTTTCTTCTTCTTTTTGTCCTTCCTTCCAACAAAGCTGTGGTAGACCAGGCTAGCCTCAAATGCACAGAGATCCACCTGCCTTGAAGAGAAATGGTAGCCCAGCTATAAGGGCATTGGTCACATGAGGACTGCTCAGTGACACAAAGCAATCAAGTCCTTAAGAAGGCTGAACTCAGAGACCCACTGCCTCTGCCCCTCAGGGCTGGGACTAAAGGCCTCTTCCACCAAGCATGGGTCTCCTCTCCTCCCCTCCCGCCCCTCCCCTCCCCCCTCCCTCCCCCCCCTCCCTCCCTCCCCTCCCCTCCCCCCCTCCCCTCCCCTCCCCTCCCCTCCCCCCCTCCCCTCCCCTCCCTCCCCTCCCCTCCCCTCCCCTCCCTCCCCTCCCCTCCCCTCCCCTCCCCCTCCCTCCCCTCCCCCCCTCCCCTCCCCTCCCCTCCCCTCCTCCCTCCCCTCCCCTCCCCTCCCCTCCCCTCCCCCTCCCCTCCCCTCCCCTCCCTCCTCTTCTCTTCTCTTCTCTTCTCTTCTCTTCTCTTATTTTTCTTTTTAAAGAAGTGATTTTGGTTTAACTTTGTTAAGTAACATTTACTATTATTTTTCTAACAATAGTTTTGGAAATTTTTTTCTGGTTTATCCCCGCCCCCCGCCCTTTTGCTATTTTTAATTAGCAAGAATTTATATAGTCTAAAATGTAGACTTCAACTTTTTCCCCTTCTCACTGAGCACCTGTAACTTCAAAAAAGATGCCGTGAAACAGCGTCAATAAGACCAGAAGTGGTCCAGATAAGTGCATTTGCTTTTCATTATGCAACATGGCTTAATTTTCTGTGGATGGTATTTACAGTTATTGGTGGCATCAGAAGGAATAAGTTCAACCTGCTAACTACCCATTTAAAATTAAATCACATGGGAATCTCCGCTCCTGCTGAGCTCGGGGTAGAGAACCCTAAGCCTTTCCCAGGGAGGCTGCTGAGTGACATGAAGGTCTCAAACCCCTAAACGGGGTCCTGTGATTCTGTACTCAGTCTTGGAGACCTGTGTTTGTAGCATTCCACTCCACCACGTACGCTGTGACATTCTTGCTTAGCACAACAGATCATGTGGGTGGATGTTCAGTGCTAAGAAAGGCTGTGAGATGTGACAGTTTGATCCAGAGAAAGGAGCGATGATGCCAGCAGACATACTGCTGACACAGCATGTGACACACATACACACAACCTCACGGATTTCAAATGGATTTTCACATTGATGAAAACTCTATAAAGTCGACCCAGTGCTTGATGAAATGTGGTTCATCTTTCTAGAAGATTCTATTATGTGTAATTCATTATTGCAGAAGACTGGCTACATCAGTTGTTGGGAGGTTATGATGCTAATATTTTTCTCTTTAGGGATTGAGGAGGTGGTTGATCCAGGGCTGTTGACAACGAAATCACATTATTTATTTGGGTTTGGTACAGGAGAAGTTAGCTCAGTCTTCAACTTGTGACCTCACTGTATGATTCTCGTGATCTGATATTCCTTCGTGTTGAATAACTTCAAAGGGCAGCTGGGCAGAGCCTTGAAGCCACACCGGGAGCAACTTCTCACCTGCTGTCTTAGATCATCGAAGACACAGCTCAGCTCACATTTCCACCCGGGACACATGCGGCAGACATGCTGCGACTTGTTTGGAGAGAAAGGCAAGGGGCAGGGAGTCACAGTGAGATGTGTGGGCTGGGGCAGGCTTTAAATATAACTAAGGGCTATGCTTTTAGATGAAAAGCAAAGGAGGTGGGGCTTCAGGGCATGGGTTGCTTCCTAAAAATAAAGTCACTGAACTTTGAGAGAACTTTAGGATTAGCTTTGTCAACCCCGGAGTAGCTGCCAGCAGAGAGAAATTTGAAACTGTTTACCATTTGGGCCCAAAATGGAGCATTGATCCAGTTATGACTGATTCAAATGACAAATGTGTTTCCTCAAGGCCAGCCTGGGATGTGAGGATAGAGGAACTTTTGCAGTCCACCCTGTCACCCAGATCTTGGCAATGGTGTTATTCTGTAAGCCCCTAGTTTGTTTTGTCTTGGTGGCAATTTCTGCCAGCTTCGACACACCCTACTCTATTATTATGCCTTCGTTTTGCTCCCAGTTGCCTTTTGTCTGATAATTAAAACATTGATTTTTTTTGAAAAGTAGAAAAATACAAAAGGTTTAACAGCAAACATCTACACATCTATTACCCATAGGCAATATATGTCTACTTATTACATTTGATACTCTTCTTTTAATTATGTGTATGTGTGTATTTGTGTTCACTTGAGTTCAGGAACCTTGGAGGCCAGAAGAGGGCTCAGACCCCTAGAACTAAAGTTACATGTGGTTGTGAGCTACCTGACATAGGCGCTAGGGACTGAACTCAGATCCTCCGTAAGAACAGTATGTGCTTTGAACCACTAGGCCATCGCTCCAACCCCTCATCTTTCTTTTTAAAGAAAAACAATTCGAGCCAAGTATGATACACATCTGTAATGATAATACATATCTGTAATGACGGTGCACATCTGTAGTGACGATGCACATCTGTAATAATGATACACATCTGCAATAATGAGACACATCTGTAATGTTACATATCTATACAATACGCATCTGTAATGATGCACATCTGTAATGATGATACATATCTATATAATACACATCTGTAATAATGATGTACATTTGTAATAATGATACACATCTGTAATGATGATACACATCTGTAATGATGATGCACATCTGTAATGATGATGCACATCTGTAATGATGAACACATCTGTAGTATCAGCACTCAGAAAAATAAAGCTGGAGGAACACAAGTTCCTTACCAAGTTGGGCTATATTGCAAAAAACAAACCCTGTCTCAAAAAACAAAACAACAAAGAAACAAATAGCAAATTCAAAAAAAAAAAAAAAAAAAAACTCTAAGAAGAAACTCCAAGAGAAAGTATATTTCCCCTTGGCATGACTTCTCTTCTTCCCAGAGAGGATAACGTCATATACTTAGCGTGATGCTAACAGGCATGCCAAACCTTTCGACACTGAAATACGACATTGTCATCACCAAGTTTATAATCTGGAATTACAAAGTAAACAAAATTGTAAAACAATCTTAGAATGTTCTAAGTAAGTTCAAAATTTTGTGTTGGGCTGCATGTTGGTTCCCTATGGTCTGTGGGCTGCAGGTGGGACACAAGTCTGGCATGTTTATATTTATCCATAAATGTACAAGACAGCATTTTAAAGTTTAGTTGAAAAGGATCATGTAATAAAAGCAATATTATAAAGTAGCATCCTGGGGTTGAGGATGGCTCAATGAGTAGGAATGCTTGCTTGACAGATGTGAAGACCGTAGTCCAAATTCTCAGTCTCCATGTGATAGGCAGGCCTTGTGTGCCTGTGACGGCAGAGTCGAGAAATGGAGACAAGCAGATCCCAGGAGCTTGTTGGCCAGCAGCCTAGTGAGCTTAGATTCAGTCAGAGATCTCGCCTCAAAGGAATAAGGCAGGGAGAGTGGTAGAGAAGCCATCACGCTGAGCTCCTGCTGACCCTTTATCCCTTATAATAGTCTGTAGATTTTCTAGTAATTTGTATTCATAAAACTAGAGAAACTCCAAATGATGATCAATTTGTTTTTTGTTTTCTGGCATACTACATAAGACCTTTTCCTGGTTTTTTTTTTTTTTTTTTGCTTTGTCACATTGCCTGGGCCCTGTTAGAGGTAATTATGAGCATTCAGGCTTGTTTCCAGCATTGAGAGGAATGCTTCTGCAGTGTGCTTGTAATATTTGCTAGAGATCTTGGTATGTTGTTTGTGGGATTTGCTGTAGATACTGCTTAGCAGAATAAGGAAATCCCTGTGTATTCAAAGTTGGCAAGCAGTTTTTATTTGTTGTTATGAGTAAGTCATGGATTTTAGCAGAAGCTTTTCTGCATTCCTTGAGTTGAATTCTTCTTCTTTTTATTTTTTTTTAATGCAGGGAATTACATTGTTTGGTCAGCTAACAGTAGGGCCATCCTTATGTTTTTAGATCTAATTTCACGTGCTTTTCTGCTTCTGAAAGACTGGCATATTTGGTCTGTCAACAATTCATTTAGATATTTTGTGTCTGAGTTTAATTGGTGTGTGTTTTCATTTCCCTGTGGCCATTTTCCTTGTCTACTTTTATGTTGAGAAACTGATTATTCCTGTACTCCCTGCTCCCTCTTTCTTGTTCCCTTTAACAGGGGCTTACTCTGTAGCTCAGGCTAGCTCGAAACTAGCTCTGCAGCTCTGGCTTTCATTGAACTTGTAGCCATCCTCTTACCTTACCTTATTTTCACCTTTTAAAAGGAGTTTAATTCTGGGTTTTGATTTCATGTCCCAATTCCAACATCTTAGAAGTGGATCCGCATCCTAGAGGAGATCTGCAGTTTGCTGCTTCCAGGTCCTGATGTGACAATTCTCTGGCTTCAGCCTATCAGGTGACTGATGGAGATCCATTTGCAGGTCTCATTTGTATCTCTGTGAAGGTCCCTTTTCTCCAGTCTTTGGTCAGCTGCTCTACCTTCTGAGGTGAGCTCTGCCCATCTGCATGGCCGAGATATCATGCTCTGTGGTTCTCCTTCCCACAAAGTGTTCCTAGATTGCTTTCCACAGGTCTCTGACAGTAGCATGCATCTTTTCTGCTCCTCTTCTCTCAGGAATCAGTCCTGTGTTCTTGCTTGCCCAGGATACCACAGCAGAGGGTTTCTTTCTTACATCCAGCCTTCTAAGACTTGTCATTTCTCCATGGAAGGTCTCATTCTGTATCCTGGGCTCACCTACTTTTTAACGTCCTGAGTGCTGATTAAGGCATGCATCACCATGCGTGGCTTGGGCAACTTTAAAAACTTTTTCTCCTTTTCTGAAGTGGAAGCAAACACTATGCTTTCTTGAATTTTGAGCAGCCATCTTTTTATTTATTTTTTATTTTTTTTATAGGATCATCGTACTTAATCTACCATTAGGTTCTTCCTTCTGTTTCTAGTTCATCCCAGCAAACCTTCTATCTCTTAGAAGCGCTTTCTCTACTGCATCTGCATTTCTTGGCCTGACTCTTTAAGGTGCTTTGTGTTAGCACTTCTATGACCTGCCCCAGCCCCTCCAGCCCAGTGCAATGTTCTCTCCCTTGGTCCTTCATTACTTTGTTCTACATCATTGTTCATACAACAATGGGTAGCTATCATAGGCCTTGGGGACTTGCAGAGTATTTTTGAATATTAATTTTGATGGAACGACATCTGCTTTGAAGGAATGGAGATTATTTAATTGAGAGCCATACAAACCAAGTCCAGAGGTGGAGACATTATTGCACAATGCAGTCGATGCAATGGAATTGGAGTTACCTTTCCTCCAGAGACATCCTTTCATCTTGGCCTCAGGTAAAGGCTCCACCCCTGGGATCCACATGGAAGAGGGACAGAACTGACTCATGAAGTTGTCATGTGACCTCCACATGTGTTGTAGTGTCTGCACATGGACACTCAAGCAAATAAATAAATAACTAAATAAATAAATAGCAAGCAAAAAAAAGAGAAACCACTTCTTTGACATTATAGTGGTCCACATAATTCAACACCATGCTGTAATAAAAGGGTAATATAAAACAAGCGCTTTGATTATAGTAAAGAATTCAATAATATAAAAGCAGTTATGGTATGAAAATAAGGAACTTTCAATGTGAGGACGAGAGCTCCTGGATTGGGTAGACGACTCGGTGACTAAAGTGCTTGTTGCACTGAGGTTTGGTCCCCAGTACATATGTAAAAGTTGGGTGCAGTTACTTGTTTGTAACCCTGTACTTCAGGGAAAGGCAGAGAAAAAAGGCAGGTCTCTGTGGCTTGCTGCCTAGCCAGTCTGGTGTAAACAGTGAGCTGCAGGTTCAGTGAGAGATGTCATCTCAAAGATAAGGTGGGGAATGGCAGAGAACAATACTCGAAGTCAACCTCTGGCTTCCGCACTGCAGAGGCGAGCACACTGGGATACTCGGGGCCACAGACGCGTGTCTATCACACACAGACTTACATAGAGAGTACAGAGGAATCCTCAAAACCTTGATGTTGGCAAAGAATTTCCAATAGATGATGCTGAAATCAGTCACCTTTGTCACATTAACGGCCCCAGGTTCAGTCCCTGGTAATACAGGAGTGTTTCCGCTCATTGTAAAGTACTGTCCTCCAAGTGAGGCATGCTTGTTTCCAAGAGACCACCCTGATCTGGCTTATCGATGTTCCCTCATGGAAGAGGGGATAAGGAGGGTCAACTGGACCCTCACCCGGGGGTCCGGCCACTCTTCTTATCGATTTACATGTAGTTCTGCCCTGATTGCATGCAGTCTTGGCATCTATTGGGGTTCTAGAGTATATACACTGGTAGAAATGAATGAAGAAGCCATCATCCATGCTGGATGAAGACTTTCTAGTAGGGCCATCCTGAGTTACCCATGGTCTTGTGAACAACTCCTCACACATGCGCTAAGTAAATCCAGTGAACTCCTTGGTTTCCCAGGGTGAACCTCTGTGTAATCGTCCTTTTGTCTGTGGTTTGGACCGTATATTAGAAGCAGGTAGACAGGGTGGTTTACACCACCTCAGGGAAGATTGGCTCATAACATGGTTGCTTCTATTCTGTTCTGGGGACCAGACCTTGACAACCACTGTTTTCTCTGAAGTATGAGTTGCACTGTGCATGTTGTCCAAACCAAACAGTACAGAAGACAAATGCATGGTAAAGGCTGATTGGAGGGCATGGATTTGGCATTTTCTTGTCACATGAGGGGCTTGGATTTTGTATTGGGCATTAGGGGTGTCTGTTCCTGCTGCCCTGGTTCAAGATAACCTCTGCTATATGCTCTGAGGGGCTCCCGCTCCAGCCTTGGCAAGGTAACTGAAATATTTTCTTCTGCAAATAAGTATTTGCAAAGGGGCAGTTTTGGAGACATTTGTTCTACTACATGGAATATTCTTTTTCTTCTAATAGGAATTATTTTTTAAATTTTAGTGTTTTTTTTATATGTGTACTGTGTGTGTATGTATTTATGTATGTGTGTATATATGTGTATGTGTGTGCATGTAGTTGTGTATGAGTGTATATGTGTGTGTGTGTGTGTGTTTAGATTTATTCTAGAAGTCCAAGTTGAATGTTTTCCTCTGTTGTAGCCCACCTTATTGTTTTGAGATAGTCTACCCTGAACCTGGAGCCACCAGTTTGGCAAGACTAGCTGGCAAGTAAGACTCAGGGAATGCTCCTGTTTCTGCTGGACCAATGCCTGATATTTTAATATGGATCTGGACTGAGGTCCTTACACTTGCATAGCAGATAATTTAGCAACTACTCCATCCCCCAAGCCTAACGTTTTAATTAGTGTCTTTTTAAATATTACCTTCTTCCTGTATTCTTATTTCATATACAAGTTGAAAAAGGAAACAAATGACTTCTCTTTTACTTTCTATTCCACTTATGTTTTAATAAAGGCAGATTCCCATGGCACAGTAAGTGGCACATTGGGTGATTTCAATCCTTGCCCTTTCCCTGGGTACCAACTCCTGCAAGCTATGTCATGCAGCCTGCCTGAGAGATTAGTAGCTATTTGCAGGACACCTTGGGAGGAAGGAGGAGCGGAAATCAGTCTCAGATGTTAGACTGAAACATGCTCCTAATTGAAAGCATGAAGAGAATGCATATGTGAAAGTGATCTCTGGCAAACACACCAGGTGAAAAGCCTGGCCCAGGCCTCGCTCCTGGCTGCTTCTCTGCACTTGGGTGGAGCTCATTCAGCCCTGTGACTTTCCCTAAATAGTAGTGGCTGGGCAAGCACTTAGAGCCCAGTATGTCAGATTCAGCTACGAGGTTTGCTTAGTCGGGAAGATATTAATGAATTGGCATTCTTAACTCAAGAAGTGCATAGCTTTTAGATTTGAATTCTAGAAGCCTACTATAGGAATAGCTCTTGGGGACCATTTTAGAACTAGCAGCTACTGCTCTCATGGTGTTCTGAAATGCAGGTAGATGGCCAAGGTTAACTGATGTAACTCATGTCATCTACATAGTTGCTTCCATCTTTAGGTTTTCCCCCTCATCTGTGTTGAAAATTGGTGCCTGGTTTTATGATACTCAAGGGCCATTTCTTATTTTTTATGCCTAAAAGGAATCATATCATAGCAAGATGTGAAAAGCATCTTTTCCTAAGGACAACTAATAGATTTCATGGCTGTTAGATGTTGGTCATTGGTTCTTCATAACCAAGTCTCCTGTGGTTCATATGTGCTGACTAGTTTTATGTCAACTTGACACAAACTAGAGTCGTCTGAGAGAAGGAAACCTCGATTGAGAAAATGTGTCCATAAGATTGGGCTGTAAGGCCTCTTCCCTCCCCTCCCCTCACCTCCCCCTCCCCTCCCTTCCCCTCCCCTCCCCTCCCCTTCTCTTTTTTCTTTTCCTTCCTTCCTTCCTCCCTCCCTCCCTCCCTCCCTTCCCTCCCTCCCTCCCTCCCTCCCCTCCCTCCCTCCCTCCCTCCCTCCCTCCCTCCCTCCCTTCCTTTCTTCCTTCCTTCCTATTCTTTAATCTTATTTTTTACAGTCCAGACTTTATTCCCTCCTGGTCCACCCTCCAGCTATTCCACATCCCACACCTCTTCCCTCCCTGTCCCCCTGTCTTCAGGAGGATGTTCCCACCCCATCAAACCTCCCCACTCCCTGGGGCCCCAAGTCTCGAAGGTTAGGTGCATCTTCTCTGAGTCTAGACCTGGCAATCCTTTGGTGTATATGTGTCAGGGGCATCATATCAGCTGGTGTATGCTGTCTGGTTGTTGGCTCAGGGTCTGAGAGATCCCAGGGGTCCAGGTTAGTTGAAACTGCTGGTCTTCCTATAGGGTTGCCCTCCTCCTCAACTTCTTCCAGCTTCCCCTAATTCAACCACAGGGGTCACCAGCTTCTGTCCATTGGTTGGGTGTAAATATCTGCATCTGACTCTTTCAGCTGTTTGTTGGGCCTTTTGGAGGGCGATCATGACGGACCCTATTTGTAAGCACAACATAGCATCAGTAATAGGCATTTTCCTAATAACTAATTGATGGGGAAGGACCCAGCCCATTGTGGGTGATGCCATACCTAGGCAGGTTGGTGGACCTAGGTTCTATAAGAAAACAGACTGAGCAAGCCAGTAAGTAGCATTCCTCCATGGCCTCTTTATCAGCTGCTGCATCCAGGTTCCTGTTCTTGCTTGAGGTCCTGTCCTGACTTCCTTCAGTGGTAATCAGTGATATGGAAGTGTAAACCAAGGAAACCCTTTCCTCCACAACTTGTTTTTGGTCATGGTGCTTCATTGCAGCAGTAGCAACCAAACTAAGATATAATATCTTTCATCTCTTATAGGATTGTTTAGTGAACTAAAGTGATTTAGCACTGACATGGGTAGGAAGTTTGGTACTGCGATCTCAGGGCAAAGAGTTTAAGTCTAAAGCTGACTATCAGCAAAGGGGCAGCAGTAAAATAAGTCCAGTGAATGCAGAAGAGTCTGGCCAGCCAGATACCTGTTACATTACATAATAGTTCAAGTCAGTGACCTCAAGGCTCCTGGAGAGCCTCACCTGTGTTCAGAGCCACCAACCCTGACCATGGCCCAAGTAGTTTTATAACTCTGCCTGGCCCCATGTCTAGTGTCTGGTGGTTCAGAGCTCAGATATCCTAGCTGTCTGGTGATGGAGAACTTGTTTCTTGTTGGGTGTTTCTCATTATGAGGTTAGAGGTGGCACAGCACTCACTGGATGTTAGAACAGATTAGCAGGTGGATAGATAGTCCCAGACCTTATTGGCATCGTTCTTCTATTTAAAAGAGTGAGTTGGACCAAATATTAGACAACTCTGAAAAGCTCTGGCAGCCTGTAAGTTTGTGGAAGAGTCTTTTTTTTCCCCTCAGGGTTAGGACTCTTTTTGGTCAAGTCCTAGCAAAAATATTTAAACATAAAATTTTAAAATTAAATTTAAGAGCCAGGGTAGGTATCTCAGTAGGTAAAGCAAGCATGTGCAAGCATGAAGACCTGAGTTTGGATCTCCAGCCTCCGCACAAAGAGCCAGATATGGTCGTGAACTCCTGCAATGCCGTTCCCACCTCTAGCTTAGAAGGGTGGAGTCAGGATTCCTTGAGTTTACGGGCACTGCCTAGTAGAAATGACAACTTCTAGGCTCAGTGCAGATATTGGCCTCATAAAAGTAAGGTGAAAAGCAATTGAGAAAGATATCCCAATTTAACCCTCTGTTCTCCATAGGCACATGTGCTTTCACACACAAATGCACACACAACACACACACAACAACACACACACAACACACACATCGCACGCACGCACACTTTAAATTCAAGCCACAGAGTGTAACTTTAAAAAACAGCGACAGGGTATGTCTTAGGGTTTCCATTGCTGTGAAGAGACACCATGACCATGGCAATCTTATAAAGGGTCTGGCTTAAAGTTCAGAGGTTTAGTTCATTGCCATCATGGCTGGAAGCATGGGAGTGTGTAGGCAGGCATTGTGCTGGAGAGGAAGTTGAGATTTCTGCATGTGCATCAGCAGGCAGCAGGAAGAGAGAGACACCAGGCCTGGCTTAAAACATCTGAAACCGCCTAGCCCAATACCCAGTGTCACACTTCCTCCAAAGAGGCCACACCTGCTCCAACCAGGCCATATCTCCTAATAGTGCCACTCCCTATGGTCTTATTGGAGTTATTTTTTATTCAAACCACCACAGGAGACTTTCTTAAGGTTATATTCATCTCTATATTTATCTTTTTAAACCTGTGGTGTAATTTGGGAAGGCAGTTATAATACAGCATTTAAGAATAATGTCTTTGGTGCCATCTCGCTTGGATTTAAACCCTAACTTCTATCAACTAACAATTGTTTGATCTTTGTTAAGCCATTTGACCTGTCCATTTATTTCATTATCCATAAAATGGACATAATAAAATATCTACTAAAAACAGTTTCCAGGGGTTGTTTGTTGATATAAATATGAAAAATACCTGTCACATAGGTGGCTGCTGACAGATATCAGCTGTCACCACCACCATCATCATCATTTTCTTGGGGGAACATCTAGTTGCACTGCTAACCCTTTGGAAGAACTAGTAAAGTCTACTGTGCTTTCCTTCAAAACCATGTCTTCTGTTGTCTTCTGCAGCAAGCTGTGTTCCGCCATGCCAGAATGGAGGGATGTGTCTCCGGCCTCAGCTCTGTGTATGTAAACCAGGGACAAAGGGCAAAGCCTGCGAGATCACAGCTGCCCAGGACACCATGTCACCAGTCTTTGGAGGGCAGAATCCTGGGTCCTCGTGGGTCCCTCCTGAGCAAGCGGCAAAGCATACTTCAACCAAGAAGGCAGACACCTTACCCAGGGTCAGTCCAGTGGCCCAGATGACCTTGACCCTCAAGCCGAAGCCTTCAGTGGGACTCTCCCAGCAGATACATTCTCAGTGAGTGTTTTCAACTTCCTTCTGGTCTAGATGCACATTAGCTACTCTTGAACACACTGCTCTAAGCCACTCTCCGTAACACAGAGATCTCTGGCACAATAATATCCTTCTTCCTTCTCAAGAGTCTCTGTGTCAGACTCATGTATCAAGTGTCTTAAAGATACTTATTTGATGAATGACTTTGCCCTAAGTGTAACCATAGTGGGGCTAGGATTATAGGGATCAGCCTTGGAAGAGAAGAATAAACATAGTGGTCTGATTGTGGAGTTGTAAATTTAAGAATTCTTTTTTTGGCTCATCAGTTTGGAGCACTGGCTGCTCTTCCAGAGGACTTATGGGTGTCAATTCCCTGAACCCACATGTTCGCTCACAGCTGTCTGCTAACTCCAGTTCCAGGGAATCTGATGCCTTCTTATGGCCTCTGTGGGTACTAGGCATGCACATGTTACATAGGCATACATGTGTGCAAAATCCCCATCACATAGAAAAGAAAATAATTTTTAAAAAAGAACTTTAAATCTTTTTAGGGATGGGGTGATTTAGAGTTCTGAAACATAATTAAAAAAGAGAGAGATGTGCATGCGGTTTTTAAGGATCACGGAAGACATAGGGCTGTAGCTTTGCGTAGGGGAGTGAGGAGGCAATCCTCAGTCTCCGCAGCAGGCTACATGTGTCCACTCTGTACACCACACGATGTCCACCTCTCAGTTGCCATGCAGGCCCGTTTTTGGTGAATGAGGTTGCTTTCTATATATAGGAACTTTGTTTTTCCCTCTCTTGCTGTTAGGGAGCACTGACTACGATAGGAACTCAGGGATAAGAAAAATTGTCCCTGACCTCCTGTGACTTTCGTGACAAGCAGCCCGAAGAGCGGCCCTTGTCTGTCTCCTCTTAATGAGCAACTACGCATGGATAATAAGATGCTGAAGTTACTACAGCGACCGCTTGTCATTTGTGTAGGAATGTCAAATACAGGAAGCCCCCAACCTAAAAAGGGACTTGACTTGGGTTCATTTGTAAGTCACTTGCTTGGAATTTAGAAAGCATTTCCCCAGTGGAGACAGCACTTCCACGTGGTCATTAGTGTTTGTTAACAAGCCCACCCACCCCCATTCATACTCCTCATTGGAATCGACCACCTCCTGGTTTTGCAGACCTGGTCTCTTAAAGCCTTTTCCTTTCTCTTCTCTTCTCTCCCAAATATCTTTTTTATTTTTCTCATTTTTCTTTCTCCTCTGTTTCCTCTTGTAATATAAAACTTTAGGGGCTAGGTGGAACCACATTTTATATCTCTAAGTGACATGTAACAGTTCCTCAAAGCTTCCTGTGTGCCAGGAACTAGTTTGGAAATTTCAAATGAGTCACCACTTTATAACTCACCATGCATCTATAATTTGAGGACTAGATAATAGAAACTAACCCCGTTTTTACAGAGGAGGAGAGTTAGCTTAGAGTGGGTGATTGTTCACAGTCTTTGAGTTAATCAGTGAGTACTTCTTTTAGGGCTTAAGCGGAGGTTGTCTTGTCTCAGTGTGAAGGAGAAGATAGTAAGTCTTTTCTGCTCTGTAGGACAGATGCCTTCTGTGGTTGGATGTGCCGCTGCAGTCCTAAAGCATGGATGACAGGCGAAATTTACTGCATTCCTAAACCCCCTCAGTTATGGAATAGACATTTGAATCACAAGTTATAAAATATATAATTCATTAGAATTTGTCTCGATCATACTTATCAATTGTGTGTGTGTGTGTATTATATGTTTATGTGTGCATGTATATGCACCTGTGGAGACCATTGGTCAATATCAGGTGTCTTTCTCTACAGCCAACTCCCCAGCTCCCCTCCACCCCTGCCCCCAAACCCCATCTCAGACCAGGCTGGCCTTGAATTCACAGAGATCCACTTGACAGCCTCCCCAGTGCTGGGATTAAAGGTGTACGCCACTATACTCAGCCATGTATGTATGTATGTATGTATGTATGTATGTATGTATGTATGCATGCATGCATGTATATTCTGTCTCCCCCCACCCCCAGCTCTGGGATTATAAGTGTGCTGCCGTGTCTGGTTTTGATGCGGATACTGGGGATTGAACTTGGGTCCCCAGGCTCGCATAGCAAACACTTTCCTGAATGAGCCATCTCCCATCCCTTTTCTCAATACCTTTTTCTTTGTTTTATTTTCTAAAAAAATTGTTTACGTCTTTAATTATTTTAGAATTCCATATAAGCATATGATAAAATATGATCATACCCATCTCCCCTGGACCCCATCTCCCTCAAGATGTCTCCCTCTCAATTTGATCTCTTCCTCCTTCTTCTTCCTCCTCTTCCTCCCTTTCCTCCCCTTTTTTCTTTTCAAATAAATACACAAGGTCTGATTAGTGCTGCTCATCTGAGAGGTAGAGAGACATCCGCTGGAGCACAGGTGGCCTATCCGTGGTCTCCTACCCAGAGAATGGTTCTCAACTGCCAGTGGCTCCTCAGTAAGGCGTGGGGCCTTGAGATCTCCTCCCCAGCCTATACTGGAAAGTTTGCTGGTTTGTTCTTGTGCAGGCAACCAAAGTTGTGTGCACCAGCATCATCACAGCCAGAAGACATACAGTGGTCCTTCCTATTCTCTGGCTCTTACAGTATTTCCACCTGCTCTTCTTCCATGTCCCTTGAGCCTTAGTAGCAAGAGGAGGGATTAAAAAAGATGTCTTGTTTACAGCTGAGCACTCCCAGTCACTTACTCTCGGCTCTCTGTCCAGTTATGAATCTTTGCATTGACTACTGGCCACTGGAAAAAGAAGGTTCCCTGGTCCAGGCTGAGAGCATCCCAGGTCTATAAATACTTAGAAGGCAATTTCACAGCCGTTTCAAACATGTGACAGTCATTCTTTACTTGTAAAGAGACCAGGCCATGGTCTGGACGAGTTTGCTCACCTCTTTCTCCTGAGGTCAATAGTGACTATTTTGGTTCTAGAACACAGATGTCACTGTGTCCATGGGATGATTTATATCATACTCAGACTTCTCCCTGCTAGCTTTGCTCAGAACTTAAGAACAAAAAAATAATTCTGCCTTGATTTCCGCTTTGGCCATCAGGAGTCAGATTACAGTGTGTTGTGACGACTTTTTCTAGTCTTATTACTTGTGTAAACCGAGAAGCAAGTTACAAGAAATGTAATTCAACTTGACTATTACCAGCTACCATTTGACTCTGACCTCAGTGGTGTGCGTGGGTGGTTTGTTTGCAAAAACCATTTGCCAGATAAAGCTAAAGGAGAAAGTTAAAAGCATCCATCTTTAGAGTGGACATTGTAATTTAGACAAGAATGTTTGGAAGGAGAAGAGATAGCTTCAGTTGCACCTGGGATTTGGTTTCTGTGAAAGCAGAGTGGTCAGGTAAGCAGCTCTGGATTCTGCAGCTGCTGGATCCCAATCAGAGCTGCCTCCTGATCGGGTGTATACTGTGAAGTGAGATGGTGCCTCCTGACTGGGTATGCACTGTGAAGTGAGATGGTTTGCTTATTTTGTAGCTAAATATGAATGACTGTGACCTGTAAACACAGATTTAAGTTTCTCCAAATTTCACTTTCAACCTGGAACCTTTTTTATATTAACAAAGTCAAGAAGGTTATGTATTAAGACATTTTAAAATACAGGGGTGGAAACATCAGGTAGGTGGTTATAGCAAAGTGGTCGAAAATTCTGTTATAGCCTCGGATGCTGCCTATCAGTGATGTTCTTAGCTATTGGATCAGTCAAGGCCTGTCATATATTCCTAAGGAATGATCTAATCCTTACATACAATATTAGACAGTAAATAGCTATTAAGAAGTCTAAATGGCTCAAGATAATTGCCTGTGGACCCACAACGTTCTAACTTCTTATATCATGGAAATTCTAATTAATAACCCTTTGTAAGCACAACTTCTCTCAGAAACTTTCCTTGACGTGGGGAAGGGGAAGAGACAGCCTAGGATGCTGTCACCTGTGATCTTTGCATCTTAAAACTTTTGTATCTGAGCTGGGTGTGGTAGTATATGCCTTTAATCCTAGCACTCAGGAGGTGGAGGCAGGTGGATCTCTGTGAATTTGAGGCCAGCCTGGTCTACAGAGCGAGTTCCAGGACAGCCAGATCTACATAGCGAGAACCTGTCTGAAACAAAACAAAACCAACAAACAAACAAACAAACAAAAAAACAAAGAAAAAAACCAAATGAAAACAAAATCCTTTTGTATCTTGACCCTTCCTGGGGGTTAACATTTAGAGAAGTGGAGGTCCAGGAAGAGCTTTCTAGAGAAAAAAACCATTTGTGATAGCAGCCTGGACTTGGATGGGCAGAGCTGAAGAAGGGCTCTTCTAGAGGGCAGTGATGGGAAGCCAGCCATGGTCTGCCGCGACCGTGCCGTGTGAAGTGAACTGCAGCGGTACCGGGACCTCAGGAAGAGCACAGTTGGCTTTCGATCAACTTAGGTGATGATGGTTTTCTACTTCGGATCCTGTCGAACGAACGCAGCACCAAGGAGCCCACTTGTAGGCTCTTCTCGCCCACTTCTCCTTACTTCTTCTTTTCAAATACCATTTCCTTTAGGGTGTCTGACAGTCTTTTAAAATATATATTTATTTTTGTTTTATGCCTTTGAGTTTTGCCTGTATGGATTTGTGTACCACATGCATTCAGTGTATGCAGAGGACTGAAGAAGGCATTGCATCCCCTAGAGTTATAGACAGCTGCTGTGTGGGCTCTGGGCACAGAAGCCAAGTCCTCTGGAAGAGCAGTCAATGCTTTTAAGCACTGAGCCATCTCTCCAGCCCCTAAGGTGTTGTTTTTAACAGGAGAAGTAGGAGATTGCATAGGGGTTGATGTCAAAAGTATCTCCTCTCCAGGAAAAAGACATCAGGATGGGTATGGCCCTCATGCCTCACTGGACAACGACAGGAGGACCGGAGCCATTACAAGGTCCCCTTCAATTATTAGAGGTCAGGCTTCTATTCCCGCCTTCGCAAGATTAGAATCGCCAAGGCCCTTCTATACTTAGAGAAGGGAGGAGATGTCAGGGGCAGCCTGCTTATACACTGAAGGCCTAAAATCAGCCATAGGCCTAAAATCAGCAATAGGCCTGACATATATACATGCTAACACAAAGTCTTGGTCTCTGTGGAAAAACACTGAAACAGCAGGCTATAAGCTATTGTAAACCGGCAGCTTTTGTGGAAATTTACCAGCCTGAGTAGTCATAGATCTTATAAATAGGCAGCCTCTGTGGACAGTACCAACTTAGATAAGGACAAGTGAATCATAGGCAGAGTCATAGTGACCTGTCCCCTGAACCTTCACCCAGCTGATACCCTGTTCTGAATGGTATCCGTACTCCCCTGAACACCTATGCTCCGGTGTCATTCCTTCCCCACATCCTGCCTTTTGTGTTTATAACCCCTGTGTGAATAAGTAAATTACGGTGTGATTTAAATAAATAAATAAATAAATAAATAAATAAATAAATAAATAATCCTTAAAATGCTCTACTGTAGACATAAAGTTGTGTAAAATGCCGAAAAGAAACCCTTTGTAGGCACTGTCTGACACGTTTATTAAGTCTTGATCATAGGCTCAGGCAGTTTTCATTTAGTTCATCTATATAGGGAGACTTTATCCTCGTGGCCAGGGTGGGACCTGGATGAACGTACTCTTTTTGGGAGTTCACAGTCTGCAGAGGACTGATGAGCAGTGCTGCAAAGCATCCGTTGGCTGTGGTTAGTGCTACAGATTAAGTAGCGTTGCAGATAGTGTCCCGGGAAGCTGGGAGAGTTTGAGGTATGTGGGGGTGGTTATTAGACAAAGTCCCAGGGTGACGGTTAAACAAAGGCCTGTGGGAAGAGAGGGCAGGAGCCTTGTAAATATTAACACAAGGGGTTGGGCAGAGGCTTTGAGGCTGGAGTGTGCCTGGTGAGGTTGAAAAACAGCTTAATTTGATAAAACTGTTCTGTTCAAATGTCATGGACAGGGGGCCCTGTGGGAGCAGGTGCACTATTAGATTAGATTAGGCAGGCGGCTGTTGTATGGCTTGGTTTTACCTTTGGTGGAGTTGGTTTTAGAGAATTTGACATGGATCAGATACCCACCAAGCTCCTTAGAGACTTGAAGGAAGAAGCCGTTGTTTCCAGATATTGGCATGTTGAGAAGGTGGAATCCTGAAGTGCTCTCTGGAGAAGGGAGTCTGTGAACTTGAGAAGGCATCGAACTTGGGCGTGCAAAACTGAGGAGGGCGTTTTCAGAGAGGCAGTGGTTCAATAGCCTGGTGCATTAGTTATCTTTTGTAACTCAGCAGCCTGAGTCAACAACCATATCTCGATGCACAGTGTTTGTGTCAGGAATTCTGTAGGCCTAAAGCTGTGTGCTCTGGCTAGGTCTCTCCTGATGTGACAGACAAGCGGTGAGCAGGGGTGGCCATCGCCTGAAGGCTTGGCTGATACTGACATGTGTGCTGCCAGGAGGACTCAATGCCAAGGTTGCTGACAGGAAACTTCCACTCCAACACGGGACCTCCATAGAGCTACCCAGTGCCCTCAAACATGACTGCTGCTGACTTCTAAGTGACCCCAGACCTGGAGAGCAGAGGGAAAGCCAGAGTACCTTTGCAGTCAGTAGTGTTTAATGCGACAAACTTGCTGCTTAAAAGTGGGTAATTAAGTTCACATTTACAAGCAGTAGAAGGGAGCACTGCTGAAAGAAGGGAGCACTGCTGAAAGGGAGGAAAAGAGGGACTTGGCCATATATTTAAAAGTGAGATAGTTGGAGCTAGTTGTCAGCTGGGCAGGGTGTAGAATTGCTTGGGAAACAGGCCTGAGGGTTTTCTTGAGTGCCTAATAGAGGTGGGAAGAGCCACCCTCTGTGGGTGGTACCGATCTCTGGCTGGGATCCTGATCTGTACAAATGGAGAATGGGACCTGAGAAGCAGCATACCTTTACTACTCTCTGGTCCTGATGGTAGATGTGTTGTGAACAGCTGCTTTGAGCTCCTGCCTTCTCACTTCCCTGCCATGATGAAGTTACCAAAACCACTCCCTTGAGTTGCTTCGGTTGGAGAATTTTAACACAGTAACAATAAAAGAGGCCATAGTAAGGATATGATTGGATATGAGTAAGAGTAGTGGCAATATAGTCATTCAAGGCTGGGTGATTATTGAGTGACATTTCAATAAAGCAGTGCCTGTCAATTAGAGAAACAAACACATTAAAAAAAAGAAACCCCAAAACAAAAGCAAAGGGAAGAGAAATTATAGTTTATTAAAAAATTAAGAAACTCATTAGCCAGTCACAATAACTGAATTACACTTCTGTCATGATTCAAACACACTGCAAATAAGTAATCAAAGGTGGTTTATAGGATGATCAGGAAAATGTTAATGTTGATGAGACATCTAAGAGGATAGCTTTGGATCCAGGGGCTCTGATTATGGTATTGGAGGGAGCTCAAAGCGTCATCTGTGGTGGTATACAGTGTCTGAATCTGAACCACAGACCCCAGTGGGTGGAGGTATGGTGCTTAAGATCAGCTATGAGGTGATAATTTTTCACACTGGATGATGTGTTACATGAAGGTTTTTTGCAAAAGTCTCTTTATACTTTGGAAAAAAAAATTGTAATAGATCAAGTAAAAAAACAAAACCCAAGAAAGTTTCAAGTAGGAGAATGCTACAGTTTTCCTGTTGTCTGGGAGCTGCATGTGCCTGGGCATCTGCAGTTAGAACCAGAGGTGACTGCAGTGGGTTTTCTATCAGGTGTGACAGTCATGGCAACCCAGAGGAAAGAAGTGAACCCAGTCATTACCGTTGTATAAACCTGGGTACCTGGCTGAACTTGCAAAGACAGTCAGATGTGGTCCCGATGTGCAACACGGAGGAGTCCTAGTGAGTTTTCAAGATTGCCTTGTCTGGGAAAGTGGTACTTGGTTTGAAAAGGAAAGACTGTGATGGAGCTTTGGGGTGAAACAGTTGAGATCACACTATGAACCCTACTAATGGCTCAGACAAGAAGTGGGGGTGGAGGACAAGACTGGTTACTTGCATTGGAAAAGACTGTTTAGTGCATTCTGGAAAAGCCACTGCCATGGTTGGAAGCTCCAATCTCCATTTTTTGTGAGGTTTATTGCTGTGGTGTTGCTATTTCTGGTCTCTTGTGCCACATCATAGCCTGTGCATGAGCTAAAGAAATGGCCAGACAATACTTCATTTTCCTGTATCTGTAGTCAATTCAGATTCCTTCAAGTGTGTTTGTGTGTGTGTGTGTGTGTGTGTGTGTGCGTGCATGTGTGTGGACGGCTGGTCACTGCAACCCAGGAATCCTTTGTTTTTGCCTCTCCAGGGCTGGGATTAAAAGAGTGTTACCATACCCAGATTCCTCCTCCTCCTCTTTCTCCTCTTCCTCCTCCTCCTCCTCTTCCTCCTCCTCCTCTTCCTTCTTCTCTTTCTCTTCCTCTTCTTTCCTCTCCTCCTCCTCCTCTTCCTTCTTCTCCTTCTCCTCTCTCCTCCTTCTCCTTATTCTTATTTGATGTGGATTCTTCGAGGATCAAATTCAAGTTCTTGTGCTTGCAGGCCTAGTACTTTCTCAGTTGACCTATCCCCCACTCCCAACCCCAACTTTCTTTAAATTTTTATCTGCGTCGTAATTCTGGACTATAACTGAGGTCACTGTCACATTTGCATTCTATAGATGTTATTAGATGTAAACTGTCAGGGTGGCCCCAGAACAGCCACTGTGAGATTGTAGGTCCATGCTCTGTCTTTGGTTCTTATGTGAACAGGTGGTAATGTGCATGAGCTATGGCTGTAGTAATAATTCACAGAGGAGCATCAGTCACAATGGTTCAGCTTCTTTTGGCTTTGTATTATCTCTCATTATTCATAGATGCACTTGATATTTTCCAAAGAAGTTCCTTTATAACTCTCAGTGCCACTAAAACTCTCAGTTGCTGGGCTCTTGTAGAATGCCCTCCCCCCTTTGTTGTCCTGTTACTCATGATGGGTGATACAGTCGCTGGCCATGGGAGCCTGACTCAGAGCTCAAAGGGACATTGTTTATTTGCTAGGTCCGTTAGTTGTTTGGGGACTGTTGGTACAATGTGCACCACTTTGCCAAGTGCAGAGCTGTTATCTCTGCTGTGTGAGGAGGAAGCCCTTATGGAGGAGACAATGTGCCCAGTCCCCCTCTTTGAGCCTGAGCAGGAAGTCTGGTTTCACTCAGGATATGGATGTCAAATCTTTCTGGAGAACTCACATGCAGCCCAGTCTTTTCATTTTCTGGGGTAATGCTTGGTCATTTTCTTAGTCTCTTGGTATCCTGCAGTAACAAAGGA
Source organism: Mastomys natalensis (assembly GCA_021653895.1). Lineage (NCBI taxonomy): Eukaryota > Metazoa > Chordata > Mammalia > Rodentia > Muridae > Mastomys > Mastomys natalensis. Next base: position 1,311,699 of record JAJTUV010000549.1, on the reverse strand, counting down.
GGATGCTTAGCTACTCTAGAAAAACTAGTTTTTCTCGTTAAAGACATTGATAGTTCTCCTTTCTGTTACCTTCCTCTCCTGGGTGTGAAGAAGGCAAAAGAATCGAATTTGAACATGTTCTTTTAAAAAACAGGACTGGATTGAAATGTGTTCTATATTTACCAAGTGAGTTTATAGCACGCCAGATAGTTTCTAAATATAGAGGAGGTCTTTTAAAAGTCCACGCAGAGGGGACGCCTTCTACTTTTAAAGTTCTTGAGAAATGAGTACTTGACATTTATCTCTTGGTTTGGATGAGTGAAATGCTGAGTGAAGTCCCTGCCACGAAGGAGGAGGGGGATGCAGAGCCTCAGAGCTGTCAGGTTCCTGCCTTGCTGGGAACAATCCTGCCCTTGGGAGTCTTCAAAATAGACTTTCACTTTGCCACCAGTGGCAATGGCTACCTTCAAGTTCTCTGCCCTCAACAATGGCAGTGGCAGAGAGTTTACTCTCTTTATTTGAACTTTTCCTTACCTTCTTTTTTTTGTTTTTTTTTGTTTTTTTTTTTTTTGTTCCCTACAACAGAAAGCTCATTGTAAAGCTGTATCAAGAGCTGAAGCTTTAGAGAGAGATTTCTCTTGTTTTGCAGCGTGAATAGTTGCTATTGGTACCTTGATAGAACATATTAAAGCAGTCAAATGGTTTTCAGCGCATGAATTGCTACCATCACAAAATGATCTCCAAGACTTACAGCAGACCCTGCCATAAGTTGACCCCTCACAGAGGTGAGGCCCCCCCCTGCACTTCTGTTCTGAGCTTCCCTGAATTTACAACATTCCTGTTACTTTTCCTTGCAAATTCTCTTCCCTGCACACAGAGGCACACAGGGGGGCTTCAACGGAGATCTGCGTAACATTAGAAAACATTTTTCTGAAAAGCTAAACATGGTAGTACATAGCTACAATCCCAATGCTAAGAGGTGGAGACAGGTGGATTCCCTCGGGCTTTTGGCCAGCCAGTTTAGCCAGTCAGTGAGCTCCAGGTTCATTGAGAAGCACCATGTCAACAAACAAACAAACAAAAAATAAATGGTAGAGAGACTAGAGAGATGGCTCAGCAGTTAAGAGCACTCAATACTTTTAGAGAGGACCCAGGTTTAGTTCCCAGTACTAACCTGTATGGCTGCTCACAACTATAACATTTCCAGGAGTTCCTATGCCCTCTTTTGGCCTCTGTGAGTACTGCATCCGAGTGGCTCCCAGCTATACATGCAGGCAACACACACACATATATACATTACAAAAGACAAAATAAATCTTTTTAAAAAGAATAATGTGGATGTGATAGACAAAGACCTCTGGTCTCAGCATGAATATATGCAAAATCAATAAAAGCCTTTAACGTTTTTCTCTTTTTGCCTGGAGGAAGAAAGGTACTGATAGAGTTCAAACCCCCGCCTGCAGTGTTCCGTGGGCACTTACGGTATAAGTCGCATCCTCTTGGAATTGTACTGCTTGCATTTGTAAAGTCTCAGACCCTTTGGTGCTTAGTTGACGTTTCCTTACTGTACTTCACCTGCCTGGGAGGCAGATGCAGGCTTTGCTGTCTGCTTGATGATGCTGAAGAAGAGGACCACACCGTGGCCCTCATTTCAAGGTACCGTTGGAAGAAGAACTAAAACGTTGAACCAGCGATTGGTTTTATCACCATATATGACTTTCTGCCTCTCGAGCTTGAAGTGACATGGGACTGATAAGCAGAAGCAGAAATGAGAGTGTACGGATGTGCCATCCATGTGAAAGGACATGACATGTCAGCACAGCCTAGGCTTTGCTGTTCCTCTTTCCCAAAGGGACTTCACATACACAGAGCTACATCTGTGTGCCCATCTTTAAATGGTCTGCAAGTAACAGTGTTTCCCACTCAGTGTTGTGCCTGGGATCTAGCTGAATAGTTGTGGCTGTCGTTGGTTCATTTATGTTGCAGATGACTGTTTCACCATGTTCGTATACCATGTTTTTTATTTATCATAGTCTTGGTGGATGTTTTGAGTTTTTTTCCAGTTTTTTGCTCTCTTTTAGAAATACTTAGTTATATTGAAGAATGTACTGACAAAAATTGTGTATATAGTGTTCACTGCGATGCTTTGATGTGCTCACATTATAAAATGATTACTGCAAACAGATGAATTTACATATCCATCTTAGAAGTTCCCATTTTCTGTCCATGATAAGAATATTTAATATCTACCTTTTTAGTACACTTCCAGTATACGATATGGTATTAACTGTTGTCACCTAGCTGTTAGAAAGCCACACCTCTTTCTATTTTGTGTTTTGGGTTTTTTCTTTTTAAATTTTAATTTATTATTATTATTTATTTTATTATTATTTTTACTTATTCATTTTACATCCTGCTCACTGCCCCACTTCCAGTCACCCCCTCCCACAATCCTTCCCCCATCTACCCCCCTTTTCCTCTGAGTGGGTGGAGACCCTCCCTGGGTATCCCCCAACCCTGGCACATCAAGTCTCTGGGAGGCTAGGCACATCTTCTCCCCCTGAGGTCAGACAAGGCAGCCTAGCACCCTTTCTATAGCTGAAGTTTTATGTCTTTTGGTCAATGTTAAGCTTTTATAAGAACTGTTATTTAGGTATGAACACACAAGGACTGCAGAAAGTGGACTTTTGATTTCTACAGAGATATAGAAATGTAGGAGTTGGGGGAGGGAGGACTTCAGACTCCATGAAACTAATCTAAAATTTGATTATATTGTTAGTTGTTTTTCAAGGGTATTTTGTTGAGAAAAACATGTCCGTGGGGGAAATGCTGAGGTAAATTTTTTCTTTTTTCTCTTCTGGTGTGTTGTGTATGTGAGTGCGGTATTTATCAATGTGTGTATACACCAGTGTGCTTGTCTGGGAAGGCCAGAGAGGGGTGCTGGGTGTCTTGCTTTCCCACTCTCTGCCTTACTCCTCCGAGTCAGGGTGTCTAAAGCCTAGAGCTAGACTGGCAGCTGCCATGCCCCAGTCAGAGATCCTCCTGTCTCTGTCCTCCTTCAGCTCTGGCGGTCACAGGTGCACATGTGGTCGTGCTCGGTCCACCTCGTCCCGTTTTAAATGTGGGTGCTGGGCTCAAACTCAGATCTGCATGCTTATGCAGTAAGCACTCCCACCCACTGAGCCATCTTTCCAGTTCCCTGAGGAACTGGAATAAAAGAACTCTTGAAGTAGACTTTGTAGGAAGAACAGACCATAAAGTGGAGATGGGGGAGAAGGCCCCATGTTCTTTGAGACCTCTGCACACTGCTAGGCCCCATGAGAAAAGAATGGCCTCAAGTAGTTTGATAAAGAACCAACAATTGCCTTGATTTAAATTCTGGTCAATTATGTCCAAAGACTTACGTTAGAAACTCAAAAATTTTCAGCTAAAAAGGGCAAGTGCTAGTTCGGGTGCAGTCTGTTCCCCAGTTTAATTGCTCCATATCAGCGCCGTGGTATGACGGTGTGTGATGGTAAGGGTCGGTGTTTAGTGGGTGTCTGTTCTGTGCCAAGCATTGTTCTCATTGCTTTGGGGGATGATGTTATTTAATCTTTTCAAAAGAATGTGAAAAAGATACTGTTCGCCTCAGTCTGTTTTACGCTTCTATAGCAAAATACCTAAAGCTGAATAATTCATAAAGAAAAGTGGTTCGTTTGTTTACAGCTCTGAAGGATGACAGCCAACACTGGGTTGCCATGTAGGTACATAAGGAAGAGGAGCAAAGGAAAGAAAGGAGGAGAGGAAAATGATCATATATATATATATATATATATATATATATTATATATATATATGTGTGTGTGTGTGTGTGTGTGTGTGTGTGTGTGTGTGTGTGTGTGTGTATCTATCTATCTATATATATCTATCTATATATATATATCATATACATAGAGAGAAGAAGCAAGCGAGTGAGCCAAGGTTGATTTTAATAGCCCCCTTTGACAATGAATTAGTTTGTTGAGACCAAATATAGTCTTGATAGAATGAGTCCAGTCTCTTAAGAAAAACATCAGTTCACTTCCAAAGCAGATTCTTCAGGACTCCAAATGCCTCCATTAGAGCTTCATTGCACCAGGTACTTAGGCTTCAGCACAGACCAATCCCTTCAGATTGTAGTACCAATTATTCCCACTTTACCTGACGCAGCAGCTCAGGTACTAGGGTATTAAGCAGTTTGTCTGAAGGTATTCACCTATTTTCACATGTGGTCTCCAGACTCAATTTTAGGCACTCTGTGAATGTAGCCTCTGAACTGTGGAGCTTTTAAAATTTGCATTTGTGTTAGTTCTCTGTCATTGCTGTAATAGCTGTCACAAGTCTAGTCCTTTCACACGTTTATCTCATCATTCTGAGGTCAGAAGCCCAGATGGGTCCCAGTGAGTTGGCACTGCATTCCTTCTGGTTTTGTAGAAGAACAGATATCCTTTTCCTCTTCATCTTCTAGATGCTTCTGCATTCTTCGTCTTGTGGTTCCTTCATTCATTTTCAAAGCCAGCAGTGTTGGGCTGAGCCTTTCTTGTGTTGGCAACTTTCTTGTCATGGTAGTAGTCATTGTCTCCTCCTTCTCCCTCTCCTCCTCCTCCTCCTCCTCCTCCTCCTCCTCCTCCTCCTCCTCCTCCTCCTTTTCCTCCTCCTCTCTTCTTAGTCGCCTCTTCTTCCTCTTCCTCCTCTTCATCTTCTCTTCCTCTTCTTCTTTGCCTCTTCCCCTCTACCTCTCCTTTTCCCCCTCTCTATCTTTTCCTCTTTTCTCACTCTCCCCTTCTTTCTTTCCCTTCCCCCTGTCTTGCTAAATAGCCCAGATTGGCCTTAAACCCACAGCCCTCCTACCTCAGCCACTATGCTCTGAGATTGCTCCTCTTTTAATGGCACTTATTATTATATTGTGCTTGTTTGAATATGTATCTCAAGGGCAACTGATTGGCAATGTTAATCGTATCCACAATTTTAATTCCCCTTTGCTGTGTGTGCAACACTGATACAGGTTCTGGAGAGCAGAATAAGGGAGACTCTTGGGATGGAGAAGATGGTATTTTCCTTCTTACCACGGTATCTTACCACAGATTGAGGCTTGTTCTAGCAGTCTTCCTTCCGACCACAAATGAGCTCTAATGACAAGGTTAGTGAATATTCACCCTAGTACCTTCCAGCTAGAAGCTAAGCCAACCTTTATGCCTTCAGTAAAAATTTGATTTAAATATTTCGTATAGGTTGAAGTTTTAAGCATGTAATTCCTTCACATTGTCCTTTGAAGTCTTTGTGTAAGCATACCCAGACACTTGCCAAGGAGGAAGAATGGGGGTAGTCCAGGAGACCGAGAGGCTAGAGATGGCCAGGACTGTGAGGAGCCCTGACTATAACCATGCAGACAGGATCCTGGAATTAGAGTTGAGAAGATGGGAGACTACTTATTGATATGTGCCTTTTCTCACACCTAAGCAACCACATCCTCTAGCCCAGTGGTTCTCAACCTGTAGTCTCAACTCCTTTGAGGATTGAATGACCCTTCTACAGGTCAGATATCTTACATATTGGATATTTACATTAGGTTTCATAACTGTAGCAAAATTACAGTTATGAAGCAGCAACAAAAATACTTTTATGCTTAGAGGTCACCACAATATGAGGAACTATATTAAAGGGTCACAGTATTAGGAAGGTTGACAACCACTGGCCTCCACAGTGTGACTGAAGACTCTCTCTGACTGCAGTGTTTTTGGGGGAGTCAGGAAAGGGTAGGCACAGGTGAACAAGATGGGGAGAGGGCTAGAAATTCTCACTCTAGATGATGGCTACAGAGCCATAAAGTGATTCTCATGTGGTTCTCCTATATCTGAAAACATTTGTGTACTAAGAATGAACTTACTTGGTTGTCAGAGGACTCGCTACAAACTGATAGTGGAAGTGGGATTGAAAACTCACTAAATACATTTATAAAATTCATAAACACACAATAATCTCTAGGCCGCGACTGCATGATTGGCAACTATATTACAATGGTGTTGGGTTTGACGTTGGTATTGATCAAATCTGTTGAGCTTGTTGTTGATATCCATAAAATCGGAGTGAAATTTTCCCTTCCCTTTGAATGTGCTTTGCTAACCATAGCTATTGCTATGAAGTCTAAGTGTCCTTGAACTTATACTAACCCTGTTCCCTTGTTTCTCCTGCTATAAGCATTTGAAAAACATGTAGACTAACATTTAAGACTAAAATTTCATAGCTGTTCTCAGCCTCAGAATTGCCTAAAATAAAGACTCTAAAGGGTGGATATCCTCTGAAATGGGTATGGGGCATATCGCAAATCCTGTAAAATATGCAGCACGTTGGAATTAAAAATGAAGCTCACTAATATGTATAGTGGAATGTGTGTTTTACCTAGTTATCTTTTCCTGAAAGGTGTTAGAGTTGATCTAGCCGAGACACCAGGTCTCATGGTCTTAGAGCTAAGAACTTCTAAGTGGAAGGAATGTCTAGGCAAGCTTTATGGAGAAGAGAAACCTTAGATGTACTAATCTAGGAAAAAAATATCTCTTGTTATTCAGGTCTGATATTTTTGGAGAAGATGTTTATATGTGCATATATGATGCGTATGTGTGATAGCAAAAGCAGCTAGAAAACCCAGGTGGGATTAGATAGTGGATAGGATGCATTATTTTATGCTTGTGGATACTGTGATGGAAACTTGGGGGGAATTCTTTCTTGGTGGCCAGATGATACAGGGATAATCAGGATCTCCTCTTGGGGTTAACAGTATCATCAATAAAATAATTTTAGAGTGAACTCAACTGTAAGCTCAGGGCCAATTTTATTTGAATTAAAGACACCCTAGAGTAGGCAGGTTGTAAACTTCAGCAGCTGCCTGGAGGAAGAGGATTGAGAAGAGAGAGGGAAAAGCCATGTTGTTTGAGCTACTGTCATGAAGCCCCAATGCATGACAGTAGGCAGCCAAATGGTGGGAGGTGCGGCAGCCCAAAGTATGAGGAATAGGTTCTGGGTACACTCCAAAGATGAAGTCAGAAAGCAGAGAAGAAAAGGTTCTACCTTTTGGAGTTAGTGGGTCAATCAATCAGAACCTCATGGAGGCATGTAGAAACTGTGCTGGGGGCAGGAATTCTGAGAAGGTAAGTAGAGTATTTCATTAAAGGAATAATTAATCTATTTCTCTCTTTAATTGTGGCTTAAGGTGAACTTGCCTTCTTAGGAGTAGTCTTTGGCCAGAATATTGACATTGCTCAACTGGAGTGTTAGGTCTGTGGAGATTCTATTCTCTTGACCAGTTGTTGATGACCAAATGTTTCCCTGGGGATATTCAACACACAGGTCTACTCATCCCACAAAGGGATCCTACAACCAGAGTATGGATACCACCAAAGCCCAACTTGGTATCCAATGAGTTTTATTGGGTTTTTAAAAATAGTATAGATGAGGGGCTACTTACAGGAACAACGCAGGACTTAAAGACAGCTACATCACCAAAACCTACCCTAGTTTACAAATGACAGCTCACAAAAACTGCGAACCTGGAGCACACGGCACAGTTTATAGGCAACTCAACAGGTTGGAGAGTGTTCCAAGTGACTGTGGTCTGATCCTCTTCCAGGCAGCTTGGCTGAGTTTTGCTTTTTCCAGGAAGCTGGTCTAGTCTCAGTCTTCTTGCAGCTCTGTTCTGCTAGTCTCAGGACTCATCTTTTACTGCTTACTCAAGCAGGGAGGGGAGGGGCCTAGTGAATCTGGTCTGTTTCAGGGACTTCCTGCAGCTATTTTTGGTTGTTTACTTTTCTGCTTAAGGAGTTTCCTTGCAGGATGGAATGTCATTAAGGAAACTTATAACACCAGTTTTTCCAGCAGGGAGAGGAGACTCTGGTTGTCTTTTATAGTCTTATAACTCAGCACTCTATGAAGAATGATCGGATGTCCCATAGAGTCCCCTATGCCCAAATTCTGTTTCTCCTTGCCCTAAGGGTCTTGGATGGCTTCTCAGAAGTGAAGGTTAAATATTCTACACACTGGGGTTTGACTTCCTGGTCTCATCTGTTGCTCTTTCTCCTTGTCATTGTAAAGGTCATAGGCAGGTCCTTGACCTGCCAGCTCCTTCCTGGTAAGCAGGAAGCTTTTGTCTGCAATCGACCATCTACTTCTCTAGCTCATGTAGACACATTCTGCTAATCTCACTTTTCAAGGAGACTATTTCCTGATACCTCAATTGCTCACTTCAAGAGGCACTCACAGCATCTTGAGAGCTTCACCCCGTCATAGTATTCATTTGGATTTGAATACAGTTCAAATTCTGCCTGATCAGTGATTACTTGGTGAGTGATATTAATGACTCAGTAGAATTCAAATGTTGGCATTCTTCTAGGCTGCCTCACTTTACCCAGAGTGAAGCCCGGTGACTGGTCCAAGCAATCCATGACAATGGGCAGAAGTTGACTCAGCCATTCATTGACCACTCCAGGGTTGCTAAAGTAGTTTGGCCTGAAAATGTGTTCTTCTACAGTATTGCTATGTGTCGAAGGACCCATTTCATCCATGTCTCTAGATGCCCTGTCATTGATCAGACCATAGTTAATTTTGTGGGTTTTGACACACTGTGTTGGTTCTTTCTGCTCTTTGTATTTCCTAGCATGACTCTGATGTGCATAAGACACTTTCTGCAGACCATGACAGCACCACTGGGCAGCCCTTCTTGGGAGAATTATGGTCACTGACACTGTAAACTCATTTTACGAGCTTAAAACTTCCTCATGCTTGCAAATATTAAATTACGTATTGATTTGAACCTTGACACATTTGGCTCAAGCTCTGGAAAGCCAACAGGGATGATTAGGCATACTTGAATTTGTTTTCACTGGAGTTCATGTGATTCCAGACTTACATCACTTAATGGAATTAGCCTCACCAAAGTACTGAAGACCGATGTGGTTAGTGTTAGTATGTATGGGCAGAATCAACCCCAGGTGCTTATCCCTTTGAAAGTTGATATTTGAGTATAATGGAAAATAGAAGGAGAACCAGGCACAGTTCCCCCTCTCTGTTTTCCAGAACTCTCGACTATGCAAACCATGTTGTTTTATAACTGTGGTGTGGAGATGGTGTGTGGAGGAGGATCTTGAGTGCCCTGCCCAAAGTGACTCAGTTGGGGAGTAACAGAGCCAGGCCTCCTGACTGTTCCACACTCTTTTTATAAATCACCCTGAGACTCCTTTAACCAAAATAACAGGAGGGAAAGAAAGACAAGGCATGAAGGTACTCACTTGTAATCCTACCACTTAGGAAGCAGAGGCAGGAGAATTGCCAGTATGAGGCCAGCTTGAGCTACACAGTGGGATCCTATTCAGAACAGAAGAAATTCAAGGCACTACTTTGAAGCCTCAAGCAAGGCCCCCATAACCAGCAAACAAAAGAGTGGAACAGTGAACATTTTTAGTGGCTTTGTGGATCTCAAATTGTTGGACCAAAAATTGTTTATTATCAAAACAGTTCAACATTCACTGAAAACACGGTCTGTTTGCTGGAGTCAGTTGCCATTGTAGAAAGTCATTTTCAAATCTTTAAAAATTAGCCAGACCATCTGTCACAGAAGCAGGATTTATTAACAAACAAGACAAATGAAACCAAACCCGTTTGGGGACTTTTTTTTTTTTTTTTGACACAGGCATGGATTTTGCACATCCAGGGTTCTGTCTTTTCTGGTCCTGGTGTTGGTGTTTTGCCAGGGGCTGGCATTTGGCGGTTTGACGGACAGCAGCTAAATTGAGGCATCCTTTCTGAATTTGTTCAGAGCATCTTTGCGAAGTGGCTAATCCGTGCTAATTATATTTCTAGGAAGGATGTTCTTAACTCTCACAGGAAGATGACATGGGCATTGTGTGATTAGGGAACTAAGAAAAGTTATCAGGGAGTGCTCTGGGGTGCAGTCCCTTCTCCTCCCTGCCTTGGAAAGCTCTTTTCTCTTCCTCTCTGCTTCTTTTGGATTTCTTTGGCCTTTATTTATCTCCTGGCTTAACTAAGCTATTTTGAAGGAGAAAAGCCCTTTTCTAAGGAACCTATTTCCATGTAATTAGGTGGACATTTCACAACTTAATTGCCTTACTATTTTGAAAGGTGACCTGTGACCCTAAACAATTAGGAAATTTAGCAGCCATATTATGAGTATTTTCTGTGAAATACTTTGCAGTCCTAGATTTATTTCTTTGCCACTGTGTTGCTCTACGTTGATCTGAGGTGGTGAATTTTATGTGTATGTGGTACTGACATATGAATATCAGGCTATTTCAGATTTGCAGTGTTTTAAACAGAACCACTCTGGTCACTGAAAAATCAAGCTTCAATAAATCAAATGAATGGTGGTTTGTAAAGTTTTAATGGTTTTATATATTTTTGTGAGTTGTTATTATCCTACAGAATAATTTTAATTTGTGTTTTTGAATTTTCCTTTTAGTGAGGTTGAGCATTTCATATTTTAGAGTATCAGACAATTTGTTTTATGCTCTATTTTTTTTACAGTGTTCTTTATTCTTTTTTATTTATAAATGCTCTTTTAATATTAAAGAACCTTTAGTCACACAATTTCAAGAATTCTTCAAGGGAGAGATTGTAATAAGAAGACTGTTATTGAAGTTCTTGTCTTCAAATTTAGATCAAATTTGGAAAAAGAATTTTAATTGTATTTAATTTTCTTTTTTCTCCTGTGCTCTAACCTCAGAGCCCACTTGTTGATGAAGAAACATCATACATTGGATTTTTAAAAATCCCTACTTACCCATAAAGACATAAATGCAGTTTATTACTCATTGACTGGGTAATTTATTTCAGAATTCTTCTATCTTATTAGAGACTTATTAATTTACCTAGAAATGAATCTTTGTTTTTCAGATTTTAAAAATGATTTTTATTTATGTGTGTGTGTGTGTGTGTGTGTGTGTGTATGTGTACGTGTGTGTGTGTGTGTGTGTGTGTGTGTATGTGTACGTGTGTGTGTGTGTGTGTGTGTGTGTGTGTGTGTGCATGCATGTGTGTGCAGGCATGCATGTGTACATTTGGAGGTCAGAGGATACCGTTGAGAGTCAGTTCTCTCCTTCCACCTTGTTGAAACAGGGTATCTCTGACTTCTGCTGCTCTGTGTACTTTGGGGCATTCTCCTGTCTGTGGCGCTCGGCTCACAGAGGAAGTGCTGAGTTTGTAGTTGGGAGCTGCTGCCCCTGGTTACTGGGTTTCAGGGACTGAAGTGAGATTGCCAGGCACGTGCAACAGGTGCTTTTGTGGAGACATCTCATCAGCCATATACACATAAGTGCTTATTTACTGTGGAACCTGCAATTTCCCCAGTCTAGATGATTTTCATTCATTTCTAATTGGTTACCTTAAATCTGGTTTATCATAGCGATGATAAAAATCTCACTCATCTCCATAATACAGATTTTCAATGTTTATTTTCCTATTTATTTTTATTTTTGTTTTTTGAGACAGGGTTTTCCTAAGAGGCCCTGGTTGTCCTGGAACTAGCTCTGTTCACCAGGCTGGCCTTGAACTCGGAGATCCACCTGCCTGTCTCCCAAGTGCTAGGATTAAAGGCATGAGCCAGCTTTTCAATGTTGAATACTTGATTCATGTATTCCATCAGGAAATGTTTGTTGAGTGTCATGTATATGTCAGGTACTGGTCTAGGCACATTAGTTGAAAGGAAGCAAAGTGATACGTCTGAACAATGGTGATGACCACAAGACAGTACTAATTAACTGCCGAGTTAAGCAGGCACCTGACAGATTCTAATAGAGAATGAAGAAAGATAGAGACTAGAGGATTAGAGTAAAGGAAACTGACCAGTATCTGCAGGATTAGGAGATGCAAAGAAGAGGCTGGGCTTGAAGTAAATAGTGGTATCCAAGACATGTAGTTCTTTCCATAACACTATTGGGAGCTCATTCTCTTCAAGGGGAATTGAAAAACAGTAGCAAATGAGATTGGGTGGGGAGACCCCTATTTTAGATGTCCTTGACAAGTGGACAGAGGAATCTTGGAGTGGGGCTTAGAGAAGCAGAAAAAGGCCCACATCAGCCATTAAGGAAATGTGAGGGTCACTTGTGTGTTACCTCATCACTGAGGACCATCATCTAGATAGATGGTGGCCACGTGTTCAGGGTAATGTTCATCTGTCTTTAGATCATTGGATGGATGGGAAAGTAGAGGCTTCTCTGAATGCTTCCTTTTCATGGCTCCACTCTGGCCCTGACCTCAAACTCACCAGTCGGAGTCAAAACCAGATTTAATTCCCTTTTCTGTTGATCTCCTGTCCATCCTCAAACCATTCTGGAAAGCAGGTCCTCAGGCTATATAAGACGAACAAGGTGTTTTATTCCTGCCTTTTTTTTCTTTCCCTGTCATTGATGATTGACAGGTAAGGATGGGGATTCGAACTCGGGAGAGACTGACAGCCGCCTCCGCCTCCGACTCCAGAGCGCTGCGACTGCTGCGGTGCGCCACCACTGGCCATTATTCCTGCTTCTCAGATGTTTACCAACCTTTGATTTTTTTGACATTTCTTGATCTTTGACTGCATAGTTTTTGGCTTTAAAGAATTCATGTTATCTCTGCCCCTTCCTACGTAACCCTCCAAGCGTTCTCATGTTAAACCGAAGCAGTTCACTCACTTGAACTCCTCCTCCCTTAGCTGACAGACCCTGGTTTCCGTCTTCCATGATGTCTTTTCTAAGAACTGGGAATGAGCCCCTTACTCCTGTCTTATACTAATATAATAACCCACCTATTGTGTGTTTCTATTCTTATTAGTTAATAGTTAAAATAGTTAAATATAAGCTAACAATAAAAGTGTGAAACAGAGATTGCATATTTGTGACATTTATTCCTAAGTAATGTGGCTTTTGTTTCAGGTGTGGCATGCATTTGTTTAATTATCTGTTAAGGTCTAAAGTTGCCAGGAAGCTTCTTATGATTTGCTTTGTGGGTGATTTAGCCCAGGTGATGTCTACATGATAGAAATCACGGTATTGCTTCAGAACTGGAAACACTGTCCAAAGCTAGTGAAAAAGTGCTGTTTCTTAAAATAAAACAAAGCCCACATATATTCATGTTCAAATTAATTTGGATATTCATAAAAAATAAAGAGATGATCAAGATTTCAGCTATGTCATATGAATTGAAATCTTTCATCCTGGAAGAGGCCTTATTAAGGCTCGGGAAGAAAATGAAACTTAACAATATTCGGAGAGTAAGCACAGTTACAAGTCTCAGGAAGTTCCTGCAGTTTAGGAGAATCACAAGGCCCCTTTGCATGGTTATATAAGCAGTAACAATTGCTAGGGAGAGGGTAGCCAAATTGCAGGTATAAGTTTTCCTTACACTGGTGCAGTCTTTCCAGTGATGTGGTTGCCTTGAGCCATCCATACTCCTATAATAAACTCACTGGTTCATTAAGCTAGACTAGGAGGGAATTGTATCTTTAGTGTTTTGTTAGTGCCTTGTTTGGGGTGGAAAGACATTTGTTGATGCTTCCCAAGGAAAAAGTCTCACAGCAAAGCTGTTAGGAAGTCTTTGACAAAAACAAGCAAACAACAAAACAAAACACCAAAAAAATGGGGATTTTCAGTCTCACATATATCATTATTTCATATGTACCAGATACTATGCTAACAGCTAGTATAAATATTCTTTCATTTCAGTAAATAAGGGATGGCTGGAATTATTTTTTCTTTTCTTCATATTATTCTAGAGTAATTTAAAGAAGTAAATACACTAATTTTTTAATTTTAAAGGTTTATTTTTATTTTATGTACATGAGTGCTTTGCTTGTGTATACACATGTCCATTGTATTCATGTTGGATGCCTGTTGAGGCTTGAAAAAGATGTTGGATTTCCTGGAACTGGAGCTGTAGACAGATGCAAGGGGCCATGTTAGTTATCAGAACTGAATCTGGGCCCTCTACAAGAATAGAAAGTGCTCATAACTTCTGAATCATCTCTCTAACCCTATTGCTGTCTTTTTAAAGGACAAAATACATGCAATGCCATGTATGCCTTCTAATAAAGTCACATACTTGACATTCTCAGTCGAAGTCTAGCTCTGGTATTGATGAATCTGGAATCAATAAATGAGTGATTCATCAAATCTTTCCCTATTGGTACCAGACCCTGTTTCAAATCACAGATGCAGTATGTGAAATGTAATTAAACCTTAGCCTTACAAACTAATTGCTTCTAGATGCCTCGCTGTGGCAGTATGGGTAGTTAGGTGAGAGCACTGAAGAGAGGGACTTTGAGTATGTGCGCTGCTCCTTCCCATGAAGAGCAAGCAGCTGGCTTCTTTTCATGTGGACACACTGCCTCTAGTGTTGAGGAAAGTAATACACACTAGAAAATAGTCCAAGATTCTCATGCTCTCTTGAAAGTGAGTTGATTTTTGCTGTCTGCTGTATAGTAGATCCCAGATGAACAGAATTCTTCAAATAGCTTTGGCTCTGTTCTGCACTTCCGCAAGCCTAGAGTGGTGTGCCTCAGAGGCCTCAGGAGTTATCAATGCAGTGTCATAAACCTGCTTCCCATAAGTCTTTCAAGGTGCTGCTGGCCCATTCCTTGGTCCAGAGCTCTGAAGGGCAAATAGAATGCGTATGGTTTGTATAATAGCTGTCCTTGGTGGCTTGCAGCTCACTCTCAGGGCATCTTTTTCTCAGATGGCATTTTCTTTCTTTCTTCTTCTGGCTTGTTTTTGATGTCCTGACTTCCTGGAGTCGCATATGTATAGAGTTAGAAGACAGTACTTGATAGTTGGTTGTTTTGTGTTTTAGTGCTAAAATTGATTTACATCTCAGATTGTCTTAGAATCAGTAAAAATAGAGATGAATCCTGGATCCACCAAGAGCCTTTGAAAACACTAGTGAGTGTTAGTGTAACTAATATTGTTGGAGGTTTAACTGTGTAAAGCTAATACTTAGCACAATGGTCGAATTATTGAGTGTTCCCCCCGCCCCTTTTGGGTCAGCTGGACTGCTATTGAGAGTTTCATTATGTGAATGCATTTAAAATAAACTATTTATAAACCTGCTTAATGCAGTTGTGCTTTAATGTTTGGATGTTAAAGTCTGCATGGATCCCAGAATGGATTTAGTATTTCATATCATGTTGGAATGATGACAGGCTATGGGGGCGTAAGACAATGCTGGCACGTTTTCAAAGACATTCCTCCCCGGCCTGGGTACTGTAATAAACACAACTGCAGTTTGCTCAATTCATTATATGCACAATGTGTGTAGCAGTTTGGAAGTGGTTTTTTTTTTAAATTCCTTTTATTTTCTTTCCTTCCTCCTCCTCCTTCTCTTACTCTCCCCTCCTCCCCCTTCTTTTCCTCCCCTTGTCCTCCTCCCTCCTCCCCTCCTCCCCTCCTTCCTCCTCACCCTCCTCCCCTCCTCCTCCTCCTCCTGTCCTCCCACTCCTTCCTCCTCCCCCTCTTTCCCCTTCTTCCCCTCCTCCTCCTCCCGTCCTCCTCCTCCTCCTTCCCCTCCTTCCCCCTCTACCCCCCTCCTTCCCCTCCTCCTCCTCCTCCCCCTCCTCCTCCTTTCTTTTTTGAGCCACTCTGGTTTTAGAGAATTATGTATAGAACTGGAAATAGTATATCTGATAGAAAGAGAAGTTAGGTTTGACCTTTTCTTTAAAAAGAAAAAAAAAGTAGCAAGAACTGCTGGACACACACACAGTGTGAACATCCACAGCAGTCAGCTCACAAAGGGGCGTTAAAAAGAGTTAAAAAGCGTGAGTGCAGTTTGCTGGTGTAAGATTTCTCTATCGGGCAGCAGGTGGCAAACTTTGCTTTTCAGTGTTCCCCTGTCTTATTTGTTATACTGTAGGATGCCAAGATTCGAAGAGGGTGGTTTGAGTCCACTAGAATATGTCATTTCTTGGCAGCGTAGTCTTGAACCACCTCCTTTCCTCACTGTGGGTAATTGCCTTTCTTTGGATACCATTGCCGACCTCAGTTCCCCTGTTGCAGATGGATAGGAATTAATTCATATGAGCAATGCTTTATCCTCTTGTGATTTTAGTAACATGTTCCTAATAGAGAAAATAAATTAGAAACGAATGAGTTTAAGGCAGGCCTCATGCGATTTATATGGATTTGGTTGTGTCGTTTTATTAAATAATGAATTTTGTGTGTGTTGGTGTGTGTGTATGTATATATATGCATATACATTTCTAACTAGCTAAGTGCCTTGCTATGGAGGTGAGAAGGAAGTGTATCTGAAGTGAGTTCTAGGGAGTATTTGAAAGCAGAAGAAAACACACTCCAAGACCAGAATGGCAAAAGGGCTTCTGTAAACTCTGCCATGTGTATATTCAGAATTTGAACAAATGGAGCTGAGCTGGGGGCTTTGCACGTGCCACTCAGTCTCTCGGCCACTGAGCTACACCCCACACCCTAGAATGTGAATTTTAAGTCTAAAAAAGAATTTGCACTTGGAGAGGAGAACCATGGAGAGGAGACACAAAATTCTTCTCTAGTTCATTTATTTGTACTTTTCTATATTAAGTGTCACATTTTAGATTATTTAATGTGTTGTAAAGAATAGAAAATAATGAGAAAAAAAAAAACCACCACCAAACCCTGATCACTGTAAGCATTTATGAATCCCTGAGTAGTTATCATCAGCTCTGTGCTCGACTATCTTTCCTAGCCCTTTTATTAGGACAGAGTTCATACAAGGTATATTTTGCATTCATTTGCTTTGTATATGTTCTTGGCTTTTTTATGTTATGGCTCTGCATTTTCATTTTTCTTGTTCAAACACACACTACCTATAAGCAGATGCATAGTGTACAAGGACAGTATAAACACCATGCTCTTGTACCTGCTTCCTACATGAGACCCTGAAATGCTGGTCATTTCCTTAGAGGCATACTATGTGACCCTTCCTGACCTCCTTATCCTGTTCTTTCCCAGGCGGTCATTCCTGCTAATGATTGCCTACCTCACAGAAACTTAGGTATTTTAGAACATACCCAGTGTTTGGCTTTTAACCAAGTAAAATCCTATTCTTCGTGCAGACGGCATTCAGCTTCCCACCTGTCCACCTGCTTTCCCATCACATGTGTAAGAGAGGGCTGCCATCAATATCGTAGAAATTTTTAATCCCCACCGGAGTTTCTACCCCGGCTTTGACCTTTTAGTTCCTGGATAAAAGACACACACAGCCTTTCTATTTACAAATAAGCCTTAAACAGCATAAGAGCTGGGCAGATACCTACCCGCTATGCTATTAGAATCTACTTTCTATTGAGAACCCCAAGTTATTAGTTACATTTCATCTGGGATGCTCTTAACTCCAATTGGCCTGCCCTCAGGGCCACATTGTCAAGGCTCACCTAATCCATAGCAGCTTCTCTTCCTCCTCCACCTTTTCCTCCTGCTTCACCTGCAACCCCACTTATGTCTCTTCTGCCCAGCTATTGGCTGTTGGCATCTTTATTTCCAATCAGAATTAATTTAGGGGCAAGGTCACAGGTCTCTGTGCAGACTCCACATCTTGGGAGCCTGCACTTAGCATTACAATAGATAGCAAGACCAAATCGCAACAAAATGTTTCCCTTCTGTTAAGGATTAGTCTTGTTGCATTTCACTTGTGTTTTAGACTTGGATACTCTTGACATAATATCCTTCTTGTAGCGATTTCTTACTGACCATATGGCAAAGTTCTTAACTGTATTGTCTTTATAAGTAATAGTTTTTCTCTTCTTTCTATAACACCTTTTCTTTCATACTTGCTTTAATGCATGGGAATTGTGAGTACGATGTGTCTTTCATGTCCACGTGGGTTATCTCAGCACTATTTACTGAATAACGATCCCTCTTCTCCATCAATATGGCTTCTACTCTTAATTATGCGCATGCTTCTTGCTTGTTTGAGTCCGTTTCTGGTCCTTCATCCTGATGTGCTGTTTTTTTTCCCCCCTTTCTTGGGTCATATGATGCTACTCCATTCTGCAACTGTGTATACAGCATGTCTTGGTAGGGAAGTCCGTGCTGTGGGTTCTTTTCTGGCAGTCTTTCTTAAAGAAAACTTAGTTTGTAATTTTGATTGGGGTTGAATTGAAAATCTCTCTCTCTCTGTCTCTCCCCCCCCCTCTCTCTGTGTGTGTGTGTAAAATGTTGAAGCAAATATACATAATTTGATATTGGCTCCTGTTAATTAGTTCACATTCTGTCTGCATTTATTTAGGTTTTCTTTAGCATATTTCAGTACACTGAAATAATTTCTTCATAAAGGGCATACATATCCATTGTGAGAGTTATTGGCTAGCATTTCCTGACTGCAGTAAAAAATGGTATCTTTCCTAAAATGTCATTTTCAAACACTCTTTCTTGGGGAGAACGAGGTCCTGTCTTTTCTTAGGTTGAAACTTTGCTGAACTCACTGCCTCCAGTGTATTGTGTATTCTTTGGGTTTTCACTCTCGACTTTTATCACTGAGCGTACTGTCTGCTGGAGACTTCAGCAGACCACGACCCTTTATCAAGTTAAGGAGAGAGCCTTCTAGTATGAGCCTGCTGAGTGTCTATTACAGATGTTGAATTTGGCAATTCGACATGTTGCTTTGATCATATTGTTTCATTTTGTGTTTGATGTGGTGAATTATATTAGTAGACTCGCTAGTGTTGGAACAGTCATGTATTCCTATCATAAAGTTCCCTTGGCCGTGATGTGTTTGCTCGTCTCTCACCGACTTGGTCTGGCTGTATACACGAGTGAGACTTGTATATAGTTTTCTTTTCTCATTCTGGTCAAGTTTTTTAATTAAAACATTAGGGGATGGAGAGCTAGCTCAGTTGTTAGAGTGCTGGCTGCACATGCAGAGGTCCTGGATTCAATTCACATCAGCCACAGGGTGGCTTACAATTGTCTGTAACTTCAGTTCTAGGGGATGTACTACACTCCTCTGGCCTCCATGAACACCTGGCACACATGTGGTGCACATATAAATATGTAGTCAAAAACTCATACACAGGGAAATAAATTTTTTGAAACATAGTGTCTCCCTATAAGCATTGATTGGTCTGATACTCACTGGGTAGCCCAAGGTGGATTTGAACTTGTAGCAATCTTCATGTCTCATCTTTCTAAGTGCTCTTTCTCATCCTATTTTGACATGATTTTGGTATTAATATTGGCTTAACAGTGTGAAGTGTGGAGTGGTTTTTTTTTTTCCCTTAAACTGTTTTTAATTGTTTTATTAAATTGTTTTCCGTGTTTAGAAGAACTTGCTTGTAAATCAGGTGTTTCTGTTTAATTTTATTTCTTTTTAAAAATTTGTGCTTAAAACTCTTTTCCCTTTCCTGTTCCTTCGCTCTCTGGTCTGCTGCTCCCCTCCGTTGTGGTAGATTATGTATTCCCACCCCTCATTTCCTTCCTCCCTCAAACTACACTGAATTGTAGTTTTTGTTCTCTTAACTGAGAGCATCAAGGTTTTTGCCATATACTATTTAAACGAGCAAAGGCAGAGGTATTCGGTGCTGTGCTGGCGATCTAACGGAAGATCTTAGGACACTGGATTAGGATGGTGCTCCCTAGAGGCTGTGCTGCCCTCTTTCAACAGTAGAGAGTGAGACCCTTACACGTAGGCACTCCGCTGCTGCTGGGTGTAATCTCGCTTACATTTCTCCACATGTTCTTTCCGTCCACCATTCTCAGTTGCATTTTAGACATTCTTTCTGGGACAGTTTGTCTGAAAGCACCTCTTTTTGAAATTCCTGTGGTAAGGGTCTTTCAAATATGGTTTATTCAACTCTTCAGAGTGTACAACTGGAGCTTGACCATCATATTTTTCAAAAACATTTTTCAAAGTTATACTCTCTTGTCCTCTCTTTTGCTCTTTTACTGCCAAGTAAATTTGCTTCCTTGTTCTTCCTGTGGTGAGAAAACAGCTGATTGTTGAATTGTCCCCATATTGTAATGCACTTTCTCTGGCGAGGAGACATCCATCTTGGTTGAGATTTGGCTGGAGTCTGATAAGAGAATTTCTATGCGCTCTGCTTTTGGAAAAGTCTCAGCTCCTCCCCATGCCCCTTGGACTATGACTTCTTAGTTTTCTTTGCTTGAAGGAAAATTAGACAATGCTGGGGCTTCTCACCTGTTCTTGCTATCATATGGTTATGAGATGTGGTCTCAAGTAACCTGGCTGGCCTTGAACATCCTGTGGAGCTGAGGAGTCCTTGTATTTCCCATCCTTTTGTTGTCATTCTCCCTGGACTTTCCAGTCCAGGATATGCACCACCACACTGGGTTCATGTGGTCCTGAGATTGACCCCCGGCCTTAGTCCAGGTTAGACAAGCACAGTACAGCTGAACTACAGCCCAGCCCTCCGGATGGTTTTAAATCCCTCTCATCCTTCTTCCATTTTTCCATGTGCTATATTCTGAGCATTTATAGTTTACTAATTCTCTACTTAAGTCTCCCTGCTGCTGCTCCTTGGGGGTACCTATGGACAAGTAGTATTTTTTAGGTTTTGTATATGAATTGTTTCCTCTCTAGATCTTAAGGATACACCTTTTGTTAGTATTAAGTGTAAAAACTAATCTCATATGGGGGTTTCCATCCTGCCTTAGATCCCAGCCCTCATGGTCATGTTTTCATGACTCACCCCATGGCATCTTCTCCTCTCTCCCTTCTCTCTCTTTTTCTTTCCGGTCCTCCTCAGTCCCCAAGCTCAGGAACCAAAAACCCCACCTACCTCTCTTTTGCCCAGCTATAGGCTGTTGGCATCTTTATTCAACCAGTAGTTTTAAATTAAGGAATAAAGTTACATGGCATTACTTGGTGTATGTGAGGATTCTCTTGTTCTTGAGGGCAATCAGACCTTGGGGCGAGTGTTTACCATTACAATACATAGCAATAGCCCAAATCTCAACACTTAGGAGTTGTGCATTTATATCTATTGAAGCATACTAGAAAGATACATCTGTAATCTACAATAATTGCCTTAACCTGCAGATGTTGTCCAATTGACCATACTCTACTGTTTGACTTTTCTGTTAATGCTGGCCTATTTCTTATTCATTTTGTGCTTTGACTGTAAGTGTTTATTGAACTCTCAGCTCTAGAACTCCTAATATCTAGGAGTTAAATTCCACATTTGTTCCTTCCAGAATGAGCTTCCAGACTGGGTGTTGCTATGCCTCTGAGGATCTGTGATTGGTGTAGAGCAGGCCGGTGAATTGCTTTCTTCACTCAGGTGACTTTAGTTGGGTGCAGTTAGGAGTTTCATTTGAGAGTTTCTTGTTTGCTTTCATATTCACTCAGATCCCAAACAGAAATGGGTTCAGTGCCCAAGCTCTCTTGATGTGGGTGATGTGTTTTTTCTTGGTCACTTGCTGAGAATCTTATGTGGCTATCTTCCATACAGTACACTGCCTTTGTGGTCAAACAGCTCGGTCCCCGTGGCCCAGGTAGCCCAGTATAACCCACAGCCTGAGAGTCCGAGGCGGATGGACCTCAGGCAGAATTAGTTCTCTGCTGCCACTGCAGGAGCACTCTCTGGCTGCACTCAGCCTATCATGGGTTCTATGACTCTCCTGCTAGCTCAGCCATATTTTCGTATTAGATACAGTCTTAGATGTTTTGTCCTGGCAAAATTTCTTTGAACACTGAATCATCTGTCATAGTTAGAGAGCATGGTTGTTATGAAGAGTTTTATTTCTGATGAATAGGAAATGTTTGAAAGATGGACCATAAAGTTTCTTATGCTGCATGGGATTTATATCATGGGTAAGTAACTCTAGACTGGCTCTTTGCAGTGGCTCATACATTTCTTCTTCTGGTCTCTTATAATGTTAGAGCCTTATGAAAATGTCCTGGGGAAGGGGCTGTTCAACCAAGTGTCAAAGAGCCTAGGACATCCTTGGAATGCTCTGGAGAAACTTGTCTTCTGTCTGTCTTTAGTACCCCACTTGGGGGCACATGCTTTGGGCGGTGCCTCTGCTTTCTGCACTGTCTTTTGTTCCCAGCCTGGTCCTTCAGTCTTGTCAATTGTGTCCTCTGGGAAGTCTCTAGCTCTCGCAAGCATGTGTTTCTACAGTACCCACGAGTGTGCTTCAGACTGAATTAGCCTTTGTGTTTTATAATCGAGCTTTTCTCTGTAGGGGTTCAATGAGAGAGGGTAGAAGTTCTGTTCAGTTTTGCTTTGGAAACAAGAAAAGCAAAAAACACACAGTTAATACATCCACTGTAGTGGTGCTGGATGAGCAAAGATACAGACATGTTGCTCTGAAAAGGGAGACTTGGTATAGACAGAAGACTCGTCTCTCTGCTTTTGTTTTAAACTATGGATACTTGTAAATTTATTATGGTGAATGGAGATAATGTTATATTCCCTTGGAGGATTTGAGTACATGTGTGTTCATTCATCTGTGCATGAATTTATGTATATATGTGTCTGTCTGTGTGTGTTTGTGTGTATGTGTTGTGTGTATATATGTTGGAGTGTGTGCATTTGCATGTGCGTGTGTGTGCGTGTGTGTGTATGTGTTGCAGCTGGTGTTGGGTAGGCTCTGTTGAACCTAGATTTTGGTACGATTCGGTGGCCAGCAAGCTTCAGAGATTCACCTGTCCCTTCCACCCAGCCCTGGAATTACAGACATATGCTATTGTGCCTGGCTTTTTATTTGGTTTTAGGCATATGAACTCAGGTCCTCGTGTTTGCCTAGTAAACGCTTTAACAGCGGAGGGTGTTTCTTTCTTCTTGGGTTGAACTTGTAAGTTTTAATGTTCTATTTTGGGTTCATCCCTTGTAATGGCCACCTATAACTTGGTAGCCAGAGCGTTGCAAATATATTAGGACACCAAGTAAACATCTTTTGTAACCAAAATTGAAATCAAGTAATCTTGGCTGACCAGTACTAACCTAAGAGTTGTCAAAAATCATTGAAAAATTACATGTTTCTTAATGGGGGGGATGATGATAACATAATCATAGGTAATTAAGTTGAGGCAATGAATGAAATTAAAAATGTAAAACTCTGTATTATTTCTTTTTTAGAAGTCTGAGTTGGTATTGGATAACCGTCAGTTTTAGATCATGATGATAGGTTTGGAGAGCAAGTCTTTATTCCAACGTTGAGGTTTAGTTTTGTGAATGATTTAGATTGAGACCAATGACAAGACAAGAAGGGAGAGCAGGTGTAGAGAACATGTGTGCGGGGGGGGTGGGGGGGGGAGTTAAGGAGATGTCAGATGAGAGGGAGCTTATGGCATCTTTGAAGAGGTCCAGGGGCTCCAGACTGTGGTAAATGTCTGTAACTTTCTAAGGTGATGTGTAACTGTCTCCCAGAATGACTGTGCCATGTTGTGTTCTCAACAGAGAGTATTCCAGCTGCTCCATATCCTTGTCAGCACTTAGTATTGTCCGTTTTTAATGTATGCCACTCTGATTGCTGTGTAAGTTGTAGCTCACTATTGTATCAATGTGAATTTTTCTAACCAGTCATTTTAGATGCTTGCTTGACATCTGTATATCTTCTTTGCTGATATATTTGTTTGTATCTTTCTTTCCATGTCTTTAATTGGGGTGCTTACTTTCTTTTTTGTTGACTTGACTGACTCCTCCCCCCACCCAGAAGTTAAAGAAAGGCTTTTGTTAGAGATGCCAAAATACATACAGAGAAAGACCTTCCACAAAGTGGAGGGAGACTCAGAACATTGAATCCTAGCTTTTCTTTGAGGGCTGGACATTGTAAAAGTCTTTGAAGGATCTCCTTTCCTTAATTTAAGGTTGGTCTGTTTTACAAAAGATTGGCCCACCATTGTTATGTAAACATGTTCTAGTCTGTCCTTGAGCTTGTTGGCAGCACCCCCACCCCCACCCCCAAGTATACCTTTTAACTTAACTTCTTGTTCAGTGATTTGTTAATTGGGTTTTTAGTCCATTTGACAGTTGACAAAGTGATGTGAAGGAGTTGGTCTAAAAGTGGTTGCCATGGAGACTAGGTTGGCCTTTGGTACCAACTGCGATGTGAGCAGTGGGGCCAGGCTTTGTGTGTGTTTGCCCAAAACGCAAGGATGAAATAGGACTAAGACAAGGAACATAAATAAGAACCAGAAAGCACAGCAGGGATCTGCATCTTCAAACTCCAGAGGAAAATGGGACTTCTTTAAGTTGTCAGTGGAAGCTGGGTGGATTAGAAACTCTTAACAACCTGCTTTATATCAATGAGTGAAGCATTGCATAGCAATAAGGAGAAATGTGGTCAGACTTCAAAGTTTTCCTGCTCCTCATCTTGGAGCTGGATGAGCCAAGACAGACGGGGCTCTCATCAGTGGGAGAGGAGGTTCTTGGATGAAAAGAGGCAAGACAGACAGGACTCTCCACCCCGGGGAGAGGTGATCCTGTTACTTTGTAACTCTAGAATGAAATGAACAGGTGTTGGGAATTTTAGAAAAGGCAAGCATATGTAATTTACACTTGATGGTTACATCAATATGCTAGTAAACTTTGTTTGTTTGTTTTGTCTTATTAAGTAGCTGATTATGAAAAGAAAAAATTCTGGGAGGGAGGTCTGCAGAAGGCTTCAGAGTGCACTTCCTTTCTGTCACTTGACTTGTAGGCCATGTGACCGGGAAAGGCAAAAACATACTCATAGTCCTTGTAAGATTCGAGGCTTTCTGTGCTTCTGACCCCTGGCTCTGTCTGTGTGGTTTTGTGTGTGAGCGTTTTTGTAGAGAACAGTTTCATAGTCTCCTCCGTCTCAAAGTGGCCTGGAATCCCCAAATGGCAGTGAACCGCTGTCTAGGGGAGTACTTGGCTCACTCGCTACATCAATGGTACAGTAGCCATCCCTATTCCCGTTTTGAAAGTGTTCTGGCAGCAAGTCCTTCGTCAGTTGAAATCAGGTGTGTGCTAAGGTGTGGAATTAAGTCCAGAGTCTTTTCAGTTCTTGTACAAGGAATTTTTAATCTCTTCCTAATTAATACCTCTTTTCACTTATTAGAAAACTTTGATTATGTATGCGCCTGATAATGTTGCTATAATTATAAAAAACCATGTTGCAGTGTGTAGTAAACCAAAACCAATAGAGTTATGGGGTGGCTTAATATTAATATATGCACAGAGCCATGTTACACATTAGAGAAGACGAAACAGAAAAAATAGGATCCTGAGAAGGTAGAAGCCCAGAGCTTGAAGTTCAGACACTGGGATGGAAAGACAGCATTGCATGCAGGGAGGCAGGATGGGTAGTGTTTGGACCTGAAGGGGAGGAAGTGACTTTTAGCTGGGATATATAATATAATGGGAAACTGGAGTGAGCATGTTCTATTTATACAGAATGTTCCTCTTAAGAGAAATAGACACAAGGCTGAGAATGCATGGGGGTGAGATGACCCGTCAGGATGATTTATCTGGTGGAGGCAAAAAAGGTGCCATTCTGAGAAGGAAATAGCCTGGAATCTGAGCTCATATTTAAGTAGCTTAAGCAGTCACATGGCTGTGAAGGAGGAGAGAGACAGGAAAGTGTGGAGGGCCAGCCTCGCAGAGGGGTGTATGCAAGGAGAGTCAGGGACCCAGTGCCTCAGCAACTTTATGTCCTCAGTAGAAATTTATGCTTATTTTTAGAATAAAAAATATATAAGATGCTTAAGAGGAAGACATCTGGACCTTCTATGAAGTAGAAGGGTTAATGCAAAAAAGACACGTACATGTGTGAATATGCAATTACCACAATCACAAAATAAAAATAAACTGTAAGGTTAAGAGTTTCAGTGCTGTGGGCATGGTTGTTACAGAGAACCAGATCCAGTTATGTTGTTATGAGTAAAAGGCAAATCCAGAACTCAGAAGCCATAGAAGATTTCATGTAGTCTTGCTAAAAAATGCCTAGGAATTGGTTTTTAATACAGGAGATATATGAAAGAAATTGAGCCCATTTCTCTGTGTGTCAGCCAAGACCTGGCCAGAAAAACAGAACCAAGACCACCACAGGATTCTGGGAGTGCAGCAAAAATTCTCCTGGTTTTCCTGGAGGGGAACAATACTGTTGTTTTCTATCAGTAGAGGAAAGCCAGTAACCACAGTAGAGGTCATTGTTAGGAGTGCCGAGCAGGCATGATGCATGTCATGTCATGTCAGCACGCCTGCAGCTCACACCCAGTAAGTGTGTAGACATACCACTAGGATGCAAGAGAAAGCAGTGGACGTACTACTTATGTTTATCTATGCATAGAAGTCAAACTTGACCAATAGTGTGTGGACTGACCCTAATGCCTCATGTGGTCCAAATGCTGGAAGATGCTGCCTTAGCCTCCTCTGTAGCACTGAACATATCCTGCTGGCACAGACTGAGTATCTCCTGCTGACAGAGGGCATCTGCCAGTGTTTAGAAAGGTTTATCTCCTGATTAGCTGGGCTTACAGATGATAGGGTTTTAACTTGCCACCCAGATTTCTTTATTGGTTGCTCAACATCAATCGGGAATTTTTTTCAATAGAAAGTCACTCACTTCTAAGTAGCTGGTCCATTGTGTTAAATAATACGTGACTATGAGCAGTCTTCTTGCCCTACAGATATGGAGGGGATGATAGGGAATCTCCTCTTTCAAAGTAGAGGACATTAACAATGAGTAAGGAAGGGGCATTTCTAACTTCCATGAAGTTGTCTTTGAGCGATGGCTGTGAGATGGCATTGGGCGTGTTAGGTCCTGTAAGTGCATGACTTCTGTTTGCTTCTCTGTGTCTGGGTCAGGTATCCTCTTAGCTAGTCTAGCCATTAAGCTAACTAATAGTGTACAGCCAACGTAGGAACAGATTGTTGAATTTCTATATCATTGAACTTGTAAATCACCTATATGCATGATATATATGTGATATACATATATATACTCTATCTATGTTATACATAGATATATATACATATATGAAATACATAGATATCATATGATATACATAGATATCATATATATGTATATGAAATACACAGATATCAGTCCACCTCTGATATACATAGATATATACACATATACATGATATAATATATATACATATATACATGATATATATACATGTGATTACATATTTATATATATCATGATATGTATGCATATCATGTTGAATATGTATATCATGAATTTGTATATCATCACATAGTAAACCAAGGTCTAAAAAGAAGCTGATTCACTCACATTGCAGTGAGTGAGAGACACATTTCACACAGAGAACAAAAGAATCAATGAAGCAAATTTATTTACATTTATAGTTTCATCTTTAACTCAGTCATCTAAATATTGATTTTAGTATGCTTTATAATATGGAAATATGTCCATAAGGATGTAAAAGTAGCAGCTCATGCATAAAATTTATGATACATATGTGTGTGTGTATAAATTTGTATGTGTGCATATGTATGCTTGTAAACTTTAAAAAAGTTTTTGGACAAAAGTAACACATGATCAATAGCATCAAAGGGGCCTTTGTGTTCAGAACCTTCAACCCAGGGAACCCTCCTGGGAAGCATCTTACAGGACCCTCTGGCCTCGAGAACTTGAGGTTGTTTTCTGTTTCCCACATTGGAATGGGATAGCAGTGATGGTGAGGAGGAAGAGGTGACCACAGAGCCTTGAGGACAGGCAGGGCCCATGCTCACAGCGTGGGAACTCTGCTCACCTGAGTGTTGCTGGGATACTCTCAGATATAGCTGTTCCCAAAGGAGGCAGAACTGTGTCCTGCTGGCAAGAATGTGGCAGGCTGGAGGGAAGGAGGTGGTTCAGAAGGCCTGCAGAGTCTGCTGTGGTGTCTGTGTTCCTGCTACTCAACAGTTTTGATCATAAATTTATCTTTACTGTGGCAATGTTTAACAGAAATGTAACACAAGCCACATAGGTAGTTTTCAGCATTTTAAAATGGCCATCGAAAGAGTAAAAAGAAAATAATAACAAAACTCCAAACCAAGGTTGATTTGTTTACTAAATCATATTGCATCCCATACACCCAGAATATTATTAGGCCACATAGCTTATATAAAGTAACAATGCAATGTTCAATATTCTTTTCCTACCTTATTGAGTCTTCAAAACCAGGCTATAGTTTTGCCTACAACAAGCATCCATTTGGGCTGGCTGGGTGTCCTGCGCTCACAGTGACCTGTGCCTGGTGTGCACTGTGTTGGTGTAGCTTTGGAGTATTCAAGTGGAAGTGCTA
Source organism: Mastomys natalensis (assembly GCA_021653895.1). Taxonomy (NCBI): domain Eukaryota; kingdom Metazoa; phylum Chordata; class Mammalia; order Rodentia; family Muridae; genus Mastomys; species Mastomys natalensis. Next base: position 1,283,493 of record JAJTUV010000549.1, on the reverse strand, counting down.
CAACAAAGCTAGGCAGACTGAGAATTGTGTAATTGGATTTTCTGGCTCTCTGGGTGGCTCCCCACATGGACTCTGGTTATGGGGCAAGCGTAGAGGAGGGGCAACCTGGGCTTGAGGAACAAACTGGTTCACTCCCTGCCAAAGGCTCTTTCCTTTGTGAATTTATTTTCTGTTTAAGATGTGGCTTTAGGAAATGATTCTGGAAAAAAAAAATTTTTTTAACTAAAGTTAAAAATCTCACCCAGTTCCTTTTTAAAATAAATGAAGACATAAAATCCAAATGATGCTAAGTTGTCTGGCCAAGGCTACCTTCATCAGACACATCCCTACCTACACTTTATGCGTATGGGTTTTCCTTTCCCCTTTAGAAAACTGAAGTTATATGTGTATCTGAAGGCCCCATGATAGTTAACTGCCTTGAATGGTTTTCTGGTGGCCCGCATTCAGGCAAGACGTAAACAGTTTTCGGAATCTCTGAATTTTCTCCCCTTGATATTCAGACATTCCTCTCTTCCTTTTGACATGCACCCAGAAGGAAAGAGAAACTAACTGTTCTATGTATGTTGCTTTTAGGTACTCAGGAACGTGCTGCTGCAGGGGTCAGAGTGCGGGGAACTCCTGGCTTTGGAATCACAATACGTGGTTCAGGGTTCTGCTTGACTCCGTCCTGCCTGCAATTTTGACAGACCACTGAACCCCATGATTAAAGATGCTCAGTTAGGAAATGAGCATGGTCACTGGTCACAGCCTGGTGATGAAACTCAGTGAGTTAGGAAGGAAGGAGGTGACATAAAGTCAAGGCAAAGCCAGAGCCAGGGAATGGCTCAGCGGGTAAAGTGTTTGATGGCTAAGTAAAGTTTGGTTCTCCGTCCGACATAAGTTCAGGGCACTTGGAAGGCAGAGATGGGATTCCTAGAGTAGGCTGGCTACCTAGACTATGTGGAGCAGCAAACTCCAGTTTCAAAGGAAAGACTCTGCCTCAGTTATAAGATGGGGAACAACCAAAGGAGACACCTGATGTCCACCTCTGGCTTTTATATATGTATATATCTGCATTCACACATACAGGTGCACCCACATACATGCAAGCACTCATGCATGCAAGCACACCACACACACATGCACACACTCAAAGGCAAAGTTCTTCCTCCGATGAGCGAGGATTGGCTGAGATTTGGGCAGTAGTTACTCAGAACCCTTTCATTGTAATGGTGGTGGCCCTGCCCCACCCAAGACCAGAAGTCCCAATCTAGGTAGATCCGTAAGATATTTGTGTTGCCCTGGTGCACCATTCTGCCATTTCTGATGATGAAGTTGGCCTCCAGCTGCATTTAGGTTCCAAGTTGTATGATGTGTGCAAAGCTGCTATGGGCTTGCATTATTGGCTTCCTGTGTGGCATGCACAGGGTCCCAGGGTGCTGGTGACTTAAGATCAAAAGCCAGTTTATTTCTGCTTCTACCTCTTGCTCAGCCTGCTAGGCTAACAACCGTGTAAACCCTAGAAGGCCCATCACCTCTCCACAGGAAGTGTGGAGCCCAGAGACCTAAGCACATATTTTCATTTCCTTTTTAAATGAATACAATCTCTTTAAACATTTTATTTGAATACCGATCTGTGGTTTGTACAGTTGCTTGAATTTTAAACAGATGTGTGTGCAGTGCTGGGCGTCAGCTTGCATGTTTTCATCCAGTTTCATAGTCATTGGTCTTTAGGGGTGTTGCTGGGTCTCAGGCCCAGGTGTTGGCTGGGCAGGCTGCTTAGGGTTTCAGAGTGCTTTTCTGTCCAGAGCCATGACACTTTAGCCAGGACCGGAGTCATTTTCTGAGTGTCCATGGGAGAAACATGCCATTTGACCATTGCTATAGGAAATGCATATGGCCTCTTATAGGCTCAAGTTTGCTAATTTCCAAATCCAACAGTACATAGAATCTGCAGGTAAAGTAGTGTTTTCTGATGTACTGGTCCTTGGAAAGTATCCATGATGTTCATTTTCTCCAATTTCAAGGAAATTTGATAGTGTTTTTAGCTAGATGAAATTAGGTTATTCATGCATACATAAACATTGTTCCTCTTTGAGGAACTAGAAAAATAGTAGTTAAAGTGAACAAAACCCTTATTAGTGAAAACTAGCAAAATAGATTCTTTAAAACCATCCCCATTAGAGGGATGGGGAGATGACTCATTGGCTCAGAGCATATGCTTCCAGAAGGCCTGAGTTTGATTCCTAGAGTCCAACCTTCTGCTCACCTCCATAAGTACCTGCACACATGTGGTATATACTCACAAATGTATGTACATAAGTAAAAAAAAAAAAAAAAACCTTAAAAAATCCTCAGTAATTAATATGTCTAGTATGAATGAGGGAGTCTAGGAACTTAGTTTATTGTTTGACAACTAGGTTTCTTGGTCAACAATAAACTCACATTGTTTTTTAAAGACAAATATATAGAGCTGTATTTCCTTTACTTGACAGAAAGAAGGCAGGGAAGTTTTATTTTGGCTCATGTTTTCCAAGGGTATCAGTCCTCATGGTAGGGGAGACATGCCAGTTAGAGAGTCTCCCTCCCAAGTGGCAGAGACGTATGACATTGCTTGTCACGTCTTGGTGGACTGAAATCAGAAAACAAGGTTAGAAGCAGGGTGAGCTATACAAGGCTTGCCACCAGTGGCATGTATCTGCCAGTTAGGCCCTGTTCCTTAAACACGCCTTTTAAAAACAGTGCTTCCAGGTGGGGACCAAATGCTCAAACACACAGTCTATTTTTAAGAGACAGCTTTACATTCAAACCATAACAAAAGCCATGATATAGAACAGAAGAAAAGAATTTGTGGTATTAAGGGGAGTTGTTATTGAAGAAGAATTACCAAGTTGGTTTAACTTAAGTTATATTGTGTTACAATCTTGGTCAGATTCCATGAAAATCCACATCTACTGGATGGAAACCTTCCATCTCATTCTGGTTTTATTATTGAGAGTGGAGAGAAGAGATGAGTGTACCCTCTGTCTTTTTTGGTTGCTGTAAAGAGAGAGGACAGTAAGGTCTGTTGATGGTTCCTGAGGGCAGCGGATCTGGTAGGACATCAGCAAAAAGGCTGAAGTGGCTGCAGTGTTTGCCAGGAAGGCTAAACTGTGCGGTGGCCATCAGAGTCAGTGACTTGGCGCATTCTCCACAGTCAAGTGTGATGCACATGAGTCAGCATGGTGGCCTCCCTTCTTATAGTGAGGCAAAGTCCCACTGCTTTTACGTTGAAACCAGAAACATGTTACTGCGAATGTACTCACCTGATGGGTGGCAAATGGCAGTCTCTTCATGATGTAGTCTGATTTTTCCTGAGGAGACATACATCAATGTTTATTCGCCCCAGATAGTGATACCCATGGCAGACCCAAGAAATGATTGTTGTATTCAAGTCTAGCTTGATGAACCAATGACTTTATTTACAGGAGTATGGCTTACCAGAAGGCAGCTGGATCACCAAAACCCCCATCAGAGCATCATTTGGAGCTGTGTCCCTGGAGCTCCCTGTGTACCTTGATGGAGGCTCCCCGGGAGGAGGGAGGGGCCTTGAGAGTCTGGAAACTTTCACGAGCTTCCTGGGCCTTGTAAGTTTTATTAATTTCCTGAGTCTTATGAGCCATTTTCTTCTCTTTAGAAGGGAAGGTTTCAGTTAATAGGAAATAGCCATCCCAAAGCATGGGAAATGCCCAAGTCTGCACAAATTATCACCAAGCGCCTTCCCTCCCTGCCCTTACGGAGGCTGTCACATCTTGCGGTATTATGGATCCAGGACTCTTGTTTTTCTTTCTCTGTCCCCTCCTTTATTGTTTGGGCCAGAGGCTGTGAAAGTCTCTATAGCCACCACATACATGGAGAGTTTACACTTACGGAAAATGGCAGCATTTCTTCCTTTGATAATTTCCAAAGTAATGGATGATAACAAATAGGAGCTTATGATTATAATTATATCATTTATAATTTTTTTCTTTTTGGAACATCCATAGAGTTCTAAATGTTCATTTTATTGAATGCACTCCAGATTTCTTGGATCACTGGCACTTATCTGACTTGAATTAAGTTAATAAGAAGTCTCTGAGTCATCGTGTAATAAGTTTTATTCTAAATATTTAAAAACTTTCGATTAGTATTGCTTTATCAACAGACTTTATTTTGAAGTATCTTTAAGCTCAGAGAAAAGTTGTAAAGATAATGCAGGGGATTTTAACACATCATTACCCACTTTTTCCTAATATAAACATTTTACGTAACCGTGCATATTTGTCAGTTTTGAAAAGATTAGCCCTGGTGTGGTGCTAACTAAACTCCAGAATTTATTCTTCAAGTTTGAATTGTATTTGATTGCAGTGACTTCCCTTTGCCAACTAATGTCCTTCTGTCTGAGGACCCAATCTTGAATCCCATTTGGCTTTTAGTCAGGGTTCCTATTATACGTGATGGCTTCATACTCTCCTTTATTCTTTGTGAGTTTGACTCTTTTTGTTTTAAAATTACATTTTAGATGGTCTCTTTATTTTTATTTATTTATTTTTTTATTGGATGCTGTCTCATCATCTTTAGACTGGTTTATGGAATCAAGGCTATATTACTTCAAAGGTGATGTGATCTCATTAATCTTGACAGTAGAATATGGTATCAGTATGACTTGTTGGGGCTGGAGAGATGGTTCAGTGGTTAAGAGCATTTGCTGCTCTTCCAGAGTTCAGTTCCCAGTATCCAAGTTGGGTGACTCACAGCGGCCTGCAATCCCAGTTTCAGAGGCTCTAGTGCCCTTATTTGGCCTTGGTAGGCATCCACTCACACACTCAGATGCACATAAATAAAGCTCAAAACAAATCATTGAAAAAATATGAGTAGTAGTAATCCTGACTACTTGGTGAATGAAGCTGGTGTCTATCAAATGCCTATTTCTCTCCTTTTTGTACTGGTATTCATTTTCTCTTTTGTTCTCTTGTCCCTTAGGATAAACTTGCTATGTAGATGAAGATAACCTTGAACTTGTAATACTCCTGTCTCCACCTCTTGAGTACTGCTTTCACTGATTTGTATTGACATATCTGGCTTATATGATATTGAGGAGCAAACCCAGGGCTTCAAGCATGTTAGGCAAGCATTCTATCAACTTAGCTATATCCGCATCCCTCTATATTTTATCAGAACAAGTTACTAGGTATTGAACTCTGTTTGGAGAGAGGAGTGTCTTCAAAGCTCTTGCGATTTGTCTGTAAGAAGGCCATGTCCTTCTCTTCTATTTGTGATTTCTATTTCATTTTTATTTTTCTTTGGGTTACAACTTTATTGTTGCGTTTATTGCTTCAGTATTCTACCGCTGTAATGTTGGGAACTCTTTCAGGTTGACTTGAGTCCAAATACACTTTCTGCTTTCATAATCTTAATTTTAAAGGTCAGGTTTAGCATTACAGCAGAATTTAGAGGAAGGTAGAGAACTTTTCCATATATCCACCCTGGATCAATACCTCTGCAATATCACCAAGCTTCATGCTTGTACCTTCACAGGTGATAACCATGCAAAGCCCACTGTTTATACAGAGTTCAGTCCAAGTGTACATTCTATGCATATGACAAACATGACAGAGAGTCACCTTTATCCTATTGTGTAGAGTGTTTTTGATTCTCTAAATAGCTCATTGTGTGTTTTGTTTGTTTGTTTGTTTTTTATTATTATTCCTAATTACTTTGACCTGGAGTAACTGTGGCTTTTCTACTCCTTCAAAGTAATGATTGTTCAATGAGAGTTCTATGAATAGTTTAAAAGAATATATGAGAGTTCTATAATCTTTCTTAAATCCTTAATAGCCCATGAATAGTTTAAAAGAATATATGTATGTATATAATTGCTAATATGTTAAAAAAAAAGAAAGTTGATTCATGTATGGCCTTAGAATTCAGTTACTAATACATGAATGAAATCATTACCTTATTTCAAAGAGATGAATTCTTGCCAAGGACCCTGATGGGCAGGTTCCTGGAAACCAGGGAACAATGACTAGTTAAAGCTTCCACGTTGAAGTCCTGTGCTGAGCACGGCTCATGCAAGATGTAGCCACTTCAAAATGAAGTTCTTGTGGGTAAAGTCTTTCCTGCATCTTCCTTCATTTCTCCCTTCCTTTTATTTATTTCCTTTTATACAGATAAATATTCTGAAGTATTTTTCAGATATGGAATCATTGTTGTTAGACAGTGGGAGCAAGGAAGACAATAAATGATCCAGTCTCCCAGGCTTGCACTCCATGTTGATAGTTTGTAGGAACTGTACGTATCTACTTCTTTGAGTGCTATATTTTAATGTAGTTTTGTCCAGGAAAAGCAGCTTTTCTAATTTTTTTTCTGGTTAAAGATTTGATTACAGAAATTCTAATTAAGTGGTGCTAATTCAGTCTCACACGTTTACACTCGGAGCTCAGTATAATGACAGCAAGATAGAAACCATTGCTTTTAAAAGCCAGAAAGTGTTGAATATGACACACATGCATGGAAATGACAGGGGCGGATGGAAACAGGGCGTGCCAACTTGTTAATTTCCCCTGGGGTTTACACAAATGTGGGCATTTATCGTGTTTTTACAGCTACGTACTTGCAGCCATTTGGAGTTATCCTTAAAAGCGATCAGTGTTAAATTTGTCTTCCAGGAGCAGAAGGAGGAGGAGGATGTAAGTTTTACCTTTAAAAGGCAACATTGGGCGGTAGAACAGTTAAGAAGTGCATTTAGCTCCTGTCTGTAAAAGACTTCGCTGTTCCTTTACCTTGATGGATTTGCTACTTTGTGTCCCATGGAGTATAAAATGTGGCCAATGTAGTTTGGATTCCGGGGGTCTTTTCTGGTTTGTTGAGCATGCAGGTGCTTAAGATGATGATTTAAATTAGTTTTAATGTACTTGGGTAACAACCGTACAGTATTTTGAAGCCACTAACCAAGAAGAAAAGAGAGTTATTGCAGACTTCTACAGTAATGAGACACATAAATCAAAAGGATGAACATGGAAACTTCTACTGAGCCCTGGGGTCTGATTTCGGGCATCTTAAAGGGATGCCTTTTTTGGATCAGGCTTGCTTCTGAGTCTTCTGAGTATGTAGAAAGGAAAACTCTAGATGCAAAGTGGAGAACCTCTATAGGGCTAAAAAAAAAAAAATAGAACAAACAAACACACCAAACAAAACAGAATGTAACCATAGACACTATACCTTCTCTTTCAGAGTTGAGACCATGTGGTCAGGAAACCTGAGTCTAAGGAGGAGACATTGAGGAGGGTCTAAAGCAGTGGTTCTCAACCTTCCTGATGCTGCGACCCTTTAATACAGTTCCTCATGTTGTGGTGACTCCAACCATAACATTATTTCATTGCTACTTCATAATTGTAGTTTTGCTACTGTTATGAATTGTAAATGTCTGATCTGTAACCCCTATGAAAGGCTTTTGACCTCAGGTTGAGAATCTCTGATAATGTAAGGAGACGTTCAGTTCTAGGTGTGCGTGCGTGCGTGCGTGGTGGTGGTGTGTGTGTGTGTGTGTGTGTGTGTGTGTTCAGTTACCAAATTCATGTTGCTGATGGCAATCTAAGTTGGATATGCAAGAGAAACAATGTTTTCCACTGTGAGGCAGAGAGTTCCAAGTTCTTCTAGATATTAGCTCAGTCCAGGATGGAATTCTTCTCAGTTTCTCTCCCACAGGGTGACGTGGAACTGTGCACATGGTTCCTTTCCTAGGCTGTGGACTCCGTTCCCTAGCTATGTATTTTACTTTTATGTTTCAATGCTAAACACAAGGATCACTTATGTGAGTTTATACCCTGCTACAGGCTGGAATGACAATTCTGAAATGGTGGAAGGTTGATAGGCTGAGAGCAGGAACACGAGTCTCTTTTCTTTCAATTTTCTCAAGTTTCTCTTTCCTGTAAAGCTCACTGTAGTCCTAGCACTTATCTGATTCCCTCTCTCTCTATGGGAATATTTGTACTAAAGGTGATTTCATTAGGATTTTAGTAATGCATTGCTTTTGATGAATACTGGAGATCATATAAGCCCTAGGGTCATTTTTGCCAATGAGGACCATTTGTCTTGGGGGATGAGATTCAGGGAGGGAGAGAAGTTTTGAATGTGAGTATCTGCACTGAGTTTAAACTTCAGGCTTCAGGTAAGCATGAAAAGGAAGGCGTTTACAAGGATAAATATTTTGTATTCTTTAAGGAGCAAGGATGTGTGTGTGTCTGTAAATTATTATTGTGAGTTGGTAGAAACAGAATTTCATACTTGTGGCCAAACTGGAATTTGTGGCTTTAAGACTGAGAAGAATTTCAGGACTAGGAAGCACAATGAAGCAAGGCTGGAGAGTAGAGGGGCTTGCCTAAGTTAAGGGTACTGCTCCAGCTGTTAGTTTGCACAAGTCATTTTATCACTGTAAGTGAATCATAAAGCCCCCATTTCCTATGACATTCCAGCTAGTGTCTATTTAATCTCAACTTCAATCCCAGTCAGTTTGCCTTGGCTGTTTGGAGTGTTGTGTGGAAATGGCCTAAGGCAGTGGTTGTCAGCCTGCGGGTCTTGAACCCCACAGTGATCACATAACAGATGTCCGGCATATCGATATTTACATTACAATTCACAGTAGCGAATTTACAGTTATGAAGTAGCAATGAAATAATTTTATGGTTGGTGGTCACTACAATACGAGGAACTGTATCAAAGGGTGGCTGCATTAGGAAGGTGGAGAACCACTGGCCTAAGGGGACTGTATAGGATGACGTGGTCTCTGGTGCTTGTAATACGTTTCTAGTCTTGTATCCAGTTTACTTGACCCCACAAAGTGGTTTATTGTGTTGCTTTTCTTTAAAGCTCCTGTCACCTACTCTTTTTGCTGTTTCGTTTGTTGGCTGTCCCTCCCTGATACTTTGTTGCATCTAGTTCTTTTATCTGGCCTATGGATAGCAGCTTGCTAACTCGGCCTTTCTCTCCTTCTATCCTATCCTCCTGGATATCTAAAGACCCATAAACTGAAGTCCCTTTCCACAGCCGCCAGCTCACCAATCACTTTCCTGCCTACTGAACAGTTACGGGGAAGAACAGGAAACAGAAGTTTTTGTCCTCTACCTTTCCCTCCTCTCTTCTCTGTGATTGCTCACCAACTTTCACTACCTTGTGTGGTGTTCATTTCCCTGGCTTATCAACAAAGAGTGTGTGGGTGCAGTGTTCTGACTTGCTCAAAGTTCAGGACTCTGTTCTTCAAAAAGCCCTCAGGTTGTGATTCAGAGGCCCTGAGTTTGGCCTATTGATTCTGATGGAAATTGAGCATAGCTTGCCCGGCAACAAAATGACTCATGGACCTGACTTCACCATTGCACTTATTTTAAACTCCTTACAGCGAAAGTGTCACCCAGTTCTGACAGAGACTGTGAGCCAGGGCTGGGCTCCCCTTTGACTCAGGGATGTGTCACACTCTCTACCGGAAACTCACATTTTTAACACCAGTCATCATAAACTTGGCAGGAAGCCTTTTGGAGAGGTGTTGGTATTTGGTAGATTTATTTTTTTTCCCAGCTGCCCATGAAAAACAAACTCAGAAATCTGTTTTATTTCCCCCTTCCCCTTTGGAGATTTGTTTTGGAATAGTTTATCATTCCTCCGTCTGGAGAATGCTCATTGTTCATCTGGAAAGCGCCGTTTGCTTAGGACCATGGCAAGGTGACTGTGGTCCTGCATGAAGGGCAAAATAAACTGGACAGCGTGACTGTTGGGGTGATGAAACCTCTTAGCTGGTGCTAGGCGGTGGGTGGCTGGTGACCTGGCTGGTGACCACAGGTCTGTACTTCAAATACAGCTGGGATTGACTTGAAGTCTTCTGAGGTCTTTTCGAATGCCTGTCCAGTTACTCACTGAAGTAGGTGACTCTTTACTGCTCAGTGGTTTTTGTGCTGAGAAAAATGCCCAGACTTGCCAGCCCATGCTAGGAACTTCCCAGAAGCCTAAAGGCCACAGCCGACTTATGAGAGCAGGGACTCCTAGCTCATTTTCTGGTTTATTCTTAAAGCTGATGAACATTCTAATGGACTGTACTTGTAATCTCATGTCAGTAGCTTCGTGAAGACATGGCTGTTTCACTCATACATTTTCTGATGCCTAGCACACGGGAAATCCAAGCAGAGAGGACACTGTGGAGCTGGGGGATGGGGTGGGGCGGAGGATAATATTGCTCTTGTAGACTGTTCAAGTCCTAGGGCAAAGCTATAAGTTAGTTACCAGCTGAGATATCAGCCAGAAAATTCTCCTCTGTGTTACTGTATGAGTCTTGAAGAAAAGAGTCACTAAAGCAGTGGCTTTTTCTTTTGCTAGTCATTAGAAAGACCTGGGAACTTTTTATTCTTTGGGTACATGTTCTAGCGCCCCATTCTCAAGATGGGCCTAGTAGGTCTTGGTGGACCTTTGATGGTGGGACTTGTTTTTTCTTTTTCAAATTTTCTTATTGTCAGTGGTGAAGACTGTTACCTCTAACCTGCCTGTCCTTTATGAGTGAGTTTAACAGCTGACCAGATAAGCAATGGGGGCAAAGGCTGAGGACTTAAGGCACTTCTAAGCTCACTGACACGTTTTGGATAGGACTTTGCTCACCACTGAGTGAAGGCTTTATCTCCTCTTCTGGGCCACTCCATAAGGACAACTGTGACATTTTCTGGCCTCTTAGGAGTGTGCAAGAGCACAGATGTATTCATTACATTTTTGTTGCTATGGTAAAATGCCATGACACAGAGTGTCTTAAGGAAGGAGGCGTTTATCTTGGTTCACAGTTCTGGAAGACTAAGAATCTATCGTGGGGAAGATGGCAGCAATTGGCAGGCATTGTGCTGGGAGAAGGAAGCTGGGGATCACATGTCCAACTGCGAACACGAAGCAGAGAGCAAACTGGAAGCGCAGTGAGGCTTGGAAACCCCAAAGCCTACCCCAATGGTGCTCTTCTTCTGGCAAAGCTCCACCTCTCCATAACCACCCCAAACTGGGGACCCACCAACTGGGGACCAAGTATTTAAATGCCCAAGACTATAGGAGACATTTATCATTCAAATCACCATGATGGGCAAAGTGGAAACCATGACCTGTTTGTCACCTAGACTAAGAGCTAAGTATCCAATCACTTTTGCTATATGCTACTGATTGGCAATGAGTCATTTGGTCTATGCATTCTCTCCCCTCTCTCTCTCTCTGTACTTACCATGAACCATGGACCACTAGGAACCATCTTAGAGGATGCTCAACATCATGTCTAAGAGGAAGAATGCAATGTTGTGGAGCAGGAATAGTGGGAAGGGAAGTGCCTAATCAAAGAGTACTGAAAGAGGGGATGCCATGGTACAAGTGATGGTCTGGGATGCTTCCAGCAACAGATTTCTTTCTTGTTTGTGCATTTAATCCATTGTAGATTGCTTTGTGTTCTGTGGCATTGGATCACTCCACTGTGAGCTGTTTGAGGATTCTTCTGCATGTCATGTTAGCTGTGGGACCCAGGCGATAGGAACAATTCTAAGAAATATTGGTGTGTACTACAGTAAAGGGGGGAGGTACAGAGAAGCCCTTAAAATTTCAAACTTCTGCCTAGGTTATTTCCTATCTCATTTCATTGGCTGAGCTGTACTATCTGGCCTGTCTCCACTTCACAGAAAGTGAAGATATCATGAGTGGAAATCCAGAGGTCCGTGGTCAGCACTTAATCAGTTACATGACAGCCACACAGGGAGTAGTCAGCATGTCACCTTACACAGAGAACCACTGTTGGTCACTGGAGTGATTGACAGTGCTGTGGTCACTGCTAGTCTTGAGTCTTGGCCAGGGCAGAGGTTGGAGAGGTATGATGCATAGTTTGATTATACTGAGTCAACGAGAGCTGAGGCAGTAGAGCGAGCTGGGAGGGAAAAATGCTAATTCTTGTATCAGACAGGAAAGAAGCTTGAGTTGCCAGCCTTTCCTCAGTCTTTTTATTTAATCATTAAGTGGATCATGGAGTTGTTTTTTTTTTTTTTTAAGTGTTAATTTAGTATGTATATATCAGATGTACGTCAGGAGATTTCACACTGTATGCATTGATGGTAAACTCAGAAATGATCAGTAAAAATTGACTTTATTTTGTGTGCTTCTTTGATACCATGGTGAAATAATAAATAGTCCCCTTTCTACAGTTTTACTCTTTATGCCAAGTCAGTTGTGAGAATGACAAAGGCTTTTTGAGAAAACTTGTGTGTATTTGTTTCTTTGTTGACTATTTTTGGAGGCTTGGGGATAATCAAATCTGTTTCAATCCCAAATTTACTCTGGAAGACGAGCTTTCCATTTTTTCTCAGTTCCATATTTCATATGTGTGTATATACATATGCACATGCATATGCATATGTATGTGTGTGCATATGTATGTATGTGCATATGTATGTGTGTGTGCATATGTTATGTATGTGCATATGTATTGTGTGTGTGCATATGTATGTGTGTGCATATGTATGTGTGTGCATATGTATGTATGTGCATATGTATGTGTGTGTGCATATGTATGTATGTGCATATGTATGTGTGTGTGCATATGTATGTATGTGCATATGTATGTGTGGCATATGTATGTGTGTGTGTGCATATGTGTATATGATGTGTAGATACAAGGATTTTCTCCTCCAGCTGCTAATTTTGAATAAGAAAACGGTGAATTTTGTGTATTATAAGTTGATTTTCCAAAGTCTGGTACTGGACAATCTGAGGCTAGATAACAGAGACACCATTCACTATGTTTGACTTCACAGATTTTTATTTCTATTTTCCTTTTTTTTTCTTTTTTTCTTGAGTGCTGGAGATGGAGGCCAGGACCTTGCAAATGTTAGACAAGTGCTCTGCCACTGAGCTACCCTCAGTGCCTGAGATTTAAGAATTTATAGAGACCTTATCCGGGAGGGGAGGCTCTTGGCCCTGTGGAAGCTTGATACCCCAGTGTAAGGGGATCGTACAGCAGTGAGGCAGGAATGGGGAGGGGGTGGGTGGGGGAGCACCCTCATAGAGGTAAAGAGGAGGAGGAAAGAGATGGGGGGGCTATGGAGGGGAAACTAGGAAGGGGGACAACATTTGAAATGTAAATAAATAAAATAACCAACTAAAATAAAGAAATGATTAAAAAAAAGAATTGACAGAGAATAACTATAGTTGTGATCCAGGCGTGGTTGAATCAAATGATTTTTTTTTCTTTAGACTCTCATTTTCTTATTCTCACTTCTCTTCCTCCAAGAGTTTCAGTTAATCAGTTACTTTGTCTTTACTGTGAACTAGGTAGAGATACAGAAAGGGAAGAGTTGGCACTAGCTATCTCCAAGGAGCTTAAAAAATAATACAGTAATGTGGTAATAGAATTTCGGGTAACTGGTCAGGGTTGGAGGGATGATTTTTAACCTTAGCTAAGATCTGCAAGCCCAACCCTCCAGGAGGTTCACCTTACATGAGATAGCTAAAGATGCCAAAGGAAAGTTAGCATAGATTCTAAATATTTTGAAGTATACTAACATTGCAGGTGACCTATGGGGAATGGAGATTAAAAAATATTTGTAGGTGATGAAATTTTCTAAAAAGTGAATATTGGGCATATGTATTGACTGATTGCTTGGTACTCTTATTGGCACTGTAACTTTTAACCTTCAAAATACAAAATTCAATATAATTATTATCAAAATTTAAAAATTATTATGTTGCGATAGCTACAGCAAATATCTATTTGTTGGTTCTGTCAGCTCCTTGGAGCCGGCAGGTCCAGGCGAAAGGAGAGAGGTCCAGGTCCAGCCAGGTCTCTCTCCGGGGCTGAGTGGGATGGTGAGTGTTGACAGTCCAAAGAAACACACCCGGCTGGGAGTCTTGTTGAGTAGGAACTCAACTTTAATGTAACAACCTCTTGTTTATATAAACTCGGAGGATAGGGAGGCAGGGTTTTGGTGGGGTGAGATGACATAGGGGGTGGGAAAGGGCGACGGAGGGTATGGGGTGACTGACAGGGCCAATGACAAAGCTCTACATCAGCAACAGCTGAACAGAGGCAGGGCTAAACAGGTCCTCCAGGGCGGAAATGATTAAAGTCAGGTCTCAAACTGGAGCCAGGCTTGGGTTTGTCCACAAGGCCCAGACCAGGGCTGAAATGGGACTCAACAGGTTCTATTCAGGGGATTGATAGTTTCAGCTCTGCCGGTGACATTTGAAATACGCATATGAAGAATTTCCCTCTGCTTTGCCAACGACACAAGAAGGATGGGCTGTAAAATTGAACCTTTAGAATAGCCTTATGTGCATTTGAACCAGCCTATGACTTTGAAGTTACCTCGACAGTGGGTTACCAATTTTCCATTTTTACTGGGTGTTACTATTTTTTTTTTCAATGAGGTTACTAAAGTTATTTCTCTAAGGAAGTGATTTTATGCATACCTATTAGAAAATTATAGTATTTGTTGAAGTGCCTATTCCAGGCATTTTAAGTAAATTTCTTCATTAGGCAACTGCTTCTATACCATTCCACCCCCTACTAAATAAATATACTCCTTTTCTAGGCATTGAATCCCTTTCCAGGTTAGGGTATATGCTGTTCAACTATTGAATTATTTACACGCACACACATCTAACCAAATCCTTCTGGGTTCATAATAACATGTTAAACCTCTTTGAGTTGTTGGAATGATTTCTTCTCATGGTAAAGCAAATGAAGTAGTAGTATTGGAGAAATTTTGTGGTTTGTATTTTGGCTTGGAGTGATTGGGAGGGGCGAGTTTCTTTTGCTACTCTAGGGATAGAGAAATGGTGGTGCTCTGTAGGGGTGCTTGTTCCCAGACAGCCACCATGTTCTCGCTGCTCCTCAGCTCTGACCGGGGCTCCGGCTAGCTAGATGTGTAGGCCCTGGCATCCATGAGACACCAGCAAGGGGGATGGCTCTGCCAATCCACGATGCTGCATCCACAAAGCTCAGCTGAGCCCCAGACGATAGCTATCATCCTCGCAGTACCTGGTAGAAATGAGACTCTTAAAGTTTAATGATTATCTAAAGGATTTATATATTTAGAAATGCTCAATCAACAAGATGCCCACACAGTTAGAGTTGTTACCCAATATCTAACCTTTTGATAGAAGTTGCTACCCAGGACAGCTTTTGGCCCATCCGTGGTTCTCCATGGTTGTTAGCCTCCTTCTTCTCCTCCCCTTCCTCTCTTTCTCCCCTCCCCTTCTTCTCTTTCTCCTCTCCCCTTCCTCTCTTTCTCCCCTCCCCTTCCTCTCTCCCCTCCCCTTCCTCTTTTTCTCTGCTTCCCTTCTTTTTTTTTTCTCTCCCAGCTCCACCTCCTCTTCTACTGCCTAATCACCAAGCTTCATTGTGAATACAATGTAGCAGAGTAAGTATCCTGCTACAGTGCTCCCATATGTAAGGGAGACAGTCTGGATTTAGCTGTGATTGTGTATGATGAACAGAGACTGTCTACATAAGCATCACAAACACATGACCAGGACACTGCTGTCTCAACTAGGAAGCTTGCTGCATTGCTAGATTAAACTCTAGAGTCCAGCTGCAAAAGATTCCAAAGAATTACTCAGGGTGATGTAGACCTTTTCCCACTTGCCAATAGGGTTTTGGAAAGGCAGCTGTCTTTAGTTTTATTTAAAGACAAAAATAGCCTGAAGGGTTATCACGATAAAGAAAAATCTCGTTGAAACAGTACTGCAGGTGATTCTGATGAGTTCTGTTCTTCCTGTGCTAGTTCACTGTAGCATCAGTTTGCAGATGTGAGCAGTGAAGTTAATATGTTGAGTAGAGTAGTTGAGTAGTTTGGGTTCCAGGTCAGCGGCAATGGATGGCTGTAGGAGGGGAAGCTGATGAAGTCCCTGTGAGAGAGAGTGAGGTTGAGGGACCTTCAGGGTGCTCATTCAGTCACTGTGAATCCACAGAGCCTGGAGAGAGGTCGAGTTTAGGTGCATAAATTCTGGTGACGTTCATTTGTGACTGACGCCTTGGTGATGCAGGGACTGCTCATTGATCGTGGAACGTGAGAGCCGCTGATGCAGGAGGATGAACTCTGTGGTAATCACCCCGAACATTATTAGTAAGCAATATTAAATGGTTGAAGAAACAAGCAACGTTTTCTCTCAAGGAAATGGGAAAGCTGTGTCTTTGACCCTGCTGGCAAATACTCGAGATGGCTAAGTTGACAGAGATTTACTGAAGCAGCAATTATATCCAGCCTCAAGTTAACCTTGGTGTTAAAAAGAATGAATAATAATGCTACTAATGTGACATTGACTTGAAAACCATGCTCATTTCGATTATAAATGAGAGGGATGATTGGCAGAAAAAAGTCTGGAGTAGCAATGAACATTCTTTATTGGATGCTTATTTTTTAATTGAAAGTAAAATTATATATTAATGGTATTCATAATCTGAGTAGATTTGTATTGTCCCAATTTAACCAAAGGTAAACACGAGTTATTTTTAGTGAAACTCTTGATACCCATAATTTTAAAAGTAGAAACTTAAGGCTAAGGAAGTATCTCAGAAACGGAGGTGGGAAGATCTGGAGTATCAGGAGGAGGGCTGTGAAATGCTATCTTCTGGACATGGCATTTGTTTCTTCTTCCAGTTCTGGCTTATTCATCTCTGTTCTCCATCCAGTTTCACCCATGAACTGACAGCAGCTGTGCTTTCACGCACAAGACCTACACAAGATCACACCAAGGTTCCAGTAGATGGGGTAGATGATCTCCAGGTGCCATACCTACTAGCAGCCGTTGGCAGTGGATAGGTAATGGGGAAGAGAGTCATTCTTTTCTTGAGGATGTGGCTACTGTTAGACTTCCCATGCTCTAGTGGATGGCCGCACACCTGTGTGCACGTGGGCAGCGCTACCAGGACTTAGTAGTTACTTAAAACAAGAGTAGGAATTGAGTGTAGCATGTTGCTAAGCCAGACAGAGAGAGTCAAGATCATAGTCAATTTTGTGAAGGTGATTTCTTTTTCATTCTCCTGTGGTTCTGTGAAAACAACTGATTTTGTATTTTATCTTACTAATTTTGTTTCCATTGGTTCTGTTACTCTGCTCTGACTAGTACCTAATAATGATTCAGTAACATTAAATGGGACTCTTACACCAGGCATAGGTGATACAGGGATGAATAAGGGAGCGTATCAGTCATGAAGGATGAAGCATTTGGTGGAGAACAGAGCTGAATAAGCCAGAACTGTAAGAAGAAACAAGCAGTCCTGGGGAGAAAACTATCAAGCACAGACACAGTGTGCAGGAAATTCTCTGGATATTTCCAGCTATAGCCCATGGAAACAGTGAAGCCAACAAACAGACCACAGCAGATTAAGTCACTCTAGAAGCTGGTCATGCACCATGAAATACTAGGTAAGCTGGTTAGTTTGGAAGGCTAACACAGAACTGATGCTTGCACACAGGAGGTCCGAATTCAATTAGAGAGATGAGGCTTGGTGGTTCAGGCATTTTTGCTTTTACCAGGTGATGATATTTGAGTCCCAGTAAAGGTGGCAAAATAGCCATGGCTGGGCTATCCTTCTGGGATAATCTGTTGAACTCTTGAATCCTATGATCCTGCATATTTTCCTTCTAGTTTTGATTTCTGTCTCATGAAACACAACCAGGCTGTCTAAGGCCAATAGCGCCACTAGGGATCTGTCAAAGGGACATCACCACCCACCGCCATTCCTTCTTTTCTTGCTCCTTAGGAAACTATGATTTTTTCCCCTTCCCTTAATTATTTACAATGTAGTTAATTCCCCAACAGGCTGCCTTCATTTTCAAGTTTTTCTTAATCCATAAACTTGTCTTCATTTTCTCTGGCATGTGAGTTTCTTTTCTCTGTGTTCCAGATGCAGACTAAAATGCCTTAATCATGACCAGCAGCAAAATAATGTTAAACGATGTTGCTGTGTTGGGAAGACAGACTGCATGACTGGAGCCAGTATCTCCATTTGCTTAATCCTTGGAAAGACCCAGAAGTTCTACTGAAAAATCTTTGATTTTCCTGACTTTTCTATTGGCTACTTGAATATAATATTCTTTTGATAATATCTGTATTTAAGATAAAAGAATTGAATATTCATTCCTAGTTTTTGCATATGTGTATAGGGGATCCATATATATGTGCATATTTACATGTGTGTAGGTGTGTATGTATGTGTTTATGCACATGTGTGCACCCAAGAATGTCACCAGGTGTCTTCCTCAGTAGGTCTTTATCTTACATATTGAGGCAGGGTCTCTTACTTGAATTCAGTGTCTGCTGATGTTGATAGAGTCACTAGCTAGGTTGTTATAGGGATTCCATCTTGTCATCTCTCTTGTGCCGAGATGACAGGCAGGGCTTTATGCCCACCTGGCGTTTAAGTGAGCACTGGGTGTTTGAACTCTATTCCTCACATGTGCATGGCAAGAGCCTTACCAGCTGATCCTTCTCCCTAGCCCCTGCTCGTCTTTCATTTTTTAATCATAAAACTTTTTGGGAAGTATACTTTTACCACATTGTATTGTGTATTGCATCATATATGGAGGCTTATTTCTGTGACAGACTGGTTTTACAGAGCTGACATAGAAAGTAATCCTTTGAGAGTAGTTGCTTGTTCCTGTTTATTTATTTTCTCTTTCATTTGTTTATTCACTGCATAATTGCTGCTGGGACATATTGTTTTAGTTTCCTTTTGGTTGTTGTGATAAAGCACTTTTATCAACAGCGATTTAGGGAAGGGAAAGGATTATTTTATATTACAGGTTAGGGTCCCTCGCTGGGGGAAAGTCAGGGTAGGAACTCAAGAAGGAACAGGAAACAGAAGCTATGGAGGAGGGCTGCCTGGTGGCTCCGTTGCCATAATCAGTGTCTTAGTCAGGGTTTACTGCTGTGAGCAGACACCATGACCAAGGCAACTCTTATAAGGACAACATTTAATTGGGGCTGGCTTACAGGTTCAGAGACTCAGTCCATTATCATAAAGGTGGGAACATGGCAGCATCCAGGCAGGCATGGTGCAGGAGGAGCTGAGAGTTCTACATCTTCATCTGAAGGCTGCTAGGAGAAGACTTCCAGGCAGCTGGGACTAAGCCTAGTACTACAGTGACACACCCGCTCCAACAAGGCCACATCTACTCCAACAAGGCCACACCTACTCTAACAAGGCCACAACTTCTAAAAGTGCTATTCCCTGGTCCAAGCATATACAAACCTTCACAATCAGCATGCATTCTTTTTTTCTGTTCTTTCTAAAAATAATACATCTGTGAGAATTTCAGTGTCTACAGTGAGGTATGATCATACCCATCTCCCATTTTTCCCTTCTGATTCCCTCCATGTTCCTCCTAAAACACTCCCTCCAAAAACAACTTCATGGCTTTTTATTTTCTTTGATAACCCGCTAAGTACAGTTAGAGATGCTGCTAAGTGCATGGGTGTGGAGCCATCTGCTGGAACTTGGGAAACCTACCGGTGGCCACATCCCCAATTAAGGAATGATGTCCTCCTCCCCCAGCAACTGTCCAACTCCTTGCTGTTGGATGGGATGGGGTAGAGATGAGCTACTCCATCTGTGCTGGCTCCTGGAAATCAAACTCAGCAACACTCCGGCCAGTTCTTCCTCCTAGCTCCATCCCTCTGTAAAGATAATGGATGTAGGAACTCACCTTTTCCTGGATTGAATATGGAGGAAAGAAGGCAGATTGAACAGGAAAAAAAAAGATTCATGTCTTAAAAATACTAATAGTCTTTTCCTCTTCTCCAGTAAGTATCTTAGACAACAAATTTAGGGATCTAGAAGGGAAGGGATCGGGAAGTCTCAAGTGACTGATGTGAATGTCAGTGATGGAACCTGAGCTTTGGCATGAGATGGCAGAGGCTAAAACAAGGGAACCTTCTGGAGGGGAAATGCCTACATCAGGGAGTTCCTGAGTTTCACTGAGGTTCCTCACCACAGAAGAGAGAGATTCAGATAACTCATGCTCTGTGGGCCTTATCCGAAGATTTAACCAACTCTTATCTATGTGTTATCTTAAGGCAGAGCTGCTCTGGTTGCAGAATGTTGCCCTTTGAATGGAAGTCAAGAAACCATTAGTCACTCAAAAAGGAAGTAACAGAAGGTCATTCATGGAGGGAACATTCTTTCATTCAGTGACCTGTCAGAAGGAGGAAGCACAAATGCCTAATGGCTTTCTTGACCTCCTAGGACACTGGATACTCCAGAAGGGGAAGCCACAGTAATAAGGTTGGGGCTCTCCTGATACATTATCTCATTAGTGTGCAGGGTTTTATTGAATGTTAATTAAGTTGGCATTACAGGTAGAGAACACTGGTGTCTAAGAATACTTTCTCATTCCATGCAGAGGGTGAGGAGTGGCTATCCAGGGCTCTCTTTGTGACTCCTAAGAAAACAGCAGACAAAGGAAGCTTTTGTAGGATAAGAACACATGGAAAAACTCTTGGTGAAGCTTGATAAGGATGTAGTTGGAGAACATGTATGCATCAGGTTTGTGAGTGTGTGTGTGTACGTATGTATGTATGTATGTATGTGTATGTGCACACACACACACACAGGCATTTATGGCTTTAAGTTTTCAGCTGCCTCTGATTACCTTGTTAGTTCAGATTGGCCTCTTTCCGGGAGACTAGCTGGAGAGAGGCTTTGAAGTTGTGAATGGGACCATGAAACAGACAAGCCTCTGGGGGGTTAGGGAAGCAGCTGCCAGTGGGGGGTGTCTGGAAGGCTCCTGTCTTTATCTGTAAGGCTCCTGTCAACAATAACCTGGTTTTAGGTTGTGTAACCAGCAGGCAAACCAATAAAAAATATCAAACTGTTCAGAAGAATTGAGCACAGAAAGCTACCATCTTCAACAACCTCCCCCCCTAGGTCAGTCCACTCTCTTTTGCCACAGTCTAATTCAGCCCAGTCTTTCCCATAGCTATGGAGAAGTATACGTAGTCTACAGGTCATTTAATCTGGCCCTGTGGTAAATGCCTTGGTCATTTCTGTTTTCAATGTTTAGTAGATTGAATGGCGTTTTCTTCCAACCTGCGAATGTAATTTTACTTAATTAATTTAAGAATCTGAGGATGACTACATCCTAATTTACGTGACCCCAAATTCAATTTTAAGTTTCCCTATAGGACAAGAAGAGAAGGCACAGGGAGGAGAGGGGACCCTGTGAGGATGGAGGCATAGATCAGAGTGAGGAAACCACAAAGCCACAAGGAGCCTTAGGTCCTAAGAAGTTAGAGGATACAAGAAAGGTTCTCTTTTAATGCTGTGGGAAAAGTGTAGTTCTGCTCAACAACTTGATTTTGGGCTTTGGGATTCCTTAACTAGGGGAGAGATTATCTTTTAAACCATCCAATTCATGAGTTATTTGTTATAGCAATCTTAGGAATCAGAGGCAGCGCTGGAGTTCTCATCAGTGAGCATCTCCGGTTCTGAAAGGTACCACTCAGAATATAGCTGTGCATATCTGCAGTATTCTGATTCTATGTCCTAGTTGTCTTTCTCCCTCCACTGCATCCTGATGCTAGGAATAATTCTACAAGTAACCATAGCAGTGGCTGTGTGTACCAAGCATTGTCTTCTTTAACCTTCAGAACAACCCATATATACATGCTCTCTCCATCTCTCCCTCCCTTTCTCTTTCCATCTTCTCTCTCCCTCTCTGAAATGAAGGTTTAGAATTGAATCATCATTTGCACAGATTATATACTGATGTAAGCGGTGGGGTCTAGAGTCAGACCAATTTCCATCTAAATGTAAGTTCTGTGCTCAGTTTGGGCCCTGTGCTGTGTGATTGTACTCTGGTCACTGAATGGTGAGTTCTGAGTGGAGGTAGTCTTATGTATAGGAAAAGATATGGTCTGACAGGAAAAGCTAAGATCCATAGGCTCCTGAAAACAGTACTAGACAGATGGACCATCCTGGAATGCATCCTGAGAAGTGAACTGAGAATCCATCAGTCTTGGGTTTGGGGAGATGACTGTGTAAGTATAAGGATTGGAGTTTGAATCCCCAGCTACCTACTGGGTATAATGGTCTGCAATCTGAGTATTCAAGGGAGCAGAGGTGGGAGCCTTGGGGCAAGCTGGGTAGCTAGGCTAGCTGAATTGAGCTCGAGGTTTGTGAGAGAACTTGCCTCAATATATGAAATGGTAAACAATCGAGGAACACACACACACACACACCACACACACACACACACACACGTGTGCATGTATACCTGCACATATGTGTACCTACATACATGCAAATACACATAAAAATATATACCTGCACATATGTGTACTCAAATACATATAAACAATCATACATAGAAACACACACCACATACACAGTTAGTAAGAATCTTCTCAGTCTTGACAGTAAACCTTCAGTTGTTCTTAGCCCTTTTTATGTGACAGGTATTGGTCTGTGTCTTTTTAAAATAGTTATTTATTTTACTTTTGTGTATGGGTATTTTGTCTTCATGCACAGGGATGTATACCATATGCATGCCTGGTGCTGAATCCCTGGAACTGGAGTTACAAACAGTTGTGAGCTGCCATATGGGTGCTGGGACTTGAACCCAGGTCCATCTAGAGGAGCAGTTGGTGTTCTTAACCACTGAGCCATCTCTCCAGCCTTGGCTTTAAGTCTTAAATGTACTCATCTATTGCAAACAGGTGCCCAGTTAGAATGGAAGGTTTAACGGAACTTCTTGGTGTTCGGACATGGGTATGTTGTTGACTCAGGAACGTATGAGAGGAAGAAAGAGCTCTTGTCTCCAGCATGGAAGTTCTGGGTAGGTTTCTAAGAGTGTCAGACTGGTGATGTGACTCAGTGGGGAAAGGTGCTTGCTCTCAAGCCTCATGACCTGAGTTGGATTCCTAGAAAACATACTGTGGAAGGAGAGAACTGATTTCTTCAAGTTGTCTTCTGACCTTCACACATACAGTATGACACGCATGTACACCAGCATATATACATGCGCATGCGTGACATGCAATAACGTGCACGTGTGTGTGTGTTGTGTGTGTGTGTGTGTGTGTGTGTGTATTCCTGGTGCGCACTAGGAATGAGGTCACTGGGCATTGTACATTAGGAGCATGGCAGCATCAACTGAGGATGGGGCCAGGAAGAGCTTGACCTTGAGATCCAGGGTTCTGACCAGTGAGGTCTGGAGCGTACTGAGTCAGCCCCTAGTGCCTGTGGGTTTTGTTCTCACTGACCTCATCATTACAGCCAGGGAAGGGAGGGTTCAGCTGGCAGGACCACACGGCTTGTGCACTGTTGACTGAGTGACGAGACCCTTGGTGCAGTTCCCTTCCAACAACAGTATTCTCTCCACTGGTATTGATGGATCTCTTTAATTCATCAGGAGTACTAGGCAGACAGGGTTCAGGCCAAGATATGTGTAGCCCAGCATGTATGCTCACCGAGCATGGGTAAATCTCTGGCTTCCATCTCCTGCACCACACAAAAGAGAAGGAATCAGATGAAAAAGCTGGTTTCTGCTGATTGAGAATCATTTTCAGTTCCTGGTCTCCATGGGCCCTGCACCAGCGTCTCTCGTTACCTTCAGGCGAAGGAAAATAGTTAACATGCTGCCTCTTTCCCCATGGTGGGAGAACATCTCCATCTTGTGGTTACTTGCTCCTAGCTTTAGACTCTACGAATGTACATAGAAAGATCCCAGCTCCTCAGGTCTCAGGCTTTGTTGTCATGTTGGTTTCTGACGAGGCAGGACTGTCCAGTCTCACATATGCTGACTCTAGCTAGCTGCCTTCTACAATACATGTTCAGCGTTTTCAATTTTCCCCCAAGATGACTGTCTCCTTTGTTCCTCCAGATGGTTTTTTAAAAAAGGTTTTAATTAGCATATACTAATGATATATAGTAATGATTTTCATTGTGACATTTCATACACGTACATATTTTGGTCATATTCTCCTCCCAACATACTCTTTTGTCTCCGTACCAAGTGGTATGTAACACTCCCCTCTTCCCAAAAGGTTCCTGTGTGTGTGTGTGTGTGTGTGTGTGTATTTGTGTGTGTCTCTCTCTCTGTATGTCTGTGTGTGTGTGTGTGTATGTCTCTGTGTGTCTGTGTCTCTGTGTATGTGTGTGTGTGTGTATGTCTGTGTGTTTCTGTATGTATTTCTATCTTTTTGTATGTCTGTGTATGTCTCTGTGTGTGTGTGCTGTGTCTCTGTCTGTGTGTGTATGTCTCTGTGTGTGTATGTGTATATGTGTATGTGTTTGTCTGTGTTGGGTATATATCTGTGTCTATATGTGTCTCTGTCTGTGTATGTCTGTGTATGTCTGTGTATGTCTGTGTATGCGTGTGTGTGTGTGTGTGTGTGTGTCTGTGTTGGGTGTTTCATTAGGGTTGCTTGCAGGAACATGACTGAGAGATTATTTGCAAGAGAATGAGCTCCTTACCAGTGATTATATCACTGAAGAAAATGTCCCTCTGTGTCCCAGAAACCATTAGCTGCCTCTAGATCTTCAGAAAGAGTAGAGTCTTGTGAGCTCCTCCTCCCGGCAGCTGTTCGATGCCTGTAAATCCCCTGGGCTGCTACATATTCCATGTGATATGAAGGAATTACTTCAAAGTGAAGGCAAGGGATTTTGATCAGTTATACCTGAGCCTAAAAATTTCCGATGCTCTTACCTTAATAACCCCAAATCCTGCTTGATCCTGTCCCCAATTCATAAGCATGGGAGAAATCAGCATGTAAACGACAGCAGAAAGCTGGCCCAAGAGACTTTGTTAGGGCAGGCCAGCATTCATCCAGACGGTGTTCTTTGCCTTGTGTATGTGTTTGGTGTTCTTCTCTACTTCGTGCAGGCTGAGGTTGGCATACTTTAGAAGCTATACCATAAAATTATGAATATTACTTTGATAAATTAGAGAACTGCAACAATGGAATATAATTTGAGGGTATGGTTGACATTGTAGCAAAGCATATTAACAAATCTGAGGTAATTTTTCTCTGCATAAGAAAGAAAATCTATTATATATAGTGAAGTGGATTTAAAAATTTTAATGCCAAAAGAATAAACTTCAATGTTTAAGCATTTGCTTTTGTAACACTTATAGATAGTTTGAAATATATAAAATGCTATTAAAGCCAATATGGTCACCTTGAGTCCTAACATTTGGGAGGCTGAGGCATGAGGAGCACAAGTTCAAGGCCAGCCTCTGCTATACAGAAAGACTGGGTAGAGGATTTGAAGCAATTATCTTAATTGCGACAAATGGCATAAAGAAGTGTCTTGGTGAACAGACTGCACTCCTGGAGACAGTATCTTGAAGTAGAAAATGCTAAGGTAAGTCACAGCTTTATATATGTAATATATATATATTGTTTTATATATCTTCCTCGCTGATTTCTCAGAAAATGGCCCAGGAAGGTTAGGAATATAGCTCAATTGGCATGCCTACATACTACGCATGAAGCCCTGGGTTCGACTCCATAGTGCTGCATAAATTGAGTATGGTGGCACATAACTAATCTCAGTACTTAGGAGGGAGACAGGTCAGAAGTTCATGCTCCTCCTATATGGGGGAGTTTGAGGAGTTCCACCTTGAGCTAGAAACCCTGTTCCAAAACAAGTAAAAAATAAAAGAAGAAGAAAATTTCTCATGAGGCTGCAAGTTCCACAAAGTCAAAGCTTTTGTCGGTCTTGATTTTTGCTGGACTTCTGGGACCAGAACAGTTTAAAGCAAAGACTTTGATATTGGGAGATAAATTAAACAATGGGTACATAAGGGTGGTGAGACATGGAGGTGGGACTTTATTATTGACAAGTGAAACTGAAATTTCTAGAGCTGAGGACTTGTAATGCTGTTTGATCTTGACCACAATGCTGAGAGTATATCACTTAAAAATAATCAGGCAATGTGAAATCAGGCTAAAGTGGGTAAAGTTTTAGAATACTGGTGAAGTATGCTGTCGAGATTGGAAATGATGCATATGTTAACACCTGAGTTCCCTGCACATATAATAGCATAAGGAATTGTTTTCTATGGTTGGAGAATTCCATGTAAAACACAGAAACAAGCATGTCATCTGTCAGTGGTTCTCAGGCTGGGTGATTTGACCTCCAAGTGATAGTTGGTGATGATTAGCAGTGTTGCTGATTGTTATAGCCTGGGGAAAGGTCTGAGGGGTATATGTAGTGCGTAGATGGCAGGGCTGTAGCTAGGCATACTGTGATGGGTAGGATGATCCTTGAATTAATCTAGAATCACTGGGAAGGAGTCTCTGTAAGGGATTATCTAGATTAGGTTGGACTTTGTGGACCTCTATGAGAAGACCCACCCATTGTGGGTGGCACCATTCCCTTGGCAGGGAATTCTGGACTGTATAAGAGTGGAGAAAGTGGGCTGATCAATAGCAGGCATGCCTGCATTCGTTGCTCTCTTCCTGATGATGTCTTTTATGTGAAAAGCTTCCTCAAACCCAGCTTTTTTTTTTCCTCAAAAGCAGCTTCTGGGACTTCCCCACCCAGATGGGCTATAATGTGGAACCATGAGCCCTTTCTCCTGAAAGATGCTTTTGTTAGGATATTTTCTTCCTGCAACAGAAAAGAAATGGAGACAAACTCAATGCACAAAGAAGTATCCGACACAAGATATTGACAGTGCTGGGCTTGAGAAACCTTGTCTTGGACAGCTGTGAAGGCATTATGCTAAATATTGAAGGGGTTGGAGGTTCACTGGTATAGTATGTGCTTAGCATGTATGAGTCCTTGGATTTAACCACAGGTACTACTCACTTAAATGAAAAAAAAAAAAAAAAAGAGCCAGTAATCAAATTTGTGTTAGTGAAATTTCTTACATTGATTCAAATATTACTCGTCAAAGTCTGTTAATGCAGATTGAAAAAGTGGGGTTTTGTTGTTGTTGTTCTCATTTTGTTGTATTTTGTTTCTATTTCTTGATACTTATGTTTCCAATCCAAATTATTATGATTGTTTTTAACTGCTGGTTTCTGTCAATATCAGAATTTCCTCTGCTTGATATAAGGTTTGAAATCAATATCATGAATTCTTTCCAATGATTTATTTATAATATTTAAAACTGCTTGCTTGGCTCGGGGTATAACTCCGTTGGTAGAGTGCTTGCATAACATGACAGGGTCCTGGGTTCAGTCCTCATCACCATGTAAACATGGGCTGTGGTTCATGCTTGGAATTCCCATCATTGGAAGATGGAGGAGACAGGGAGGATCAGGATCAAGATCAAGCTTGACCACATCAAAGGTTTGGGCCAGCCTGGGCTACAAAACAACAGCCTATTGTTTGCTTTTCAAGTTCGTTAGCCACAGAGCTGAGTTACATCAGCCATACAATAAAGGAGCTCTTAACTTGTTATGATATTGGCCAAATATACTTGATCAATTTCCTAATGGTTACTGATATGAAGCTAAGGCAAAATGAAAATCTGTTTCACATTCACTTATCCTGAAGCTTAGAGTCGGTAGAATTTTTTCTTTCTTTTTACTAGAGTTTCCCATTTTCTGTGGAAGAATATTGTGAATTTCTGTGGAAGAAGAAAGTTGGAAAATTGGGGTAATTCCATTATTTCATTTACTTTCTCACAGATGTTGTGAAATGTATCATGTTGGAATAATTGTAAAGGGTGGAAAAAGCCTTTGAAGATACTCTGTGGTTGTGTTCATTGGCTTGAACGTTGACTCCTTCCCCTGGACATTTCAGGAGACATCTGCAGTTCACTTGGTAGGATCGCAGATGCTGCTCTTGGTGGTCTGAAGTTTCTCATTACGAGGAGCAGGAGCTGATACATGCTAAATCTGTTTCATGCTTGTGACATTGTCATTAATGCTGGACTGCTATCTCAAGCATAGCTCATTCTAACGAAGACTGACACCATTGCTGAGTGCTTAGTTTGTGTCAAGCACTGAGTCCTGGTCATGGATTACCCCTGTTGTCTTTATCACAGTACACTGAAGGAGATGCTGTTATGTTCATCTTAGAGGTAGGAACCATGCTTGGAAAAGTTAAGCTATTTGACTACAGTTATATAACCGGGGAGTAGGATGGCCAGAAGGTCTACTAAGGACCTTCACTGTTTTTTAAAGAAGGATTTGGAATGCGATGGTGCTTTAGTGGATAGCGCAGAGAAATTGGACCTTAGCTCTCAGTTCCAACAGCAGAATATAATGCATCATCCCTTAAAGCTTGGCACGGAGAAAGAAGACAACTAATGGTAGAAGAGACAAGTTAAAAAAAGGTTGATGCTGTTTGGACATTGTCCCCTCTTTGCCAGCACTGGGGACAGGATACGGGACTATGGGTGTGCACTAGTGTGTATGAACAATGAGGAGGCGGCTCCAGTCTGCCTGGCTCCTCTAGTTTAGACCTCTGTACTCCATGTACTGCTCTGGTTGTACCCAACTATCATCTGGGCTTGTAAGATACCTGTCCATATCTGGGAAACAAATGGGAATTGAGAACTGATTTGGTCTTATCTTCTCCCCTTCCCCTCCTCTCATCACCCTTCCCCCTTCCTCCCTCCTCCCTCCCTTCTCCCTCCCTTTTCCCTTCCCTTCTCTTCCCTTCCCTTTCCTTTTCCTCCCTTTCCCTCCTCCCCCCTCCTCTGTGTGTGTGTGTGTGTGTGTGAGTGCATACATATGTACACAAATGTTTGTATCACACTCACTGGAGGTGATGGGGAAAGTAAAGTGTTCAGTTGTGGATAGCCCTGGCCTTGTATTTTTATGCTAATTCCCCTTTCCTGGAAAGGGCTACAGAGGAGGAGAGAATCAGTACACAGGTGAATTCTAGTGAACCTTCTGCCCACCTTAATATGTAAAATAAAGGCTAGAGCCAGTGATTGGGCAGTAGAAGGGGAGGTGGAGAAATAAAGATTGGTGGGAAGAGAGAGAGAAGGTCAACAAAGACTGGGGAGGAAGACGATGGAGGAGCAGGAGGTGGAAGGACAGGCACATGGCTTGGAAAATCAGCATGTTATAAGGGTCTCATAGCTGGGGAATAGAGTAGTTAAGTGGTGAATCTGCCCAATCTAGGCTTGCAGCTTATATTCATAATTATTAAGTTGTGTTTTCTTTGACCGGTCTTATTTGGGTTGGATATTTACCGCAACATTCTCCCATGGACATTTGCATACACCTGATAGATCTCTGTTGTCCCCTCCACCCCCTGTCCTTAGTTAATTGCTCTTCGGCCCCTTTGATCTGTGAACAAATAAAGTACAGATGTGTCAGTGCCAGCCGTAGCAGTGCTGTTGAGTTTTAGCCTCTGTTTGACTGATGAAATAACTGAGCACAAAGAGGAGTCAGTAAACACAAGAGGACGCAGGGTGCTGGAGAGCTGCCTTTCTACCCAGGACTGGCTGATGTCAGCATCTGCACTCACTGACCTCCTTTATGTTTCCGTCTGGGGCGCCTGGTAGTTAGTAAGTATTGGAAGAGTGGACGCTGCTTGTGAACTTGGAAGAGTGGACGCTGCTTGTGAACTCGCCCGAAAGGATGCAGAGCAGTTTCCCCTCAGTGTGGTTGTTGATGCTTGGCTGTGGTCAGAAGGAAGCCTTCTGTTCTCAGGACCTCTGCCCTGTTTGTGTCCCCAGGACTGGATTTCCCAGTCTGTAGTTGGGTTTCACAATCTGTCTTCTGAGCCCGTCCAGAAACACTTTCTGAATGTTCCCTGGTGCGGTGTGACTTTCACTTTCTGTGGTTCTTTCAATCTAATAGTCTCCAAATGGGGCTGACACTGTGCCCTGAGACAAAGGGATGCACCCTACATGTAGCCCAAGAAGTGCTGGCTCTGTGTGGGCACTTCCAGTGTGGCTGTGTGGACTGGGCGACTTTCTTTGCATTTCCAGTTTTTTTTTTTTTTTTTATCTAAAATATAAGAAGCTCTAAGGACTAGGTAATCTAATTCTATAATTCCTTGCCATATTTAAAAATAAATGCAAAGAACTTGTTACACAATTCCAAGGGATGCAGAGGACCCAAATTCTGTCTAAGCAATTATCCCATATATAACGAGTATGTTCTTTATTGGGTTTTATATATCTCTGACAAGCTGTGAGTTTTAGTCAGACTTGCTGCTATGTTAGGGTTGTTTATTTGAGGATGGAAGTATTTGTTTTGGCTCTCAGTTTCAGAGATTTTAGTCCATGGCCCTCTAGTTTGTTGATTTTGTAATGAAGTAGAATATTATGGCAGTGGGAACAGGTGGCAGAGGCTACTTACTGCCTCCCTCCCTCCCTCCCTCTCTCCCTCCCTCCCTCCCTCCCTCCCTCCCTCCCTCCCTCCCTCCCTCCCCTCTCTCTTTCTCTCTCTATCCTCCAGGTTCTCACTATGTATACATGGCTATCTTGGAACTTGCAATGTAGACTAGGCTGGCCTCAAGTTTATAGATACCCACCTACTTCTGTCTCTGCAGTGCAGGACTAAAGGCATGAGCTACAAGCCAAGCCTAATCCTAGATGACTTTCAATCCAGTCACAAAAATTAACTACACTATAGCATTTCATGTGAAAGTATTTTTTATTATAAAAGGCATTTAAATAAAATAGTCTTACATTAGAAACTGTAAAACTTACAAACTCCCCAGTGGGGCTTTGAAGTACATGAGGAAGGTTTAGAATTAGTATTGATGCTGATGAAAAAAGGTTTTAGCCACTCTATATAGGAAGGGTTCTGGATTCTTCTTCCCTCTCTGCCTTTTGAGCGCTCACCCTATGCCTTTATCTGTACTGAATTTAGAATCCACTGAACCTGTGGAGGAATTACTAGTGGAAGGGTATATTTCAGGTGAAATTTCAATATCAACGGGAATATTGGGTAATTATTTTTCAGTTTTACTTTAAATAAAGGCAATTTGAAAAGTACTCAGGGAATTCCGAATCCCACAGAAAAACCCAAGGCCTTCCTTATCCTTCCCATTGACCTTGGAATTGCACATAGTGGTTAAGCTCAAAGTTCAAGTTTCCATTGAGTCTGTTGTTTCTCACACATCTCTATCCCACGTTTCCACTGAACATGGACTTGTTGCTGCCAGTGTCTTCCTTTGCTTTCTTCCTTTGGTGTTGAGGATTGAACCCAGGCCCTTGAATATGATGAGCACATCCTAAACACTGCATTACACCTCTAGTCCCTACACTTTGTTCTGCATTGTTCCAATGCATCCTACCCTTGAGGGTCTGCTTCAAAGATGTAGGCTCCTTTTTCTCTGAGAGGAGGCTTCAGTGCCTTTAAAATTTCATTCCTAGCCCAGGTGGCAGATAGCAAACCTCAGGGTGAGACACAGAGGCTCCTTCCCATGGGATGCAGTTATGTGTGGAAGCCTCATGGTGCTCAGACTTTTCTCAAGTGGAATGTAGGTTTAACAAAGTAATGTGTTGGTCATGACATTCTAGCCTGTTTCTGGTGTATTTAAATCAAGTCTTTGTTTCACTGACATTTACTTTCAAAGGGAAATACATGAGCAAAATCAAATGCTTGATTTAGAGCGGTTAAAATGGCTAAATGCAAATGCTTGCCCCCTTCCCCTAACTCTCTTCTGCCCGTCCTCTTTCATGAGATAGCTCAGTCACTCAAGGTTTCTGATAGGATTTTGTTTACCAGCTGGGTGGGAACAGTTGGAAAAAAAAAACTCATGTAGTTAGAAGAGAATCGTTTTGCAACATTTTCTGCCCCCACCCTACCCCCTTGGCAGCTAGGACATGCCTGCTCAAAACATTTTCTGTGTTTTCCCTTCATGGGCTCTGCATTTGCCAGTGTGAACACTTCCAAGATATTTTTTTTCTTTTCACTTTTAATAAGAACATATGTTACACACACACACATAGATACACACACAGACACACCCCACACCTATATATAAAACATGTAAGCGGATGTCACTTTTGTTTCTTTGGCTTAAAAATGCAGTTATTTCTGTCAGGGAAAATCATGAGTGTCCAGCTTGAGAGCAGGCTGCTTGATCTCTGCAGAGGGAAGCTATGAAAGTCCTGGGGCAGCCATGCTGCTGCTTCTGGGCTCCTAGGACGTACTGTGGCCTTTATGGAGAGTCTCAGGAGAGCAGTTCGTCTCAGGGAAAGGAGTCATCACTGTCTAAACTGTTCTTCTCAACCTGTCAACAGAACAGTTGGTACCGTGAACTTAGACTCCTGGGTCCCACACGGGTGGAACCCGAGACTGCAGTGGGTTAAAGGGAGACTGTTAGGAGGCAGATGTGATCTGATAGGAGGTAGCTGGATCCTCATGTTTATAAGCTACCACATCCTATGAGTTCCCCACATCTGCAAGACATTTGCAATAATTTGGTTAACCATCCCAAAAAACAACACGTTTGAAAACAAGCCCCCCACCCCCCATCTCTTTGTTGATGATGTCACAGAGTTAATTAATGTTAGTCATTCCCAGAGAGTGAGAGATCAAGGATTTAAGAGTTAAATTGTTACTGTTTGGTCGGGCATCTTCCTTTCCTCAAGGCTTTGCCTCAGATACACTTTAAGAAAACGGAAAATGTACTTTTCTGAAGCCCTTCTGGAGCTATGAGCCCTGGTGGAAGATATGCGCTCTGGGGCCATTTTTGCTGTTGTTAACAATTACTTCCCTTTCTTTTAAATTGGTAAGTTACTTCACATCTCTG
This sequence comes from Mastomys natalensis, assembly GCA_021653895.1. Taxonomy (NCBI): domain Eukaryota; kingdom Metazoa; phylum Chordata; class Mammalia; order Rodentia; family Muridae; genus Mastomys; species Mastomys natalensis. Next base: position 1,250,810 of record JAJTUV010000549.1, on the reverse strand, counting down.
CTGCTAAGTTTCTTCATCTTTAGAATGAAGTGGCTGGACCCTGTGATAGCCTAAGTTCCCAGGCGTTGCTTTTCACTGATGAACCGCTCTGAAGGACTGTGGAACACCTGGCCATTATCCCACACACTACGAAGTCTGGGGGAATTACATGAGGCCGTTTACTGTAATTGGGTGTCAGTCCATTTTGAGTGAACACCACAAGGTGCTGTTACTTTATTTCTTACTGAGTTGGAGCCCATGGATTCTCCGCCTACCAGACATGTGATCCATCCCTTTGGCATTGGCCAATATGCGGTTTTCATGAGGTTACAAACCCTGTGGATTTCTGAGTTAACGTGTGAGGTAATGCCATCTTCTAAGTGAAAAACAAATACACTTACCCATTCCTCTAAAGAGAGCAGATTTTTTTCCCCCACTTAAATATTTCCATTACCAAATGTAAACATGCTTAAGGTGGAAACATTTCCAAATTTGTACCATATATTTTTGTCCTAGTATAAGGAAACTGTTGCTATGAGACTGAAAACTACTCCTTAGGTAACCTAGTTACTTAGAAATTAACAAGGAATGTTTCCATTCCATGCTTCTTTGAAATAAAACTGTAATTAAGTAAACTGATATGGATCTGGAGTTAAATATGCTTCAAAATATAAGTGGGAGTTTCTTATTATTTGTCCATATAAAATATGGACAAAATATCAAATCAACTACACAAAGACACTGGAAAGCAACCAAAACCAAGACGTGGAAGGGATTCAACCTTGTAGAGAAAGAGACCCCAAATGTCCATGTATACACTCTATTCAAATTCTTTGTTGGTCCCTGGGGGAATTCTGCAGTCCCAATAGAGAAATCTCAGGTCACAAACTGAAAAACCTGATCAAATATACCACAGGGTAACAATTCAGAGTTGAAGTCCAGCCACATGACTGCGTGGTCCACCAGAACAAAGAATAACCCTCAGAAGGATGATGTTCATGGCATCCCAGACAGCAGAACAGCCATGGGAAGAACTGGTCCCTTGTAAGTGATAAATCAGTTCGTAGAAAAGAGGCCTAAGATATAGGGTATGTTGAAGTTAGCATACAACAAATGGCCACTGTTATAAATAGGACAAAGCACTTAAAAGAAAGAAGTATGGTCTTTACAAAGCAGTAAGTGGAGAATTTTAATAGAAAAACTGAGAACATAAATGAAGACAAGAAGGGATAAGTGAATTTTTGATTATGTAACATAGAAATCAAAGAAGAGAAAGGTTATTTAAAGTAGCAGGCTCCCCACGCTAGGGGATAATGCTGTGTAACAATGTGTGTGCAATTGTGGTCTCAGAAGCAAGAATAGAAAGCGGCAGGAAGTCAGCCTGATGATGTGGTGACCTGCAGTTGTCCAGATAAGGTGTGAAATTGAGTTTTACAGACAGGAGAAGCTCAGCAAGCCCTGAGCAAGGTGGAAGGAAAGCACAGTGAGGTGCTTCATCAAGAGGATTGTAAATGTGTTAGTTAAGGTGCATTCATGTTGCCTAAAGGACGACCGTCCTAACTGAGGAACACAGCCCACTGTCAAACATCCACTGTTGGGATTCCCTCCACATCACAGGCTATCTGTGGACTATGGCTCCCCATGTGGGGTTGGAAGAAGACGTGGGTCTCCAAGCCCACCTGGCTTGTTAACTTGGGTTTCTGGGGATCTGAACTCCACTCCTCAAGCTTGCCCTGTCAAGCGTCCCTCCAGCTGCAGGAGTTGTTTGTTTTTCCTTCAGATTTTGCAAATTTGAAAAATTTAGCACAGTGGATCCAAAGCAATCATGCTGAATTGCCTTGCTGAGAACTCTGGAGGCCTTGCATCTTTTCACAAACCACGGTCATGGGTTGCTGTTCAGTGAGGTGTAGTCTAGACATTTACCTCGGTTTCCTATGTCCCCATTGGCTACTCATTGGTTGTGCCATGTGTTTATAAGGGACATCTGTATTGCTCTGATTTTTCGTTACATGTCCTTTTTTTCCTCTAGCCTGTTGTTTAGTTGTGGCCTTTATGGTGCCTTTTACTTTTTTCATATGAATAATAAGCTCTTTTTCTTGTTAATTCTGTGAGTTTTCTTACAGACAAATTTGGATAATTTATTTGGGAATTCCGATGCCAAATAGAGTAAGGAGTAGTACCTCAGGAAGACTCTTTAGTGTAGTGTAGTGTGTGCGTGTGCATGTGTGTGTGAAAGAGAGAGAAAGAGAGAGAGAGAGAGAGAGAGAGAGAGAGAGAGAGAACGAGAACACTGGGGAGGTACTACTTTTCCTTAGTCCTATGAACAGACTACACTGGTGCTTAAATTAGGAGCATACTGGTCACTACAGGAAGATCTCGTGTGTGTGTGTGTGTGTGTGTGTGTGTGTGTGTGTGTGTGTGTGATTTCCTTGATTAGATCTTGCTCCACATACAGCTTTGTACTCATCTAACTCTAGATATTATTTCAATGTGTCTCCCCTCCACAACCCCTGATATACACATTAATTTTTCCCAGATATACTCACATTAGGAAAAGTGTGGCCTGGTCTTACAGGTCCTGTAGAGCAGCGGGAATTTTCTCTGAGCTGGATAAAACCCTGAAAGAGGGTTGTACCAGATGTTTGAATTTGGTTCAATGCTCTCAATATTTATTACCTAGGTGGCCTACTTTCACAGCAATTGTAGTAGAAAAAAAACAAGGCCGTTTGGGGAAAATAGACTTTATTGACTTCATCTTAAAAATATCAGAAGAATTGTTCCCCGCCCCCATTGTTTGTTTTATTTAGCTTGAATTTAGGAAAATAAAAGTGGAGAGATTCTCGTCTCACTCTGAGCAGATGTCTCCGTGTGTGTTACACTAAAACTGCTCCCTCCACCCCAGAAAGTTCTGGTAGTGTAGTTGGAGACTGGCTTTAGAGTTCTTCATGCACTGAGGAGCCTTGGCGGCCTTGTCAAAGCCCCCACTTTAGATGTGAAGACATGACACGGAGACTTCAGAGGGATTTGGTGATGTGGAAGCCAGGCAGAGGATCCAGGAGCAGAGGCAGAAATTGTTGAGGCTCACGGATCCTACTTAGTCCTCTTTAGCCTACCTCCATCTTGATCTGTGCACCGATTGAGAGATCGAAAGGGGGTATTTTGTACGGGAGCTGTACCCACCCTTGACTCTTTGGGTGCCTGTACCCGTGCTCAATGTAGGGAGATACAGCTAGCAAGAGGAAATGGCTTTAAAGAACAGTTTCTCTCATGTGTTCTTGTCCTTCCAGTTTTTAGGGTGGGAGAGGGAAGGTGGACAGTTGGCCCCCTAAATACCAGCGCATGCTTGGGTGAGTCTTCCTCCTCTCCCAGGCAACACAATGGAGCAGTGCCTGCATGTTCCTATAGGTGCAATAGCTACAGCAGTGAGACTGGGGAAGAGATGGAGAATGAGCAGGGTGGGGCTGGAGCAGGGCGGGGCTGGAGCAGGATGAGGCTGGAGCAAGGGGGTGGGAGGAAGGTGGGGCCAGAGAGGGTTGGGGCCAGAACAGGAGGGGCTGGGAAGGCTTCCCAGGCAGGTGCAGTAGTACTTTCTTTCTGACATGCAAGATTCGAGGGTCACTGACCAAACATGAATCTTGTTCAGGGCACTGTATCTGGTCTCTGTTACTATAAAGTTAGACAGTGGCCACCTAGATTTCTTTAGGTGACGAATGATGTTTTGGTAATTATATTTCCATTGCTACCACCTCCTCCTTTTTCTTACTCCCTTCTCTTCTTCAACCCTCTTCCTTCTCCCTTCCTCCTTCCCCTTCTTCCCCTCACCTTGTGATCTTCCTCATGACCATCCTTGTATAGCTTGAGTTTTCTTGTGGAATGGAATTTTCCCTTCTTCAACTATTTGACTGATGTTTAGTTTATATAGAGGGAGTCATTATTAGGGCTCCTCAAGGAAGTAAATAGGGTTGTGTGTATATAGACAGTTCCAACATGAAATGATTGGACTTGTGATTGTCTTTCATGTTTAGATGTCATGAAAGCAGTACACATTCAGCAGAAGCTGCATATTGAAGTTTGATCTTCTTCTGACCCTGGGACACCCAGCGTGGGGCTTGCAGTGAGTCATAGTCCACAGATAGCCTGTGATGTGGAGGGAATCCCAACAGTGGATGTTTGATAGTGGGTTTTGTTGCTCAGTTAGGATGGTCGTCCTTTAGGCAACATGAATGCACCTTAACTAATGACAATTCAAGCAGGAGAGTGCTAGGCGGTAATCCCATCATAGTGAGCGAACATCTATATTAACACAGACTTGTTATAAGGAAATGGGTAGTGATTCCAGAGGCTAGTGAGTCTATATGAGATGGTGGGTTGGCCTGGGAACTTAGCAGAACTGGAAACTTCAGTCTTAAGATAAGCAAATGGCAACCCAAACCTACCGATATCACAGAGAAAGCCCGGTGGCAATTTGCTGAATTTGCTCCTGTTCAGGGAGGTTGTAATTAATTGGCTTGTCCTTTCTTAACCAGACAGGTCTTCATCTGGCTGGGGAAGACCTACCACACATATGAAGGGTGTTCTTTTTCAGAACACACCAATTTCAATGTTACGGTTACTCTCAAATCTTGTCTGAGTTGACAAAGAAAATCCACTATCACAGAAGGGGACAGGTTTTCCTTTTATTGACCAATTTAAATATAATAAATTGTGGAAAATTTCCAGAGTTACTCACTATTTTTTTCAAATGAATGGAGAGATGTAAATGTGTTAGAAAAAAAGAAACCCAGTGCATTATTCATATGCTTAAGGTTTTTCATCTTTGACTAATGGTCTGACTTCCAACTGACTCAGACCCTTGATCCTCCTGGCCTCCAATGATGACACTTTTTATTTATTTATTCATTTATTTATTCATTCATTCATTCATTCATTCATTCATTCATTTATTTATAGATTGCCCTTGGTCTCATTTTTTTTTTCTTTTTTGTTTTGTTTGGATTTTTTTTTGTCTCTGTGCCATTGTTTTCTACTTATTATTTATTTATTTATTATTTATTTATTTATTTATTTTACCTGATTTGGATTTTGCTTTCACTTTCACTAATTATGTGGCAACAGACAGCAGTCAGAGGAAACGTCTCTTCTTTCCTATGTAGTCAGCACTATGAATTTTTATTTTGATAATTGATTTTGTAGCATTCCATGATTTAAACATGCTGTCTTTCCATTTTCTCTTAGCTAAGAATAATTCCCATTGTGATCCTTTTACCACCTCTGGTTCATTGGTTGTTGTCTTAGGTAGGGTTATTATTGCTGTGATGAACACTACAACCAAAAGCAAATCGAGGAGGAGAGGGTGTACTCAGCTTACACTTCCACATTGCAGTCTATTATTGAAGGAAGCCAGGACAGGAACTCAAGCAGGGCAGGAACCTGAAGGCAGGAGCTGATGTAGAGGCCATGGAGGAGGGCTGCTTACTGGCTTGCTCAACCTGCCTTCTTATAGAACCCAGGACCATCAGCCCAAGAATGACAGCACCCACAATGGGCTGGGTCCTTCCTTATCAGTCACTAATTAAGAAAATGTGCTACAACTGGATCTTAGGGAGGCGTTTATTTATTTATTTTTTTTATTGAAGTTCTCTTTTCTCAGATGTGTGTCAAGTTAACATAAAACTGTTCAGCACAGTTGTACTATACTGTATAATATTTAGTCTCTAGTCACTCGGGTGTTTCATAGGGCTTTTTACTATTCATTTCTGGCTTAATTCCATTTCGGCTAGAATGAGAAATTTTGTAAGACTCAAATCTTTTAAAATTTATCAGAACTTAAGATCTGGATATGGTCTGTCTTGGTCAACATGCTGCATATGCTTGAAAACAAAGTCTGTTCTGCTCTAAATGTGCATAGTGTTGTGTAAATGTGGACCTGCTAGAGCTGGTTCATGCTGCTGCTGGAGTCTTTTATCCTTCTGGATTTCCTACATGCTCCTGTCTATATAAATGTGTGTCTAAAAACTGCAGCTCTTGGACTGTTTTTTTTTTTTTTCCTAACTTGTATTTTGATGTCTTGCCATTCAGGGCCCAACATGTATGGTTGCTATGTTGCCTTGATGAATTAAACCCTACCCTTATGGGTCAAGCCTAATTGACCCTTGGTAAGAATGTCAGCTCTGAAATCAACTCTCCTGCTCTGGGTATGGACTCTCCAGGTCTGTCAGTTCTGATGACTTGTGATTGATGATTGACCCTTTTCTGGTCACCCTGCATGTCTCAGTGTTTTGGTGACTCTTTTGCGGGTAGTAAATGGTTTGGTCCTAATTACTGTCTTTGCTGGTAGCCTCTGACTTTACACTGGATTGTTCAGGACTTTTGTGTTTTTCAAGCACGTACAGAAAAGTAAGTACCACGACATGATCTCTACACAAGCTGTTGATGGTTTAGCTTCCAAAGAAGGGGCTGTGCTCCCTGAAATCTTTCAAAAACTACATATTCAATTATGAATGTGTATGTGTGTGTGCTTGTATTTGCATGTGTCATGGAGTGTGTGCGGAGGTCAGAGGACATCTTGCAGGAGTTGGTTCTTTCCTTTTCTCATGTGGGTCCTGGGGTCTTGAACTCAGCTAGTCAGGTTTGCTAGCAAGTGCCTTTATCCACAGAACCATTTCATCTGTCCTTACTTGTTCCTATAGTGTGTTCTCCATAGTACGCACAGCCACCGCCGCCCTGCCCACCACCACCCCAGACCCAGGCATGGTGGTGTACACCTTTGGTTCTAGCATTCAGGAGTAGGGGCAGCTTTAATTTTCATTTTGTCTTTCATCTAGTGAAGTCTCCATAATTTTTCCTGAATCATTCCTACATTTATGTTGTTGGTGTGGTCAGCACCTCCTGCTTTCCTGAGTCTTGGGTTCATTTTCCTTCAGGGTTTTATGTTTTTTCTGAGCAGATCATTCTGCATTTGGTACAATCAGTGTTTCATACTGTCCTTTAGTGTCTTCAGAATAGCCTTGGCTTCTTACCTATTTGGTCCAATAGGTGATTCTGTTGATAAGGTCACAGTCCATGGATCCTTTTCACTTTCCATGTTTTATGGGTCACGTCAGGGGGTCTCTCAGTGTTTGCATTGCCTCTGATACTCCTTGAGTACTCCCTGAGAAAGCTCATCCCTTAAGCCATTGCTAACATTATCTCTTTGTTGTAGTGTCTTCTCTTCTTCTGGAGTAGCAATCACCCACACTTGCTGGAAACTTGAAGGCAGCAGGCCCCCATGATGACTTGGATTCTGTAGTCAGACACCGGCCCGAGGGACCTGAACTGACTTCTTGAGCCTTCTCCGTCTCTCATCCCTCGTCTGCTTTTCCTCCCAGTTGCTTACAAACTCCAGGATGTTCTCCATAGGCAAAAGGGTCAGATAGTATCAGACAGACCTTTTGTGGGAAACATTTTATGGCTGGCTGGGGGTTCCCTTGTGTGAGGCCCAGACTCCTTGTCTGAAGTGGAAAGTGCTGCATCTTTTGCCAGATCCTCCTACCCTCTCACCGGTCAAATAATGGCTTTAGTTAGAAATACGGAAAAGTTTAGTTAATCCCTGCACCAAAAATTGCCACTAGGAAGGCAGCAGTGTAAACAGTGTGTGACTAATCCTTTCTTCTGAAGAGAGCAGTTATGTTCAATTGTTTGCCCCATGTTTACAAAGACACAGAGGTTTCCATAGATGCGATCTCTGAGTAGTTCACTATCCCCTACCCCCACTGTCTCCTTCCCCTTTCTGCTCCTTTTTTTTCCTACTGGCATTCCTTCCATTCCTCCTATCCCCTTCTGGTACTGCAGCCATACTGTCTGTGTGGCCAATGACCTGCTACCAAACCCCATGGCCTTTGCTAATTCTGTGTATCCCGATTCTTTGCAGCAACTTGTAAATAATACCTTCTTCCTTCTATTTTGAAACACTACAGTTCAACATTTCTAGGTCTGTACTACTTGGTTTTTAATCTCTTCTGATCCTCTATCTGTTCTCTTTATATCCTATCTTTCTGCCTGCCTATCTATCTATCTATCTATCTATCTATCTATTATCTATCAATCATCATTTAAATGAATGTTGACTTATTCTGAGTTCCATAAACAATCATTATCAAGCTCACTACAAAACTAAGAGAATAGAGATGTGGCTCAGTTGGTAGAGGGCTTGAATACCATGCATGAGGCCCTGGGTTCAAATCCCAGCACTGCAGAAGCTGAGTGTTTTCAAACATAATTGTAAATCCAGCAGGTGTGGGGTGGAAGAGACTAGATAGGTCTGAGACTAGATAGGCCACAGACTCTGTGGGAGGAGCTGTTTTCTTAACTATGAGTCTTGTACTCTTTCAGAGGATATGAAGATGCCCACCATCCTTAACTGTATGTCAGAGAGCAGAGAAGTTAGGCTGCCAACCAAGCGTGATTTGCCCTCCTCAAAATTGTTTGTGACTGGGTCTCACATAGCCAGGGTTGGCCTTGAACTCATTATATAGCAGAGGATGGTCCTGAACTTGTACTCTTTGTACTGTTCTTTTTCACCTCCCACTTGAGGAACTAGATGGGTATATGCTACCACAGTCAATGTCTGCTGCTGGGATACAGGTCTAAGTCAGAGAAAATCCCAGCCCTGAAGGGAGGAAGTTGACATAGAGTCTCATCCCTAACCAAGAAGCTCTTTGCAACTGATGCCAATGGGAAAGGGAAAAATCAGTTATCTCCAACTGAGTGTCACTGGATATGTCAACCACATGCCCAAGAAGGGTTTTCTACCCACGAGTAGCTGGGCAACACAAAGCAGACTCTATGTTTTTCTTTTTCTGTACTGTTTTGTTTTGTTTTTGTTTGTTTGACTTTTTGTTTTTTGTTTTTTTGGTTGTTGTTCTGACTTTGATTTTTGATTTTTTCTGATAGATGATAGATAGATAGATAGATAGATAGATAGATAGAATGAAAGAGAAAATGAGAGAGAATGAAGATGATATTGGGTAAGTAGGCAGGTAGGGAGGATCTGGGAAGGAAAAGAATGTGATCAAAATGTATTGTATGAAAACAAAATTTCAATTAAAGAAAGAGAGAAAATAAAACAAATCTTAATTGTGAAAAAAATTGTGTCAACAAAATAAGTTACCAAAACTTTCTACTTAATGACAAGACATTTAAGAAAGGGTGTTGGTTGTATGTAACCTATATGAACTATGCACAGACATTACTCTCAGTACAGACAAATGGATCTCTGTGAGTTCCAGGCCAGCCTGGTCTACATAGTGAGTTCCAGGACAGCCAGAACTATGTAGAGTGACCCTATCTCAAACAAACCAACAAAAGATTAATTTTTAATATAAATCCTTGTTCTCATGGGATACCTACACAATTAAATATGGCTATCTTCCAAGACTGCTTAACTCCATGCCTTTTAATCAAATAATAAAAAAAATCTTTTCATATTTATTGTTGTATATGTGTGCAAAAGGCATGCCATAGCATGGGTATGGAGGTAAAAGGACAACTTGCAGAAGTTGGTTTTCTCTGTCTTCACCTGAGAACTAAGCTTAGCTCATCAGGTGTGGCCTCAGCACCTTTCTTGACTCATCCTCTCTCTGGTTCATTTTTAATTTATTTCTTTTTAACAGTTTTGCTTCTTGAGGATGCTTGCTCCTTAGACCATCCCTTGGAGGTTTTCCCCAACTGCTTCCTGGACATCTACTGAATGTTTCTGTCTGTGAGACTAAAGTAGCCTTCTTCTCCATAAACCAGCTCCTCCTCCTAGCATCTTTAATTCAGCATATCTCTTTGCTCCTACTTTTCCTTTAGCCTTGAACTAGGAACACTCTTCCAGGTAATGTCTTTACAGCTTCAAGTATTCAAGGACTTCTTTCCCTTTGGTCCCCACCTCTTGCTGGCAGTTACCTTCATGTGGCCCCTTCTCGATGTGTTTGCTATGAATGTTGCCGAACTACTAAGAATGTCACAGTGAGTGAAGATTTTGCCTGCCTTCCTCCCAAAGCTGCTATTTTATATGTATTGGCTTCCTGTCTCTGTGGATGCAAACAGTGCACTTCAGCTTTAATTTCTTGTTCTTCTATTGATGTCTTCTGTCAAAGTCATGTTCATTAATGTTATCTCAAGGCCCTTGATTGGGAAAGATGGGGGCCTCTGCTTTTGTTCTTTCTCTTTCAGAGTTTTCCAGCTTCCTACAGTCAATTCTGGACCTTTTGTTTCACCCAAATTGGTGGTGCAACATTGGAGACTCTAGTATTTTTGTACTCTTTTGCAATTGCATATTTGTAATACTTGTCTGTGGATGACCTCTCTGCACTGAGCTCCATGAGGTGTTTACTTTATTCCTTCTCTCTGTGTCTCTTGAAGGTCAATGCTCCTGATACAAATTTGAATGGCTTCTCCTCTTCTCAGTCATATTTTCTTCCTCTGTGCCTGAAGTCCCACAGGGATTCCTGACCAATGTCCTTATGTCTCAGGCTATGTTCCATGAACTGTCACCAATGAAATATCCCAGGACTGCTAAAGAAATACATAAGAGAGTTTAAAAAAGTCAGAATATCCTTCACAGTTCTTGTTTGTATCATTGGTTTTGCCTGTATTTTGTGAAATCCAGCATAAGTGGAGACACATGCTACATCTTCAGGTAAAACATGCTGCTTACTTGAGGTTGAGGTAAAAGAAGAACACTTTTTTTTTTTTTTAAATTTGAAAGGCATAGCTTCCCCTACCTTGTAACAGTCAGTATTTCTCACTATACCTTGACTATCTTACAAATATGCTTTAATGCATCTTAATGTTTATTAATGAGTAATAAAAATATGATAGCTGGATGGGACAAGTGCTGATGGAATGGAAGCTGGAGCACAGGGCCCTGAGGGCTCCAGCAATGCCAGTTCTTTTGGTTGGGATGGGGTGTACAAGATTAAGGCACTATCTTATAGAATAAATAGAACAAGGAGACCCTCTAGTGGATGAATACTGGGGGCTTGGAGTAGTAAATATTTGAAGCTACCAGTGTGGTTGTATTTTGGAATTTATAATTTCCCCCTTATCTGTAATTGTGAGGGAGAATGGATGAAAGGAGATTAATGAGAGTGCCCCTTTTTTATTTTGAACCAGAATTCCTATGGCTTTGATTCTTTTAAATTTTCTCTTCAAAAATTTGCAGCTCCTTTTTAGAAAATTGCGTTTACAATGATGTGACTAAACCTGATGTTCTCTCCTCATGGCTAAGCCTTCCATGATCCTGGAAATGGGGAAAGAATAAATTTAAATAATTAAAAATCAACTAATATTGTTTTTTTTTTTTTTTTTTTTTTTTTTTTTTGATGTGGTTGGATGAAAGCAAAGGAAAAGCCGAAGCATGAAAGATGAAGTGTGTTAGTAAGGTCACGAGGGGGCTGCGGTGGAACTGCCAGTGAAGCTGCAGGAGTTGGAAAAGCTGGACTCTGATCCTGAGAGAGAAACAGTGGTTGTTATCTCTCAGAAGTATCTGTGGACTGAGTGATGGGGCAGTTTACCCTGCTTGTCCCAGACAGTATCTGCCAATATTCTCATTATTTTCTTGATGGGGGTGTGTGATGAGTTCATGTGACAGTTACTGACTACAGGGTCTGTGTGTTATAAGCAGTTGGAAGCAGACAAGGTAGAGGAATGGGACAACTGGTATACCTAGCTGCAGATTTGAAGTGTGCTGTGACTGGGCACACTAGCACTGTAGTGAGACTGAAGTCTGGATTTTCTTAAGTTAGGGATGGGTGAGAGTTGTTTTCAAGTTCTAGTATAGCTTACTCTCTTTCCTTTGATTCTTATCTGTTACATGGAGATAAAGATGTCCCATGTACATATATTTGCCGCTCACTTCTTGCCACGATTGCTTTTCTGGTTTAGAGGGAAGTGTTGTTTACCTGAAAGGCAGAGCCCAAAGACTTATCTTTCTGGAGATGGCCAGGGCAGGAATGAATAGTGGCCATCTAGGTTTCCTAGAATTCTGGGTCCTTTTGTCTCAAACAGGAGCTAGTTCTGTGTTTTTGTGCAGGGGGATAGAATGGCTTAGAGAGAAAGAGAGTCATTTCCAAGATGGGGAGGAGGCTGATAGCATAAACTTGTGACCACCATATTTGTTCAGCTGTTTGCACCTCCACCCAAACATACTTCAAGTTCAAAAGAATACTTATATCACCAAAACAGAAGGGTTCACAATGTTAATCCTTAGGCTTTTAGTGATACAGTCATTAGTCTGGTGTCAAAGGAAGTGCCCCATGTGGTACCACAACTGGGAAGATCCAGACCCAAAATGGGAGTTTTAGGCATTTTGAGACCACAGAGTTTATAGTCATGAATGCTAAGGAACCAGCATCCTTCAATTCAGCCACTCTGGTCCATAATCTCTCCATGCTTTGTTTCACTTCATGACTCCTTCTTTAGCCTCAACAAGAATAAATTTGAGTAAATTTATTTGAGATTCTTTGACTGTTTTTGATGAAGGAACCTAATGGTGGTGCTCTGTGACATGATGACTTGTACTATATATTATTTCATTTATGATTTATATAGTCCCTTTAGGGATCCATCTTTTGAGTCAGAACACACTGGCAATCAGGTACCATTTCAAAGGCTGTTTGAGTTTAGTGGTGATATTCATTAGTCTAATAATTTCACTTGTAATTTTGCATGTTCTAAAATGAGTGGGGCACTGGAGAGATGGTTCATTCTGTAACCTACTTGCCATGAAAGCATAAGGTCTGGAATTTGATTCTCAATAGCTATGCCATGTAAAGAGCCAAATGTGGCAGCACAGGCAAATAATCCCAGCACCTAGAAGGGAGAGACAGGAGGATCCTGGAGTGTTGAATAGCCAGCCTCACTGAATTGGTGAGTTCTAGGTTCAGTTAGGTAGAAATAGATTGAAGAAGACATTGGCTGTCTACCTCTGGCATATATGCACACAAACATATACTGTATGCTACATAAATACACACGGATACATACATATACAGTATACTACATAAACACACATGCACACAGATATATACATATACTGCACACTCCATAAACACATACACACAGATACATACATATACTGTATACTACATAAACACACACATGTATATGAATACATACATATACCATACTACTGTATACTACATAACTAAATAAAAATAAGCCCATGTTATCTTTTTCTATGTTTCTTTATTGGTCTTAGCCCAAGATTAATTATTATTATCATTCATAGGAAATGGTAATTTTAAAACACTTAACCTGAGTTAACTTACATAATTTATATAGTTATGTTTATATAATTGTGAGATTCAGAATAAAATGAAATAGATGTTTCACTGAGGCATTTTTATAACATACACACCCACACACACCACACACGGGGACAAGATATTTCAGAAGGAACTGTATACGTGTGCATGTATATAGTTCTATATATACATATATATAGTAACTATATATGCGTATATGTATGTACATTGAGTCAGCATCTTACCAAGCTTCCCTCAAACTCAAAATGTCCTTGGTTCTACATCCCAAATGTTGGCATTAAAGCATGGACCACCATGACCAACTTATTTTACTCTTTTTCCCCTCTGCTGTAATGTGTTTCGGTTTTTATGAGCATTTTTTCTCTTGGCTAGTGTGGTAGAGATCCTCTGATATAGAATGTGAAATTGAGCCTCCGAGATCCAGATGAGCTACCCACTAGAATTAGGTAGTTTGCAAAGGTCTGCTGACTCACACTGACTCTCAGTGCTTATAACTGATTCTGTGCTTTATCTCTCTTATCTATTTGTATGTGCACCTAGTCATGTCTGGGTCTTTGCATTTTTCTGAGAAATGGATGCCCCATGGTTTGCATGAAGCCTGAGGTAGCTATGCTCTGAAGTCTTTGATGAAACCCACTTGTGATAACCCATTTCTCACTGTGAAGTTTGACTAAACAGATGACGGATGGTTTATGCTGGATGGTCCTTCCTTCCTTGTGGATCACAAATGGTGAGAGAAATGAGCTGTGTGTGGCACTGGTGCTCCTTCCGAAGTTTAATTTCTTGTTCTCTCCTTATCTTGACGTTTAAAACCCTGTGTTTATTTTCTTATCCTCTCTTTGTTTCTTCCCAGAGTGGCACCCTTGTCTTCCCAGAATGTGATGATTCGACATGGCCAGACCCAGGAGTACGTGCTCAAGCCCAAGTACTTCCCAGCCCCGAAGGTGGTCTCTGGAGAGCAGTCCACAGAAAGCTCTTTCTCTTTAAGATATGGGCAGGAGCAAGTCACAGCACCCTTTCAGGGTGAGTACCTTTGCAGACAGCCATTTTCCTGTGTTACAGACTCGCAGTTTGGAAACATTTTCTTTGGTTTAGATGGTTGTAATGTGTCACAGTAGATAAAATTCAAGAGTCATTAAAACACCTTCTTTAGTTCCTAAAACAACCAGACAGCAGATTTTTAGCATGGTTTCCTTATTCAGAGGAAAGACATTTTTCCGGGACTTTGGAAATAAATTTGGAGTGACTTGCCTGAGATTCTGTTTCTGCAGGATTTCTTCTTCTGGGAGACGTGTTCCCTCTAATTTTAGGTACAGCTGCATGTCTGACATGTTTGTATTGATAAAATGTTTTCTTTAGTTAAGCTGCCAAGATCCATTCCTTGTGAACAGCCTGATTTGTCCTGTATTCCTCTCTGAGGTTCGCCTGTGGTAGCTATTTTTATGCTGAAAGGTCTACCTAGTTTTCAGTCTACCTAGAAGATGGCAAGGAAGACTTGACTGAATTTGTAAAGGACTATTGTATCTGGGGCCAGCTTGGTTGGTATCTCCCTGTGTGAGAAGCTCAAGGACACAAGCCCTGGCTGGACGGGTAGGGAATGTGATGATTTGTGGTTTAGGTATTACAGAGTGTCTGCTGGCAGAATCCTCGGAGAATGCACTGGAGCGAGGCACAGACCATTCAGAGGCGAGAACTAGGCTCACCCCTCTCTTCCAGAAGCTTCCTGCTTTAGTCCATGTTGACTGATCGCCTTCACCATACCTGGTCAGGGAGCATGCCAGGTGTGAGGTGGAAAAGGACTCTCAGTTGCTAGCAAGAGTACTGCAAATAGCCCAGAGACAGGTTTTCTACTGCTCAACACTTAAGAAGTTGGAATCTGCTGCAGATTTGATGCTCTGCTGCTGCCCCCCACTTCCCACTTTCTGTTGTGACCCTCTGGTGACTGACGCTTGCTTTTTTACAATAAAAAATCCAGTGGCAGATTTGTTTGTCTACACTTAATGTTTTGAGACAGTTCTCTTCTGTGGCTGGTGACCAGCTCCAGGGCGAGAGGTTGGTGTGGTTTTATTGAGATTAGAATGAAAGCAAAGCAGGACCTTAGGGAATGGTGTAGAAACCACCTGGATCATCTCCTTGTCAGACAAGACAGTCTCTTGTCAGTCGCAAAAGGAAGCTGTAATCACCATGCTCCCTAATGCCCTTTGAGGGCTTCAGGGGGTGTGTGTTCCTTATATGGGAATATCTCCCAAGTGTGCCATGTTGTCCTCATCCTGATTTCAAAAATGAACAAAGGGAAGGGCTTATTGTTATTAGCTCATGTAGATAAACACTTTTTGGAAGCTCTCTAAGGTTTGGAAGCTATAAGAAGGGGATTTTTGAAACTTTATGTTCCTATTGATAGAGGAAGAAAATTCCGAGCTAGACGGAGAAGTCAAGAAAAGATGGTGCGATGGTCACTGGGCAGAAGATGAGATATGGTGCTTTTAGTTAGTTACTGATGACTTGTTATTCAAGTAAAACTCTCTCTCTCTCTCTCTCTCTCTCTCTCTCTCTCTCTCTCTCTCTCTCTCACACACACACACACACACATACACACACACTTTACATACTGTCTCTACTTCTGTAAGAATTTAAACTAAAACCTTGCTTTAGCTGTCTTCTGGAAAATGAAATGATTATTTTTTTAAGTGCCCTGCCTCTTGTATGTATTTTCTACATAGTAGGGGAGCTAGTGAGGGATTGTAGACTACCACACGACCTCAATGATGGTGTGCTCATCTGAAGCCCTGAAAAAGATGGAACTGGATCAAAAAAAGGCTTAGGAAGGACTGAAACATTAGTCATATCTGAAAGGCAGGAAGGGAGACGTGGCTATTTTTACTGTTACTAACACTATATTGAGAGCTGGAGGTCGAGTTGGAAAGCCCTGAAAACAAGTAATTTTACAGGGCTGTGAAGGATACTGAAATAGGAACATGAGGGAAAGGTTAGAAGGAAGACTGAAGTGGGGAAAGGAGCAGAGGTAGGAGGGACCTGAAAGCGTCTGCTTCTTCACGCCCCTACTCTGTGTCAGGTTGGAGGACGGTGGGAACTCAGTGTGAGACTGAATGGAGGGGGTTAGCAGTGGACAGCTCAGGATAGGAGAGTCCTTCAGTACCTTCATTCTCAGCTTCCTAGGAGAGATCAAATCCAAACAGATCAACTCCACAGTATGCTGAGGGGTAGGCAGTGAAAGAGAAGCAGATAATTCTAACTTCAGAAGGACAGAGGAGATCAGGCCGCTAGGACATGGTTTATCTTGGGATGAAATTGCAGTGTTGGTGTGTGCCTTCCCAAGCATGTTGCCATGACTTTGGGGCAAGCTACTAAGACTAGTGGAAATATTTAAGTTGGTAAAAGAGCCGTGTTGTTTTCTCCATTGGAAAGAGGGGTTGAGGTTGGTGGACAATAGAACAGGTGTAACACAAAAGCAGAAAGGAGATGGCTAGTATTTGAAGGACACAGGGAGGGAAGATCTGGTGAGGAGAATCAATTGCTTGTAAAAAAATATAAGGGAACCATATATGTTAATTAAAATAGATATATACATACATATACATAAATACATAGATAGATTAGCAGATATAGATAGGTAGACTGCTAGATGCACATACACACACACACACACACACACACACACACACACCAAGATACATAGATATGGCTGAGAAAGGAAGTGCACTACTATAATTTGTTATAGTTAGTTGGGTCGAAACAGCAATAATGGAGCATGTAAAATCCTGTTTTCTATAGCTTAGTACGCTCATAGAAAGAAGAGATAGCAGTTCTAGAAGCCACAGAGAACAAATACTTGCTAAAAAAAAAAAAAAAAAAGAGCACTGGTTAGAATAGACAGGTGAGAAAGATGTGGCAATGGCATGTGGAGTGGACTCAATATTGCTGACCATGTGACTGTGCCAAGTATAGCACTCTTCAGGCAAAAAACTAGACAGGAAGCAAGCCATCAAGTTGCTGGTGAGGTGATCTCTCTGGGGAAGAAGCAGTGTTCTGCTGGAGTTTCCTAGAATTTTAGTAGCATAGCTCACCACCCTTGTCCACTGTGTGCACATAACATCTCATATTTTGAATTGGTATGCTTGCCAGCCTTCTCAGTCACTAGGCAATGGTGAGTTCACATTGGGTATTCTGTAGTATCTGATTCTAGTGATAAGTTAGATCTCCGCCATATTCATCAGCTTTGAATTTAATTTGTGTGTCAGCTAAAGTATAGGTTGACAGACTTGTGCTTAAGCTCAGTAAATATTTTAGGTTTCGTTTGCCAAGAAGAAAACTGAGGTTGTTATACAAATATTTTGATACCTATTTAGAATGAGACCTTTAAAAAATGTCACAGAGTGTAGAATACTGGGTAAATTGTTGGAGGCTGATGGACTATTAACCAACCCAGATCTTGAGAGTGTGTCTGTGTGTGTGTTGTAGTTTTTATAAGAATGTGTGTATTGTGATTTTGTATGTATATTTGTATGTGTGTGAGGGTTCATTCACCCATGTATGTCCATGTCGTGGTCAGAGATTGACACTGGATATTTTTCTCAATTATTCTCTATTATATGTTTTGAAATAGCATCTGTCTCGCTGAGCCTGATGCTCACAGATTCAGCCTAGCTGGCTGGTCATCAAGCCTCTGGGATCTGTCTCTCTCCATCTCTCAGTGCTAAGATTACAATTGACTCTACTATGCCCAACTTTTCCATAGATGATGGCAATCCACACTTAGGTCCTTGTGCTGATGTAAGAAGCACTTTACCCACTGTGCACCTCCCTAGTCTGAAACCCAGTTTCTTAAGCTACTAAACATAACTAGATTTGGGATCTGATGACCGAAAACCCAAAAGCTTCCCTAGAGACTCTGCCTGTAACTGTCACTCATTGTCAATGCCCTTACCAGCCTGTCCACCACACCACCATGGTTCTCAGACATCTCTATCAAGTTTGGAGATAGCAGAAAATCAGGAAGCACTAGGGAAACTCTATAAGTTGAGTTTCTTTCAATGCAAGAATATCAGATTGAGGGACATCTGGAAAAAATAGTGAATGTTAGCCCTGGGATTTTACAGAAAACCAATGGATCATGGTCACAGAGCTGAGCTGTATATTAAGATACGATCTGGATTTCTCAAAGAAGGTGACAGAGTAAGTATTTAGGTAGCAATTTTAACTCCCAGTAGAATTTAAGAAAGATGTTCTCAGAGATTTGTATCTAACTGTTTATCTCAGCCCAGTATCTAATGAGAGACAATGTTCATCAGATGATGAATGTCTAAACAAGTGAGGTATTTCCATAGAATAGAGTTTGAGCCATTATAAAGGAATGGGGTACAGATAATGATAGAACTCTAAATATTCTGAGTGAAGGAATTCAGACACAGAAGAATCCAGACCACATACTATATTATTCCATGTATATGAAATATCAATAATAGGCAAATCCATAAGGACAGAAAGTACATTAGTGGTTGCCAAGGGCTAGGGAAAGTGCCTGCTTAAAGGCCAGGGGTTCCTTTTTGGATGACAGAAAGTGATCTGGAGTCATTAGGTCATGGTGACTGCACAGTCTTGTGACTATGTTAAAAAGCAAAGAGTTCTACAAGTAAGAAGGACAAGGTCTGTGGTGTGTGAATTGTGTCTCATTAAAAATAAAAAATTATTTATAAGGACAGTTGCCAAGTAGGTGGTTCTGAAAAACCTCATCAGCTCCAAGGAAGAGAGAGAACTCCACTAGTCTGGAGTGTTCAGAAAGGTACAAATGAGGGACGGCCTTTATCCAGCGCCTGCCTTGGTGATGTGTTAAAGAGAATGCAGTAAACCAGTCTCCTCTTCACTTGGTTTAGTAGTATTATTGTTTGAAAGCTTTATTTATTTATTTTATGTATATGAGTGCTCTATTTGCAGGTACAGCTGCAGGCTGGAAGAAGGCATCAGTTCACATTAGAGATGGTTGTGAGCCACCATGTGGGTGCTGGGAATTGAGGTCAGGGCCTCTGGAAGAGCAGTCAGTGCTCTTAACTGCTGAGCCATCTCTGCAGCCCCTTGGTTGAGTAATGTTTTTAAGTCAAAGGGAAAACTTGAAATGGTAGAATACACAAACACACACACACACACAGTGGCCAATGATTGATGTCAAATATTCTCCTGTATTGCTCTATACTTAGTTTTTATGACTGGCGCTTGCTAAGTTGGCTAGGTTGGCTGCCTACAGCGATTCAGGGTTCCTCCTGTCTCTGCTCACTTTCCCCTGATCCAATGCTGTGGCTGCAGACCTAGACTGCCATTCCTGGCTTCTACATTGGCCCAGAGTACCTGAACTCAGGTCTTTGTGCTTGTGTGGCAAGCACGTCACTGACTGACCATCTCCCCAGTCCTGACACTGGAGTTCTTGTTGCTAATCCCACTTGTTTTCCCACGGTTAGGGGCTCAACTTTTTAAGCTGGCTGCTTGTATTTCAATATAATCTTCTAAAAGTTTATTTTGTTATATTCAAGGAAGCAGACGTTTTAAATTCCAGAAGAGGCATATGTCATGTTTTATAGATTAACTTCCCAAAGGTCTATAAACAGAGATAACTCAGGCTCTTAAGAGCACTAAGGATTTATATTCTGATGCATTGAGATGGGGAGTGGGAAGGAAAGAGAGAAACAAGCGTGCCACCAACACACAGTACTGTTAAACTGGAAAAAAAAATCCCACTTTAAAAAACTGTTAAATGCAATATTTCTGTTTAAACAAGCAGTCTCAGAGGTGATACCAATTGTCTATCAAGCTACTTTTGGCAGAAACCAGCACCTCAGGAGTTGTCTTCCTCTGGAGTCTGTGATCTGTGCTGACCTCTCTCAGTAAATCTTTGCTCAACCCACTCCCAACAGCCAGAGGTGGGCTGACTGAAATCGTCTCTTTCCCTGAGAGGTAGAGCTGCTTCCCCAGTCTCCTGAGCCTTGCCGGGAGAGAAATGCAGCATGTTCTCACAGCATGCATGTTCCCACAGCATGCATGTTCCCATAGCATGCATGTTCCCATAGCATGCATGTTCTCACAGCATGCATGTTCCCACAGCATGCATGTTCCACACAGCATGCATGTTCTCACAGCATGCATGTTCTCACAGCATGCATGTTCTCACAGCATGCATGTTCCCACAGCATGCATGTTCTCACAGCATGCATGTTCTCACAGCATGCATGTTCTCACAGCATGCATGTTCTCACAGCATGCATGTTCTCACAGCATGTTCTCATAGCATGTATATTCTCACAGCATGCTTTTGTTTTCCATGCATGCACTTGCATTTCTCTGTAGTCTGACCACCAGACTGTGTAGCCCAGGACTTGAGACTTGGACTTTTTGGGCATGTGAGAAATCTTTACACTTTGAGAGGCATAGTGGTTGGATGTGTGTCTGGCTGTATTATGCTTGTGTTCAGACATGTCAGAAAATGTGACAGAACATGAAAGCATGTCAGGGTGTGCTGACAAGTATCGATGACTTCTCCTCTCAAAAAGACAAGTCCATGTATCTGGAGTGAAGACTTCCCATGGTTGTAGATTGATTGGTATAACAAAGAGGCAACCAGGGATGCCTGGGTCTTCTTGGTTGTTGAGTTGGGGGAGGGAGAGAGAGGACACACAAGTGCATCTACACACAACACACACACATATACACACACACACACACATGAGGAAGAGAGAGAGAGAGAGAGAGAGAGAGAGAGAGAGAGAGAGAGAGAGAGAGAGAGAATGTTTTACAAACCATTAGAGGAGACAGCCCAAACCTGACCATTGGGAGAGAGGCAGCATTTAGCACAGACTAGTCTGCTGATGCCAGACAAGGAGGTAGGCAAGGGCATTGAGTGGAGGCCCTGATGCCTATGACTGGTAACAGAATGCTCATGAAGAATGCCCATGGTATAGCTGAGAGCGTCAGTAATGGCATAGAAAGCAACTCCCAGCACAGAAGCATCCATCTCAACCTGACTGTCCTTTCCCAAGGGAGGGGGGAAGCTCAGGGGTGGTAATGAGGTAAAGGTAGACACTGGAATAGCTGATTTAGATGAGAAGAATTATGGTCCGATTCTCATAGAAGTGGTGGATTGCAATGTAGAACCCGTCAGCATGTTGGAATGCTGGTAAAGAGGAATTTGCCCCTAAGAAACATCATGCCCTTAATTCAGAAGAGACAGAGAAAGAAAAGCAGCAGTAGGGGAGGCCTAGTGTCCTGGAAATGATGCTTTACAGAGATGGACAGCTACTGACAGATGGGTTGAGGGCCTTTTAGACAGATTTCCAGATGAACCAAATGTGATGGAGAGATGTCCAGGGATGCAGTTGAATCCTCCCCTAAATGGACACTGCTATCAGTGAATGTGGAAGTAGGTACATCTTTGTGTTTGGCTCCACACTGATTCACTGGGCACTACATGACAATGGAATTTGGATCAGCCAGCTTTCCAAGAAACTGATAAAAAACCACTACCCTCAATAACCACAGATGAATAAGCACTCAGGACTAAAATATGAGAACAGACTGCTTTAAAGAAGGAATGATGGGAAAGCAAAATCAGGATCCCAAAGCTGCTTGCCCACCTGCACACAATATTGTAATTCCCCCCTGTAATGCCATGTGGGTGCTAGGGCAAAAGATGGGTTCATAAAAATCACCTTCCCCTCCATGATGCCTCACAGAAACTTTGTTTTAATGGCATAGATAGTGAAATATTACATGTGTAAGTTAAGAAGGTTTGGTTAAGTTAATCTCAGAAATCCAGGTTCGATAGAGGTTTTACTTTGTATTTGGTTGTGCCATCTTACACTTGATGGTGAGGCAGAGGGAGTGTCAGACTTATTTATACCTGAGGGCGTTGATCCCATCTCTGTCCAGGAAGGTATGTGAACAGCAGTGTTCTCCGTCTCCCAATCATCTACACACAGTTAAAGATAGCCGGGAAAGGGTAGACATGGATGGATTGTCAACATTTCCAAGAAGCTTATCCAGCAGCGTATAAACAGTGATGGAGCAAAGCCTTCCAGAGGGAAGGATTATGTAGTTTAAATTCCTCCACAGACAGTCTCCAGTGCCAGAGACAACTTTTCGTTCCAAAAGCCCAAACTTTCATAATAATGCTCACATTCAAAGCTATTTCTGGATGTTGAGGCTAATTTTAAGGTACTGAAAAAAATCAATACTTTGTATGGCTCAAGAATATTCTAGAGTTAAACTGTGATTTTTTTTTTTAATTCCCCTTAGGGGAAAAATAACACAAACTTACAGTTTGCCATGGGGAAACAGAATAGCATCATTTTGGGAAGAGAAAACCTATATTTAAAAAAAAGTAGAAGAAATGTTGTCTTAGTTTTGTTTTTGTTGCTGTGAAGAATCACCATAACCATGGCAACTCTTACAAAAGAATACATCTCAATGGGGATGGCTTGCAGTTCAGACATTTAGTCCGTTATCATCATGGCAGCATCCAGGCAGACGTGGTAGAGAAAGAGCTGACATTTCTACATCTTGATTCATAGGCAGCAGAAGGGGACTGTATCTCATTAGCAAGACTTGAGCATACATGAGACCTCAAAGCCTGCTTCCACGGTGACACACTTCCTTCAACAAGTCCACACCTATTCTAACAGGGCCACACCCCATGAGCCAAACATGCACCAACAACATGAGTTTATGGGGGCCATACCTATTCTAACCAGCACAGATGGTGACTCTTCTGGTTTTGGATTTCTTTGACAGAATCCAAAGACTTTACTTGGCTTACCTTCTGAAGGGGAGAAGCAGCAGCAGCAACTGGTAGAGCTGAAGCCAACTTTGGTTCAGAACAGATAAGACTGGTGTTGTGGCTCAGAAGACACTTCTCATGGAAATCAGGCGGCATGCTTGTCTTCTCAGGAGTTTTTCCTTGAGGAAGGATCTCCCTAAGGCTGCAGATGACTGCCTGACTGTGAAGGTGTCCCCACTTTGAGACAGGGATCAGTACCTCTCGCTTGTGTGAGTTGCACATGTTTTTGGCCATGTACACGTGCATACAAGTACATAGGTACATGTGTGTGGAGGTCAGAGATCCATGCTAGGTGTCTTCTTCAGTTGTTCTTCACTTTGGTTTTTTGAGAGAGTCTCTCACTGAACCTGGAGTTCAGCACTTAAGCTAGGTTGGCTGGCCAGTGATCTCTGGGAAACTACCCGTCTCTACAGTCCTCAGTGCTGGGCTTATAGGAACATGCTGTTGTGCCTGGCCTTTGGGTGAGTCCTGGAGTGTAGGACTCAGGCACTCATGCTTACATGCCTTTACTGAGTGAGCCATTTGCACAGTTCATGTTCTTTTCAAAGGGGGCCAATACTTGGGATTGAATTCAATGCTTTTCATAAGCTAGGCAAGTGCTCTCCCATGGACTGGCCTCCCTAGCCCTTGACTTTTTAAACACGATTTCTTGTTGTATAGCACAGGCTACCCTCAAACTCAGGATCCTCCTATTTCTGTCTCCTATAGGCTGAGACTACAGGCCTATCCAACCATGCCCAGCTATATCACATCTCTAAAATTTTTTATATCAGGATTATAATATTTCTGGGATTTGACTTCTGCCCTATTTGTTTTCTTTCCTAATAGACAATTGCTACCTGATTATGATTCAAACTCAGGTCCTCATGCTTGCACAAGGCTACCCTTTAATCCACCGAGCCACATCCCCATTCCCACTCTAAGTAGGATTGCTTTGGTGAAAAACGTTGTAATTATGGATACTTTTTCAAAGCCTATAAACATATTTGGAAAGCTTTGTAAGCTAGAAAGCAGGATCTGTGGAGCAGGTGAGAGAGTCTTGTTGGGTTGTGAACTGGCCTCTAGGCATCTTGTGTGGGATTGAGTGCTCTCCCCTGACAAGTCTAGAAAACACCAACCCAACAGCTGGGATGCTGTTTAATGACCAAGCTAATGGTTACAGGTGCATCCACGGATTGCAGCAGCTTGATGGGAATCCAGCAGAAACCAGAGCACTTCCTCCCACACGTTGAGATTGCATTCCAAGGAGTAGCCTGCACACGGAGCTTTCTTTACTTTAGAGAATAACCCTCCTCCCAAACAAAATATTTTCATTTTTTCCCTTTATTCATCAATTAAAAAATATTATTCCTTGTGGTTCAGTTAGAGAGAAAAAAAAAACTGGTCTAAATCCTGGCCTAAATGTTGATTTTCCACCCCCTTAATTCACTAGCTCTGTAGTGAGAAAGAACCGTGGAGGTGGGCTTTGGGAGGAAAGGAAGTGAGCATATTCTGTGAAGAATGATGCTCTGACACACTTCACTCCTCTCCCTGCATTTTATCTACCCCAGTATGAATAATAAGGGTAAATGACATTATTTATGTATAATTCTTTCCTCTCCTCTCTTGCCACCTCTTTATTGTGGGCTGAATGGTCTCTCCTGCACATCTCTCCTTCATTTGGGCCGGAGCAGTGAAGTGGGCCGGATGAGTGTGGCTCTGGCTGATGGCTTTAAGAGACCTCACATGTTCCCTCCTTCTGTCCTGGAGCTTGGACTGCCTTGGAATCTGTTCTCTATGTGTGTCTCTTTACCTTGGTCTCTTTCTCTATTTTTGTCTCTGTCTCTCTCTGTGTCTTTTTAGATCACCATGCCAGTAGGACAGAAGAAAGATGGTTGGGAACAATCTAGACTAATCAGTTATGTGTCTCAGTCTGGTACACAATCTGGTTGCAGTTACACAGGATGCATGTAGGTAGAAAAATACCATATGGACAACCCCACCTTCTGGGCACAGTGGACTGGAAAACAGAGGAATTTGACCCAAGGGAAGCCAGTGTGGGGCTGGCCAGCTGTCTGTCAGAGCCTTCCCAGGCAAAGCTGATGCTGACTAAACCAGACTCAACTGAAGGCCTCTTAAGGGACTTGTAATGGAGGCTAGCTGAGAGGGAAGTGGACTTACCAAGGGAAGTTGAGGCAGCCGCAGGGAAGCTTTCTGCCACATGAGTCCTGGGTGCAAGAACACAGTTCAAAGTTGTTACGAAGGCCTGGGAGTGGAGCAGCCTGTGATGGGCACCCAAATGTATTGTGCTTCTCACTCTCAGTAAGAGACACTTCCGGCACTAAGTCCTGGTGTCTCTGAGGTCTGGCTTGTGGGAGCTGAGTGCGTGCATTCTCTTGAGATGTTCATCACCCTCATTGCTCCATGCAGCTTCTGTATAACACCCTCTTGCTTCAGATAATGTGAACTTCCTTCATTGTAAACAGAAAGACCCCAGCTACTATAGAGTCTATTTCTACCCCGCTCCCTAACAGCTGCATGTCCGGACTATTGGGTGCTCAAACATGATCGTCTTCTAGGGAGGGAAGACCCAGCTAGCTGCCTACTTTTTTGCTTCACGCCCTCTATAGCTGCTTCTCCTGTTCACATCCCTCCCTCCTAGGAAGGTGTGGGATGGCTGGGCACATAGGAAGAGGGGAAGGGTGGGTAAGTTTCAAAATTCTCCAAGACCCTTGGAAAAGTTAAAAAACCCAGCAGGGCCTGATTTATGGATTCGAGTGCCCATCTGGATTATTTTTAATAATTAAAGTAGTTGTTGACAATTCTGTATACTCTCACTTCTCAGCCTCTCTTTAGTCTCTACCTCACTCCCATCCCCTTTCTCTCCTCCCTGGGGTCCCTTTTCCCACACTGATGTCCTTATGCTTTGGTTTATGACCCACTGACTTTAACTAGCGATGTCTGTGTGGCTATAGGCACCCCTGGATGGTCCCATATGATCCTCTTACAGAAATGTTTCCAGTTAGGGCTTGAGGATTCTTGCTCACTTTGGATGGAGAATGTCCCGTTGACATTGGTCCAGTGAGTGTGGCTTGGGGAACCTTTTCAGGAAGTCTTCCTGAAACCCCATCATGACTATTTATTCATCTTTATTGGTCTGGGCTTTCTGGCAACCACAGTGTGGTATTTGTGTAAATACCCATCAGGCATGCCTTGCCATGTCCTGTACATAGAAACGCCACAGTAGTTAACTCTGTCTAAAGGATTATTTCAGAGACATGTAGTGGAGAAAGTGATTCATGTTTCTTGTCAGGGGTCCCAGTTTCCGAGCCACACCTGAGTATATCTGGCAAAAGAAACCCTACAGAAGTTATGATAAGTTGTATTTTTGGTCTTTAAAGATTATATAGCTAGAAAAATGAGAGACTCTCCCTCATTTGTTTGGCACCTTCTGTGTGTACTACTAATGTCCGAGTATGCATTTATTAAGCACTCTATGTCTGAATTGCTTAACAGTAGGGTACATTGAAAGAGACACATCCCTGGGTCAGCTCAATGCTGGGTGTTCATCACAGAGCACACTTACAAACCTTCATGCCATGTGTTTTTCACTGGCCATAATCACTTCCTATTTGTAATTAATAAAAATAATAATGATAATAATAATAATATTCAAGACAGGGTTTCTCTGTGTAGCCCTGACTGTCCTGAAACTCACTCTATAGACCAGGCTGGCATAGAGCTCAGAGATCCTCCTGCCTTTGTCTCCCAAATGCTGCAAATAAAGGCATGTGCCACCATACCTAGCTAATTTAATTTTTAAATTGGCAAAGAAAGAATTAGATATCATTATGCCATTTTCAAACAAAATGCTTCATTAGATTCTCCCCTTCCCCTTGACCTCATATAACCCACCTTCTAACCTCTCAGTAACCCAGCCTTCCTTTCCACCTTCATGATCTATGTGTCTTATTACACACACACACATACATACACACACACACACACACACACACACACACTCACTCTATACACCTAGGACCTATATATGAGAAAAGGAAACTATGCTTTTTTTGTCTTTCTGTGTTTGGGTTACTACATTCAATATAATGCTTTCCAGATCTGCTTATTTTTTTCTGAAAATTTCATAGTTGTTTTGTGGCTGAATAAAATTTTATTGCATTTAGGTAGCACATTTTTATTATCCATTCGTCTGTTGATGGACATCTAGACTGCTTCCAAGTTCCTTGCTGTTGTGAATAGAGCAGTGATGAACAGGGTGTGCCAGTGTCTCTGTGGTGGGATATGGAGTTGCTTGGGCATATGCCCAGGAATGATATGGCTCAGCATATATGACAATGCTATTTTTAATTTTTGAGAAACTCCTCTTACTCAATTCCGTAATAGCTATATCAGTTTGCTCTCACAGTGGCAGTGAACAAGTAGTCCTCTGTCGCACAGCCTTGCTATTTGTTGTCCAATTTCTTGGTGACAGCCATTCTGCCTGGGAGAATGTGGGTGTATCAAGATAGTCTTAATTGGATTTTCCTGATGGTTAGAGATGTTGAACACCTTAAGAACACACATTGGATGTTTGTGTTTCATCTTTTGAAGATTATCTATTTTGTTAGCTCATCTGTTGAATTGCAATGTTTTGGGTTTTTTTTTTTAATTCTGGGTATTGGGTTCTTGTTTCAAGAATAGCTAGCAAAGATTTCTTTCCATTTTGTAGATTTCAACGTGATTTCTTAGTGCAAACAAGAGAGTCAGTCAAAACAAGCTGTGTGAGGCTACTCCTGGTGGGACACAGCATGCTGGTTTCAGGAAACTTAGCTTTATAATAATACATTCTAAAAATAACAAAATCTATAGAATAATAAACACATATAAAGCATTAACAGTAGTTTCTTATCATCAAGTATAGGTATTACATATAATTGTATGTTTTAAAAATTGCCTTTATTTATTGATATATTTATTTGTGTGTGTGTGTGTGTGTGTATGTGTGTGTGTGTGTGTGTGTGTACGCTCATTTATGTGTCTGGTTGAGCTCAAGCTGTTGGATGTGTGAAATGATTAGAGAGCAACTTTGGAAGTCAGGTTTTTTTATACCATGTGGGTCCCAGGGATCAAATCATATCCTTAGGCTCGATGCAGGCACTGTTACTGTTGAAGACCTCATAATGGTCTGATTTTACTTGTCTGCCAATGACAGCACAGGACACATGTGTATGTCATCATTATCACACATCTGAGTAGAGTATTGCATCAGATCTTAATGATATCACTAAACAATAGGGATTGGTTAGTTCCATTATAATCTATGATGAGACCACTGTTTACTATGTGATGTGTCACCAGCTCAGGAGTCATTATGAGACTAACAGTATTAGTACATCATCTTGACCATTTAAAATGTTATTCATAGAAGTTTAACAGAAACCACAAATATAAATTAAAATGGCCACAACAGATCAGTAATTCTAAAAAGTACTATTTTACTACTTTGTCTAAGTTAGTTTTAGGTGACTGGGGAGCCAAAGTTCAATTACATTTTGAGAATTTGTGAATTTTGTGAGCTGTAGGAATTTTGTGTTTCTTACCTGTATATGGAGTTATTATTAAGCACTCTTCAGTTTCACAGAAATAATTCAAACATTGAAGAAGCTTTTTCTGATCTACGATCCCTTTCATCTAGATTTCACCTCTTGAGGAAAGAAGTATGGAGTTGGTTTTTGATGTATCTTAAAGTCACTATAATACTCATCAGAGGATGGTCTGTCTTGATGAGGCAAAACCAAACCAAAACACACACACACACACACACACACACACACACACACACACACATACACACCAACAAAAACAAGCAAGTTGAAAATGAGTAACCTCAAAAGAATTAGCTTACATCCTGAAAAATGATTTGTAATTACATAAAATTAATTTATTTATTCATATTGGCAATGAATCATCTTAAAATTTTATTTATTGTATGATAGTGGAGATGAAATTCTATCATTTGAAACAGGGAAAGTTTTCCTAATGATGAGACCTATTGAATTTGGCAGTAATCCCTTGAGAGAGTACTCGGGGCCATGGATGGAATCACTTAAAGGTGAACCAGAGAGAAGTTTATGTGGAGACAAAATGAAGAAAGTGATATGAGCAGTGTCCTACAAGCTTGGACTCCCTGCTGCTGTAATACTAAATCAGTTGTGAGACTGAAAACTCCTAATTGTCTATACAACACATTACGTTGGCATATTTTCCTTTAAGTTTGGGTCAACTAGCAAGAGTTGTTTTGGTAATTGCAATTGCAAAAGTGTGAATATTCAACTTTTATAGAGCTTCTTAAAGCAAAATGCATTCAATTTCAATGTTGTTTCTGTTACCTGTGTTTCTTTTTGTTTGTTTATAAGAAACAATTAGAGACCATCAGGGTACATTAAGGCATCTATTGTTTGCCTGGTAGTACCAGTGACTTAGATGCCTATTGAGGGCCTATTGAGGCCTTCTTTCTCTTCTCTGCTTCATTTGTGTGTGTGTGTGTGAGTGTGTGTGTGTGAGACAGAGAGAGAGAGAGAGAGAGAGAGAGAGAGAGAGAGAGAGAGAGAGAGAAGTCCTAGTAGGGAACGTGCAGGTGGGTATGAATATGAGTGTACGTATGAGGACATCAGCAGCCAACCAGTATGTTGGGCTACATAGTTTGTTTACTTTGTTAAAGATGGCGTCTGTATTGGCCTGAAGCTCACCAAGTAGGCTAGGCTGCCTCTTTTTACCTTCACAGCGCTGGATTTCACATGTGTGCTATCACACCTAGCTTTATTTTTTGTGTGGGTCCTGGGGGGTACACTCAATACCTCATGCTTCCAAGGCAAGCACTTCATTGATGGAGACATCTCCCCAGCCCCTTTGTTCTGCCTTTTGGACATTCTTTTCCTTTTATACATAATTTATAGTCACAAAGCGTTCTAGTGCATTTTATCCCATGCATCTCTCTGTCTTTGGTGTTATAGACTATTTCCAAGTCAAGTTATGATGGTAACAGAAGCTTCAGACTAGTCAACTCCTTTAAAGTTGTATGGCTTGCACCATGAGTCACTGGGTACGAGTCATCCATCCCTCTGTCCTTCCCACTTGTCTTCCTGTGAGCTCTGAAGCCTCAGTTTCTGTCGCCTTGCTCACTGCTCTTCCTTGTCACACCTACCTCTATCCCTCTGTACTGTTTTTCATCAACAAGGATGGACACTTAACTAGTAGGACATTAGTTATAGATAGGAGAGAATAAGAGATGAATAAGAGAGGGCATACTTTTTTTTTTTTTTAAACATTTTGACTGAGGTAAAAGGAAGGTGTCAAGGTAGAGAGGCATCTGCAGACAGAAGGACACAGGATCAAGAGGACTGGGTCTCTGCCATTCATCTGGACTTAGGGAGACAAAAGTTGGAAAGGGAAAGGGCATCCTAAGGATGGCTGTCAGGGAAAGCAGGAAGAAAGTTTTGTAGGGGATGAATCTGCATGTGAAGGAGGGAAGTGTAGTCATGGAGACACTGGCATTATGGCTTGGCTAATCCCTGGCTGTCCATGTGGGTGTGGCTGAAGATGAGGGCCAGTTGTGTCTAAATAGAAAAGGTCTTCATCTACTTTAAAGGAGTTTGATTTTTGTCAGAGCTATTTGTAATAAGAACTATATAAGTGCTATAGGATCCTATTTATTAGAGTGAACATTGGAGATGAGCTAAGATCTGTGAAGGAAAGAGCCTCCCCTGAGGCTTGTGGGCAAGTCTTGGAATTTGTTGATTGGTAAATGCATATCCCAGTAGCCGTCTGTCTGTTTAGTCAGCCTTTCTCCTCCACATACAAGCAAGCTGACGCTATTTCTGGGAATGGTGAGTGACAGAGCAATGGCAAATGTCTCCACTCACTTGCTTTCTGAAAAACAACAAATGTGGAGATAAATAAAACCTAATTCCATTCCAAAATTAAGGGGCAGAAAATCTGAGTCACATAAGACGTATTCAAGCACTATGTCCTGCAGACTGGCTACATGGTGTGGGTATAGGCGGGTGAGTGCTGATTTCTCTGTCTTGTTCTGCTTGACAGCGAAGATGTCATCTTTGTGAGCTCCTTTTCTGCCTCCTCTGCACCCAAGGCCATGCCCTGGTGTCTGAAGCATGTGCTTCAGCTACTAGCCTGGAATCCTTAGGGAGGTAGAGATCTTTCACATATAAAAAAAAACGACATCAATGTTTTCCCCCTTGGGAGACAAACTAATAAAGTAATATCCTGAACCAGAATGCCTCTTACTATCTGCTCACCTGCAAACAAGCAAAACAAAACAAAACAAAAACTATGAATAAACTACTAACTCTCCCTGAATATTTTAGTTTATGGTTATTGATTGCTTCCTCCATCCAGCTTAAGAAAATGGGTCTAGTGAACTTCTTTTCTTCTTATTGTTCTCCCTCTCTCTCCTCCTTCTCTTCTTCTCCTTCTTTCCTCTTCCTCCTCTTCCTCTTCCTCCTCCTCCTTTTTCTTCCTTCTCCTCCTCCTCCTCTACCTCTTCCCCCTCCTCTTCTTCCTCCTCCTCTTTCCTCCTCTTTTTCCTCCTTTTAACAGAATAAGGACCTGTCTTCTTTCAAAGGTATTTTTCTTTAACTTTTGAGTCACAACAATCCATATCCCATTGTCTATTGTGGATGGGACACACTGGTATGTTCGAGAAATATTCAGAATTAGAGGTGGGGTCTTCCAGATATATTCTGGGCAGATGAGTTCTGGAGGAAGTGTTAGAATAAACATCATAGAACCACTAGCTGTGGTCACAGGAACATAGGAACAAGGTATGCGCCCTGTCTCTGTTTTTAGTTAGTGGGGCCTGGATTGTAGAGTCATGTCTGCCACTGAACTACAGTCTAGAATTTCTCCTGAACCTTGCTGGGCATTCTTTGTCCCTAAACTGAAGAAGTATGTCTAGGTCATTCAGGGTCTATAAGGTCAAAGAAAACTATTTTACAAAAAAAGCTCAGAGAATGAAAATGTCAAAAACTCATTAGTGTGTTTTGCTAGTTTAGTTTATGACTGACTGTGTTTTCTTTCTTGAAACATTGGGTCAGCTCCTGCTGGGTGAGTAAACTATGTTTTGAGTAAGAGTCTTTTGACTAGAAAATGTATTGTATCTTCAGAAATACTGGATTTTATTAAACGGATGGAAATAGGATTTTTTCTTCTATTTGTAAAGGAGAAAATGATATTAAAGGTGATAAAAATACAAGAAGAACAATGTAAGATCAAAGGAATGCCAAATGCTCAAGATGTGGTCTTTTTAAATGTATTACATTCTCAAAAAATTGTATAATAAGTGTTTAAAAACTGTACTTTTTCAAAGGGTCCATCACAGCAGGAGAGGTGGTTGAGGCAGGATTAATGGTAAGTCTAGGGAAAATCAGAGTTGTCAATTTTTGTTGTTGTTATTTGTATTTAGTTGTGGTGTGTATGTATACTCATATGTATGTGGGCATGCATACATTCATGTTCAAGTGCAAGTGTGTGAAGATCTGAGGTTGGTTTTGAGTGGTTTCCTTGATTGCATGCTTTAGTTTTTGAGGCAGGGGCTCTCCCTACAGTTGGAGCTTGTAGATTCTGGCTCCTCTAGATCATTGCTTTGCCTTGAGGATTCCCCATCTGTCTCTCACAAGTACTGGGATTACAGGTGGGCTAAAATACCCACCTGGATTTTCCTTGGGTTCTGGGCATCCTTACTCTTCTTGCCCTACAAGCACTTTACCAGCTGAGCAGTCTTAATTCTCCATTCAAAGTAAAACACAGATTGAATGCATGAGGTAGGAAATTAGACCTGAAATACATGGAAATAGATAAAGCCTTGTATCTTCATGGATGTTCTTTTGGCTAGGCTGTCTCTCTGAGCTTAGAACCAAAGTGTCTTTGTCTTTTGGGGTGAACATTATCACTACTTCCCTAAGAGTTATTACATCTGGACAATGATGTGTTAACAGTGAATGAATCCATAGTAAGTCAGAAATATATAAAAAACCAAACACCTTAAAGACCCCAGATTTTATCTTTGAAATAAAAGGAATCTTCTATCAAATGACTGGTAACAAAATTGTTTTTCTTTTGAAAATGTGCTGAGAAGTTCTATTTCCTGTTACCTAGGTCATTATTTCTTTTGGTTTTATTTAATTTAAAAATTGTTTTACTTTAAAAAATCATTAGCTATTTTGATAATGTTTTAATGATTTAGGGAAAGTATTTTTAATAACTGCAGAATTTGCAAGACATAATGGCTTCTGTTTTCTCTTGCTCTAACATACTGGTAGTTGAAATACTTCTCTAGGCAAGTGTATATATAGCAAATATATTTTAAGGGTAAAGGTTTCATATGTGTGTCATTTAATTCCCCACAGGCAAATATTAATATTTATTTAATTTCATGTCATGTCCAATTTTCATTCTATTATTGCTGGAGCACTTGGTTATTTTTGTGGAGTTTATATTCTTGTGGTACTAATAAAAAGAAACAAAAGAAACTTACATCAAATAGAAAATGCAAAGTACAATTAGGCAACATGGGGTGGTATTGCAATTTTATCTTTGGTTGCAGTGAGGGACTTCTCTGATAAACTGATGGGAGAAGACTTGAAGAACACGAGAGAAGTAGCTATGTGTGTCTGTAGAAGGATATTCCAGCTGAGGGAGCAAGTACCAAGACTGGAGACAGGAGTGTAAGTGTTTGGGGAATGGTGAGGAAACCAGAGTGGAGGGTGGGCAGAGTTGTGGGCGTGGCTCCACAGGTTTTGAAAAGGCCTTTGGCTTATACCTTCATTGAAGGAGACTCCATGAAAGGGAGGAGAACCATGCTGTGACTGTTCTTAGGAAAGGGTACACTGGATGCTGTGAGGAGAGTGAGAGGAGGGGATGGTGGAAAGCAGTGTCCAGATAGGAATCAGCTGAAACAGTCTAGGTGAAGTGATGGGGCACTGCAGCAGATGTTTCCAGGGACCAGAGGAGCTGCTGATGCTTCCTAAATGACAACTAGCAAACAGAATTTGCTGGCATATTGCTGTCAGATGACAGAATAAAAAAGAACAAGATTGGATATAGGGAAGAGAGCTTAGTTCTTGGATATGTTTGTTTGACTAAGAACATGAACCCAGCAGAGTATGTAGTTGGCTTGGTGTGTGTGTGTGTGTGTGTGTGTGTGTGTGTGTGTGTGTGTGTGTATCTATATAGACACATATATTTATGTGTGCGCATATGCATTTAGAGTGCTTCCCATACGATATGAATAAACACATTTGTACAAGATTAAGGTGATATTGGCTACTGTTACATGTTACTCCACAGAAATCCATAGATGGTGTTTATGTCCATGAAACAGCACAGGATAGAGTCATCTACTGATTTAGTATAAGGAGAAGAAAGCTACAAAGGCTGGGCTCTGGGGCTGTCCCATGGGCTGAATCGTGAGGATGAGAGATGAGAAGGTCAAGGAAAGAGTGAGCCATAAGCAATTAGGATAACTTAGAAGTCAAATGAGGAATATGCATCACAAGGTGTGTGTGTTTTATAGTGTGTCATATATAGTAGACGTTGGAACAAGAGAGATCAGAGGATTTGTTGTTGGATTTGACAGTGTGCAGTTCTCTGGTAACCATCCTAAAGGCAGGTATAATGAAGTGTTAACAGCAAAGCCTGGTTGGTTTTGACAAACTGAAGATGAAATGGTAAGAGAGTCAGAAGATAGCTTTTGTATGTGAGAGGGCACAGTGAAAAACTGATAACATGAACACTAGGTGATGTGGTTAATATAAATAAGAGAGACCATAGAGAAAAAGCAGACTGAACATGGCAAGCACATGGACATGGCCAGGCCTGGAGAGCAGGGGAGAATAGTGGAGGAATAGAGATAGCAAGAGAGCTAGGGAATGGAGCAGGGGCTGGAGGATAAGAAAGAGGAAGAGTTAGAGAGTGCGCTAAGGGAGAATAGCCCTGTTATAAGGATGAGGAGCTGGGGGGAAGAGCTAGGATGCTAACATGGACTTAGAATAGGTACCTGAGGGAGCCTGGAGGCCAGCGTGGGCTTTGACATGCTGATGGACACCACAGTAGCCATTTGTCCCCTCTGCCAGAGGTAAGAGGATTCTCTCTTTGGCAGATGGAACCAGTTTCACAAGTTCCTGAGCAATACTGACTTTTATCTAATGGTCAGAAATCCTGTAGTCTAGGTTGAGCTGGACCTAGACTCAGTATTGCTGCTTTGGGAAGGAATGGGGCACCCTTTGGACCTGGTAGTTTTGTATTGAGGAGGTTAGAGAAGTGGGAACATTGTCTGGAAGAGAGTGGAGTAGAATAGACTAGAATTACATGAGAACAATACAGCATGATTGCTTGCTAATGAGGACGAAAGGGTGTGGGTGTGGGATCTCTGAGAAGGCCAGAGTGGACAGCGTCTTGTGCCCAGAGGAGGAATTGACCTTGGGTGGGCTAACATTCTTCATTCGAAGAAAGGCAGGGGAACTTAGCCAGAGGTCATCTAATGAGTATGTGTCCTTAGATGCTCTCTTCTCAGTGAGAGTTAGGTAAGTGAGGCATAATGAGAACATGGGCTTGGTAGAGGCTGCAAATCTCAAATAGGTATTTGGAGGTGTTCATTTACATTTATGTTTTAAAACATTTGATTTCTGCT
Source organism: Mastomys natalensis (assembly GCA_021653895.1). Classification (NCBI taxonomy): domain Eukaryota; kingdom Metazoa; phylum Chordata; class Mammalia; order Rodentia; family Muridae; genus Mastomys; species Mastomys natalensis. Next base: position 1,215,013 of record JAJTUV010000549.1, on the reverse strand, counting down.
GTGTGTGTGTGTGTGTGTGTGTGTACTTGCAGAGGACTGAGGTCACCATCAGGAACCATCACACTTATTTTTTGAGATAGGATCTCTCACTATAGCCTAGAGGTAGGCCATTTGGTTAGGCTGGCCAGTCAGTGAGCCCAAGAGATCCGCCTGTCTCCATCCTTCCAGCTTTGAGATGACATGATCAAAGGTGCACAGCCTTGTTCACAACCTTTTCTCTTTTTAGTGTGGGTTCCCAGACCCTCATGTTTCCTTAGAAAGCACTCTGTCCGCTGAGCTACTCCTCAAACCCCTCATTTCTGCTTTTTGATAAGCTGTATCCTCAGGTCAGACACAGGAATTTATTATTTTGCTGAATATAATTTTCTACTTCTCTCTGTTCTTCCATAAGGCATTTTTCATAACTGACTATAAGTAGAAGGAAATTTTTATTTATGTGTGTGCACTCTGGAGAAAAACATAACCAGCATGCTATTCCCTCTAGTGACTATTAAGGGAGAACTGGGAAGGGAGAGAAAGGTCAACGGTCATTGGAGTTGAGTCACCTGTGTGGCAAGGAGGACCTGCACAAACTCAGAGTAGAAATCTCATAGGATATTCTTTCTAGGAGGATTGTGCAATCCTGTTCATTACCCCATGAGGTTATAGATTTGATGTTAATTGAACATTCTTTTAATAATCTAGAAGGAGTTAAATCTAGAGCTGAATGATAAAGCCCTATTGGGCTAAACTGCATTGGATACTCTAAATATTTCTCCTTCAAAGAATTCTTGGCTTGAGGCAAGAGGTGGACTGCAAGTGGGTGCATGACCTGTTGGCTCAGCCTCTCTCTTGCTGAGTTGGGAGAATGTGTTACCTATATTGACCGATCCTGTGGTCTCTTCAGATGCGCTTCAGTTAATGGCAGGATGATGGCATTTCATCTGAGAGGCTGCCTCTGATGGACGTTGCCTGTGCTCTCTGGTTCCTGTCGTTTAAGTTGGATGACTGCTGACACGCTGGAGCTGCATTCTGAGTGAATGCTAAGGGGGCCGTATTTGTTCATGACATCTGAAGTGAGGCTTAAACTTGTTACATTTATTTCTCTGGCTGCCTTGGTTTTTGGTCGCATCTTGATCCAATGACTGACCCATGGCAAGTGAACTCTTTTCTAGGCTGAAGTCCATTTGTCAGAAACAATTTCCATAGTTTTGAATTTTCTCTTTGGGTAGCAATTGTGCAGCACAAATGAAAGCTTCCCCCCCCCCTTTAAAAAAATATAAATCTTGGGAGGGTATCAGCTTTACTTCCATGGCACTTGCTATTTATTCTGAATGTCTGTGGTTTGGTCTGAGCCAGGCATCAGTGCCTCTTCTTGGAGGTATAAGTTCACGCAGGGTCTGGCAGAAGTTGTAGACAGGATGTTGATTCTTGAGTGTCTTTGACTGACTGACTAGGAGGCCCAGCAGAGGTGCTACATGGCTCCAGGCAATCTCAACTTTTAGCCAAGGCCTCTAAAATTCAAGGTTTTAAAGTGCTTGCTTAAGATTGCTGGGGCTGATTTACCTACAAGGATCTTTTAAAATTACACTTGTTTTCTCTCAGAGAGAACAAGGGTAAGAGCTGTTCAGAGAGTGTCCTGCTGACTCCCGACTGGTCCCTTTTTTGCTTCTCAGATTTAGTATTTCTAGTCAGATAGGAGATGCTTTCCACCAGTATCTTCAACCACTGTTAGCCTTACTTTCTGATTATGAAGCAGGGCCTTAGACAGGAATGACCTCCAGCAATCTGTGAGTCCCAGTCCTCTGAGGGGCTCCTTGTGTTATGACAGTTCTGAGTCACTTCACTTATTTAACATTTGCTGGCAACCAGATACAAGACACAAGAGTCCCTCAGTAATAGTTGAGTCATGAGACTGTCTCCTATAGGCCAGTGGCCTTTGGAGGACAGCTCACATCCATGGTTAGTGACATCAGAGTAGACCCTTGGATGGTGACTAGTATAGGCTTTGACTCCCTGCATCTGAGGAAGTTGAAGCTCTCATTGGTAGGCCACAGTTTTGTGTACTTGAAATGTCAAGTCCTTCCTTAGGAAGATAGAAATGGTTTAGAGAACTCAGTGCTCATTTTAGACCCCGACAGGAATCTGAAGACCTGGTTAGTGTCAACTTTTTTTTATTTTTTTATTTTTCTGATGCTGATTTTGGACGGCTTGGTGTGGAAACCTCAGACTAATCATTATGAAGAATTAAATGTATTGTGATAAGACAAAAGGACCCACCAAGAATATCAGTGTCTATCTTAGAATTAGATTCTAGCAAAAAGCTTGTAAAACGTAAGAAGTATGAAAAAGCATGTATCTTCTGCTTCTCAGACAATATGAGAGTTGTAAAAATAGGGGATTAAGTCATATGATGCTGTCTTTGCATTTTGAAAAATCTGATGGTTCCGGCTCTATATATACATATACATATACACATACACACACACACACACACACACACACACACACACACACACACACACATAATAGGCTGGGAGAATCTCAAGTACTGCTGAAGTGACTACTGTAGCTCCAAGGTGAGGCAGGACTCATGGTTGACTGCTTGCTTTCTTTGGATGTCTCAGATCATATAAGCAAGTATAATTTAAGGGAATGGGTATCTGTAAAGCAGTTGCTGTTGCTACAAGTGAATGCTGGAGAGGACAGAATAGTTGGTACAGGGTTTTTCATTTCATTATTGTATGAGCCAGAAGAAATTCAAGTTTATATTCTTCTGAAGAGAGAAGATGTTGCCTGTCCATGTATACATCCCTCCCCACAACGTGGGCTTGTATTTATGCACAAAGTGTCCTCAAGATACTTGTAAGCGTGGTCTGACAACGTTGAGCCCTAGCTGATTTGTTTGTGCTACTGTTTAAAAAATAAATGGGAAGAATTCTGTTCAGCCTCTCACAGTATTCCATTGCATGATTTTAAATTTCTAGGGTAGATGCCCAGATAATTGGAAATATTCATGCGAAGTATTTAAAGTTGAGGACAGCAAATTGTTTCTTTAAATAAGGTTCTACTACATAGCCACACTCACCACTTGCATGCTGCTTTTAAAAACTCTTATATGATTGTGTCTGGGTGTGAGGGGAGGGGAGGGGAGGGGTCGCAGTGAAGGATAGAAAGGGCATCAGATGCCCTGGAGCTAGAGTAGGGAGTGTTTGTGGGCTGTCCAACAATGGGTACTTGGATCCAAACTGCAGTCCTCAGGATAGGGCAGCAAGCACTGAGACATCTTTCCAGCCCTCTAAACAGCTTGAACTGAGCCAGGATTCAAAGCTACCATGTATTTTTGGCTCAGTGCCCAGTTGTATGAGCCCTAAACAGCTTGGTACAGGTGCATTTGGGCTATGTCAGCAGTGCCAAGTAGTTCTGATAGTGTCCTTTGGCCTGTATTCCTCTGCTGCAAGTTCTGACAGCCATTGCTTATACAATGCCAGTTTTGAAGGATGCTGGAAATCCTATTTGCAAGTAAAATATCTATTTATTAAACTAATTCCTTCCTTTCTTCTTTTCTTCCTCTCTTCCTTCTTTTTTTAATTCCTTTTTTTCGCTTTCCTTAATATAGGGTCTGGCTATGTAGTCCTAGCTAGCCTAGTATTCACTGGGTAAAACAGTCTGGCCTTGAACGCACACCACTCTTTCAGCCTGTTTCCCAAGTTCTGAGATTACAAGTGTTTATCTTCATACCTGGCTTAAATGATTCATCTTGACCTCTAGGATTAGAACCTCTAGGGAAGGAAAATCATTTGAAAAGAACCGTGGGGCTTTTTTTCCTTCTGAAAAATTACAGGAACCAGGCAAACCCAGCTGATGGCTTTAAACTCCTTTAGCTTCATCTTTTTGATGGCCTGTCAGTTTGCTCAGAGCCTTTGAAGGGTTGTCATGTGGAAGAGGCATTGGATTGTGAGACAGGGAGACCTGCATTTGGACTAATAAGTTGCTTCAAGACCACATTTTCGTTTAGAAATCACTCCGTGCCTACGACAGGATTGGTCACGAGTGGCCCGTTGTAAGACTCAGTCAGATAAAGCCTAGAGGACCATTCAGTGCTTGTAATCCTATCAGTGTATGAGTGATGACTGTGTAGAAAAGTCTGCGAGGCCTCACTCCAACTTTGAAATTGTAATGGCTTCTCTGGTTAAAATTTGGTTTCTAAGTTGAGGTTTGAGCCACACTTTAATTTATTGTGAGTCTCTAGAGGCATCCTGGATGATTTTATGAAAATAGAATTCTTGTCAGGCTAAAGAAGTCGGGGCTGGGAGGGAAGGGTGAGATTGACTAGGCTTCTCTAGGCGCTGGTCCCCTTTGGAAGTTCCATGAAGACTGGCAAGGTAAAGACACTGTTTCTCAGAAGACTTAAAATTGGCACTGACACTGTCATCAGTTTCTGCCAACATTCCTACTTAATGCATTGGGGCTGGGAAAGAGGAGGGATTTGAATGAAGGTATATCACAGACAGAGAAGTCAAAATGGGGTGATAATCTTCCACAACGTAGATAGAGATGGAGCTGTGAAGAGCACAAGTGCTGAGCTCATGTTGTCTCAGAATAATTGTTCTGTGTTACCAAAAGCAGCCATAGATAATGACTGTGGCTGTGTTCCAATAAAACTTTATTGACAGAAACCAGGCGGTGGGTCAGTCAGGTTTGGCCTGTGGGCTAGAGTTGGCTGGTCCCACATGGAGACTTTGAAAGTTATGACTGGCTAGAAAATATCAGTTCCAGTTCTTTCATGTTTTAGAGCCATGTTGAAACTGAATGTAAAAAGTCCCATGAGAACTGAGCCAGGATTCAAAGCCACCGTGTATTTTTGGCTCAGTGCCTAGTTGTATGATACGGCGCTGCCTCAGCTGGCCTGTTTGATTATAACACTGGGCTTTTAAGAAAGTAACATGTGAAGGACAGAAGTCTCTTCAGGTGGTCTGCACAGGCTGGTAAGAGCTCAGGCTGATTTAACAGAGGTGAGCTGCTATCCCCACAACTGGTCCTAACTTTCTCTTTGATAAGCCCCGTGCAGAGGAAAACAGAATATGGTTTTAGAAACTCGTATGCACCAATGATGTCCCTGACGTGTGAGAAAGAAATGGGCTCCTGCAGCTGCGTCATACATAGGATGTGATCACTTCATCGAGAGTGCCAGGAGATTTGAGACAGATGTTTTCAGACATGCCGCATGCCTGAAACATTTCCAGGGGTCAGGCTGCAAATAGTGACTTAATAAGTGGAGGAACGGGGAAGTATGCATGTTGAGGACACAGGAGCTCATTCACCACTAGGTGCGGGGGGCCAACCCCCTTTGCATTACATCTGCCCGTCGGGGTTGGCTCTTTAATCTGCCTTGCCCTGGATGTTGCTCTTTGTCTCCCCGTGAATAAAGTGCAGCATTGTGGTTAGTAATCCCACTCCAGTGACTCGACTTCAAATGTGGTTTTGGAGTGCATCCCGGAGTTCTGTTTGTTAAGCTTCCTACTCCTGTTTCAGAGACACCACTGGATAGAGAGAGAGCAGCGAGCAGAGCAGGCTTCCCTCTGCCTGAAACCTGTCCGGCTGTGGGCTCTCCTTCCCTCTCTTTTCCCTTTTCTTTTTCCTTTTTTTTTTTTTTTTTTGGTTGAAATTTTTTTCCAAGGCAAGTTCATGGATACTAAGCTGATATGTTTGTTGTTCTTTTTCTGTCTGCCTCTGCTCCTAGTGAGTAACCACACTGGTCGCATCAAGGTGGTCTTTACTCCGAGCATCTGTAAAGTGACCTGCACCAAGGGCAACTGTCAGAACAGCTGCCAGAAGGGGAATACCACCACTCTCATTAGTGAGAACGGCCATGCAGCCGACACCCTGACAGCCACGAACTTCCGAGTGGGTGAGTTCCTCCGTGGTCCCTAACTGTCCCTACCTCCACTAATTTTATGAGACTAGAACACTCGGTTTCCCTTCCATTCACATGCCTCTCTGTTTGAACAGCTTTCTATCTCTGAAGGGGGAACGTGCTCTTTTTACGAGGTCTTTTAAGTTGCTTTTTTTGAAATATTTTTCAGCCTGACTTTTGGCTTCTTGGGGAAATGGCAACTAAAGTATTCTCCCTTATGACTTAGCATCTCCCGGCTGTGTGGTAATGGGAGGGTACAGAACAGATTGGAAGACAGTGAGTGTCTAGGTGAGACCTGGATGTCTATCTTGCACTGTTTGGTTTCAGATTTTTATCACCTTATCAATAAGTTGGACTGGCATTAGATTGGACCATTTCTATAACCTGGAAAGCTGTAATGAAATTCAAAGGTTTTCCTTCATAAATAATGAAGCTCCTAAATTTTTTTTTTCTCTTAAAACTATCAAAATCTGGACTTTTATTTAGGAAGAACGCGGACTTGTTCTGCCACGGGTCTGCTGTGTGTCATGAGGCAGAATTGTAGATTGATGTATAAGATGAATGTGCACGAGAGAGACTAGTGGATTGCTGTCAGCCCACAAAAACTTTAAATGTAAACTAGTAGTTACTGACTGCATAAATGGGATTTTTCCTCTTTTAAAATTCTGTTTCTTTTCTGCATTTTTGAAAGTGGAGAAAGCATTGCGGTCTCTGAAAGCTGTCATGGTGCCATGCCATCATGCAATACAGTATTTTTGTCACTCAGAAAAAGACCTTTTATTATTTTTTGACCAATTATGGCTTGCCATGTGTACTCAAATAATCCAGACACCCGTGTTACTTTCTGAGTTACTCACAAGAATAACCGAAATGTCAGACAGATAATAACACTGGCTAGATCTGGTCTTTTTATGGAATATTGCTGTTTAGTCTTGGGAGTGTGTATCTAAGGGGTGCAGGAAAGGGATGCTATTTCAAACTGATTTTCATCAAGACAAAATACAAAGGGCAGCCTGAAGCCCTTTCTGGTGCTTTGGTTAGTCTGCTACAGTGTGGGAACTCTAAATGAGGCTGAAGCAGTGTTATTGATCATTTGTACTTGGGGGAAAAACGTATGTGCCCATGAGTATGATACCAGGTATTGTCATTTTCCTGGTGGAGACTGGTGTGCTTGGGAACATTTTAAGGAGGATTGAGCTATGAGATGCCAAGTGGCACAGACTGCTTAACAGGCCAGGGAAGTGTGCTGAAGTGGGGGCAGACAGCTGGACTGGAGGCTTCATTCTGGTGCTGTCCAGGGAGTCCATAGGACATGCCATTTAGGATTTTGGGGACTCAGTTTTTCTCATCCCTAAAGTAAATAAAACTATATGTAGTGATTCCTAAAACTTACCTTTAAAATATTCCATTGTGAGATGTTATTCTATCTATCTATCTATTATCTATTTATCTATTATCTATCTATCAGTCATAGTGGGGATTCAATGTGGAGTCTTGTGTATGCTAGGCAAATGCTCTAATACAGACTTAAATTCTCTGTCATCTTATGGCTTTTAAAATCAGCAGTAAATAGTATTATTTTCTGGTCTTGCTTTTCTTTTCTTTTCCTTTCCTTTCCTTTCTTTTAACAAGGAGAGGAAGGGAGAGGGTTATTCCCGACAGGAGCTACTGGACTTGGTAACCTTTTCTCATTTCACTTTTTGCGGTTCGATTCCTTCCTCCCTGTTCCCCCTCCATGGTCATCAGCATCGTCCGAGCCCCTGGCTTTTAGGGTGAATGTTTACAGTAGCAGGGACGAGGTAATTGAATGGGTAGTCGTTTTTTCTGGCTTGCACTATATTCATTTTGAAATAAATATTTGAAGGCACTGAAAACAGAGGAAGTCTGCTTGTTAATGCACGCTGTACACTCTCCTTGGCAGCTGCCCAGCTGTTTAGGGGCAGATCACACACAGCCCATTGAGAATGTAGTGTACTGCACCACACAGTAATGTGCAAAAACAGTTCAGAATCAGATCTCAGCCCTCCACAAAAAGGATTGACTTGGCATTTAACTTTTCAAAAGTTTAAGCACATTTAAAAATTTAAAAACTCTATTTACAATGAGTACTTTCTCAATGGAAACTATGAGAAATCTTTCCATTTCCCTCCAGTGTTATGTTATTGTTCTATTTCAGCTCAAATATTAGACAACTCGAAGAACATGTTTTGCAATTTATCTTTATTGAAAAGAGATGACTTAGCAAACTTATAAAGTGTGATCCTTCAAAATCACAAAAAACCTGAAAAGTATTATTTACATGCTTTGGTCTCTTATGGACTTTGCTGGTGTATTATAATTTTATTACTTGTAAAGAGTAGTTTTCTAATTCATTTTTTCTCACTGTGTACTTTTTATATAAGGTCATATATCTTTTGACAAATAAGACATATGTGTGGAAAAATAGTATAATTTGAAGAAAATTCAAATGCTCATAGATTGCTAACTGGCTTTGGCTTGCTATATTTGAAAGTACTAAAGGGGTTGGCCCAGCATGCTTTTCTGAGGAATTTCAGTTTTCATGGGCCCTGTGGCCTCTGTCATAGGGCTTCCATCTGCTGCTGTGTAGGGATGAAGCCGAGACAGTATGTAGGAGAGCAGATGCTGTGCCCCAGTGGCAGTTGGTATGCAGAGTTTATCCTAAGTTCAAGTTTGTGGATCTGTGCCCCAAGGAGCTAAAACAATTCAAAGAAAATCACACGAAGTTCACAGGATGCGTTTCATGAAATGAGTCACAGTAGACAAAATTTGTAACATTTTCTTGGTGATTTACATTTCTCTGAATGGAGTGGAACAAATCTTACCAGCACCCAACTTTTGCAAGAAGGAAACAGGCACAGACAGTTAAGTGAGCTGGGCTTAGACACACAAGCCAGCTGCTTAGCTAAAAGTGGAAGTATTGTTTTTGTCATCTGCATAGTTGCTTCCCTGGAGTTTGACTTCAGGGAACCAGAGGGTTAGGGAGAGAGGTGGGAGATCAGAGAGGGAGGGGGAGGGAGAGTGTATGAATTAAGGAGGGACAGGGAGAATATTGAATTAACTGAGCCTAGTACTAAAGGCCAGAAGCTTGATTTCGGTATAGCCATACTCTGGTCCTGGATGCTCTCTGGTCCAGGCTACCCCATCCACTCCAGGCAATCACCAATGGACCTTGCAGAGGATTGCTCTGGAGCAGGCCCTGCCTTTCCAGGCTGGCCTTCTGTGCTGTATACACTGCATGTTGGGCTCGCAGATGCGAGAGCCAGCAGGTACTTCTCTGGTGATGATTAAACCTAATAACCTCTGCCCATGAGTATGCAATAGGAGAATCAGGAAGTAGAATTTCTACTTAACGGGATTTTAAAAGTGAGGCCTCTGGGCTGGGGCTATAGTTCAGTGGCAGAATGCTTGCTTAGAATGCAGAAGGTCCCAGCAACACAAAATAAATAAATACAAATATGTAAACAAATGTTAAGGAACAGAGCCAGGCCTCTGTGGAGGTGATTACCGGAAGCTGGGGTAGTTCTCTAGCACAAACTCACGGTGGGCATCGCACCCGGTGGGTGGAGAACAAAGATTTACATTGAGTACATTGTCCATAAGGCACAGTTCTAACTATACCGATTTGTTTCCAGTGACAGCGTTTAATCTCCGTTCCCTCTTTACTCCATTTCTTTCTTTCGAAATGAAAACTTATCTAAAGTTGGGTGGGCCGGCCTTTTTCATCCTATGCTGCTGTGTTGATGGCTTCATAACCGTGTGTTTGTGTGTGTGTCTCTGGTGTGTGTTTGTGTGTGTGTGTGGGTTGTGTGTGTGTGTTGTTGTGATGAAAATCAGGTGTTTGTGAGTCTGATGAAAGAGCAGCTGAAGACTTACTCGTGTCTCAGGCAGAATATCACAAAGACTGCTGAACTGCCACTTGACTTATGATGAGATAGAAAATCAGCAGGAACCACTCCGTCACCCGTTTATACTGTGCTGTTTCTCTGAGTATTTAGAAAGAACCCTTGTCCCATAAACACCCATTAAGTAACTATAGAAACATATCTGATCATTTAGAAAGCGTGTTCCTGTCTGTTACTTCACTTAAGAGAACTCAGTGGTAGCAGCCATAATCTTTAGATGTAAGAACAGGGGATATTTTTAGCTTGATTGAAGGTGACTTTAAGAAGCTTTACATGCTGTAGTGTAGAAGTATCCGCCAGCTGTCTCATGTTGCTTCCTCTGACCATGTATTAAATACTTATACATAAAGCAGGGGACTAGGTTTTACACAATGAGCTATCTTGAGTTGCTTCCTCTGACCATGTAATTATGCATATAGTGGGTATTAGATTTTACATGATGAAGAAACCATAAAGCTACTTCTCTAGGGAGATGAAGAAGATGCCTATAGAACCCCAGACCAAGGTAGATCATCTGAGCAGGAGTCTGAACAAGAGATGAAGGGTTGCTTCCAGCTGGCAGAGGATGTTTGGAGAGAGGAGGCATGTCCCTCTATGCCTCTCCATATAGCCCACTGTTCTGTCTCCCCTCCTCAGTGAATTGTCCCAGGGAGTCAGTGGACATTGCCTGATTGTTGACTGAGAGGGGCAACGAAGCTCTAAACATGGTAAAGTCTTCTTATATAAGTGGATGAGGGGAAAGGGGAATTGGCGTGGGGAGGAAAAAGTTTAGATTTGATATGGAGACAGAAATGCAGGTGGTTTTGTGGAACTGGAAATAGTTTGACTTAATAATAAATGCTGAGTCTGATGGGAGATTGGTTGACTTGAGGCTGTGGAGTGCCTTCAACTTCAGGCTTGGACATTTGGACTTCACCTTTACTACACACTAATGAAGCTTTTCAGAAAGGTGCTGCTGATACCTATTAATCATTTTGAACAAGAAAAAGAGACATGCTCACTGTTTCCAGGTGGGAAGCCTGTGTTTTTGGAGGGCCACGTTTTGAGTGAATGGCCTCCTTACGGTTCTTCTATTCACCTCATGCTCCGTGTTGGAAATCTCCCCACCTCTGTCAGAATTCAGCTTCCTGTGGAAGAAGATGCCCTCAGTGAAGTGTTAAATAAATGAACATAACAGATCAGGGTGGAGAAACAGATTTTTGTTTTTTAAACTTTGTTCAAATACAGAACCGTTCATTCTCTGCCGGCTGAATTGTGTTGGCCTCCTGAGGCTCATCCAGGAAAATACCTCAGGGGTCCTTCTGATTAACTGGAGACCATATTTTCTTCCCAATAAATTTTATGGAGGATACCTTCTGAGTTTTAGAGGCAATTCATTACAACAGTAAAAGGAAGTGATTGTCTTTCATCTGGGCAATGTAGAATGCCTAGAAATTTATCAAAGAAACCACTCCAAAATATATTTATTATTGGCAGAGCATGGTGACATTGAAGTTTTAATTCTATCACTTCAGTGGCAGAGTCAGAGTCAGGTGGAGCTCTGTGAGTTCAAGGCCAGCCTAATAGTCTACATTGAGAATTCTAGGCCAGTCATGGCTACACAGTGAGACTCTGGCTCAAAAATCACCTATCTATCTATCTATCTATCTATCTATCTATCTATCTATCTATCTTATTTTCTAATTATAAACACCAAAAGATATTTCCTTCTGTATTTTAAATTATAGAGTACCTTTAAAGGGCTGATATTCAAAATCTTACTTCATTTAACATATGTGTTGAATATATATTAGGTATCAGGGATGATTTAGGCATTAGAGATACAGCAATGAACAAAAGAGGCAATGTCCTTCCTCCTCTCTCATACCATTAACATACATGTAATGTGACATAATGTGCCTGCTGCATGGATGAACCTTGAGGTCACTGTGCTAAGTGAAGTAAGCCAGTAACTAAAGGACATGTTGCCTGTGATTAAGTTTCTCTGAGGTACATAGAGTGGTCAGGTTCATGGAGGCAGGAAGTAGACCAGTGATTATTGACAGGAGCTGTAGGGAGAACAGAATGGAAAGCTTCTTTTTAATGAAGGTTGAGTTCTAGTTGGTAAGATAAGGGCATTCTAGAGAAAGGATGCACAGGGATGTGAACATATTTAGATGTGTTGCTGTATGAATCTGAATGGTTAAGACCTTTCAGCTTATGCTACTTGTATTTTGCCATAAGAAATACTATATGTGCACATGTGTGTGCACGTGCACATTTGTGTGTGTGTGTTGTATTTTGTTAAATTTTTACTGCTGTGAAAAGATACAGTGACTAAGGCAGCCTATAGAAGCAAGAGTTTATCAGGCTTACAGTTTCAGGTGATGAGTCCATGACTATCATGTTGGGGAGGGAAGCATGGCATCAGACAGGCAGGCACTGTGTTAGAGCAGAATGCTAACACCAGGAGAGCTCACATCTTTACATTCAAGCATGGAACAGAGAAAGCTAACTGGGAATGGCATGGGTTTTTGAACCCTCAAAGCCCATCTCCATGACACACTTCCTCCAACAAGGCCACACCCCCCAATCCTGCCCAAACAGTTCCACTAACTTGGGACCAGGTATTCAAATCTTGAGCCTGTTGGGGAGTCGTTCTCATTCAAACCACCATATAGACTTGTGCTCATTTTTTGTCTGCCCCTTTCTATATTTCCCCCACCCTCATATATGTATGCAGTCACATAAAAATAATCTACTATAAGAAACATAAAATGCTAGGTAGTAGGAGTAAAGGGACAGAGAATGAGAAGGGTTGGGGGCATGGGTCACTAGTTTAGACAAGACTGCTATGGTAAGATGACATTTGAGCAAAACCTCCACTGAACTCTATGAGGAAATATCACAAATATATATTATCGTTAAGAGCATGCTTAAATTAAAAAATTATTTAACATTTTCTTTCATATAATATGTTTTGATTATATTCTTCCCTCCACTCCTCCTAAATCCCTTCTGTCTTTCTGTCCACCCAACTTTGTGTTCTTTATCTCCCTCAAACAAAACAAAGCAAAGCAAAACAAAACAGAAAACAAAATAGGAAAAGCAGCAGCAACAACAAAAACCCAGAAACTAGAAGGAAAAAAGAAAAACAGAAAGATAAAAAACAAAACAAAACAAAAACTAAAGAAAGCACACACACACACACACACACACACACACACATACACACAAACACACACCACACAAAATGACATTAATTTGAGTTGGCCATCTACCTCTGGGCTGTAAGTCCACCCTGGAGCATGGTTGTTATACCAGTGACACTCTATTGTAGAAAAGTGATTTTTCATTTCCCAGAAGGTATAAATTGCAAATAGCTCCTTGATTAGCAGTGTGCCTGTGTGTCAACTTCCTGTTTCAGTGCTGCGGTTTTATCTGGTTTGAATCTGTGCAGGTCTTATGTGTGCTGTCACCGTCTCTGAGTTCTAATGTCATCTGTCTATGACTGAATGTGTCCTTGGATCATCCACCATCTCTGGCTCGTACAGTCTTCCACAAAGACTCCGAGTCTTGAGTGGGGGTGTTGATAAAGACATCCCAATTAGGGCCGAGTGTGGGCCTGCTTTTTATTTCTCTCAGCTATAGGGAATGTCTGGAAGGGCTCCATTAGTGGCCTTCATTCAAACTTGGTCTATCAACTAGGGTTCAGTTTTATGCACCTGTTTTAGTATCAGATTGTGTCTGAAGAGCAGCCTTCTATCCAGAGAAGAGAAGTAAGCAAGTTTTGTCCTCTTGTGGAAAAAAAAAGTAAAGAAATGGCCCTGCAATTATGACAGAAGGAAACTTGGTGATTTGCACCAAAAGTAAAAGGGATTCTTATACAAAGAGCTTCACAGAATTGTGTCATCTTTTGCTCCAACTCTCCTCTATATAGGATAGGTCACTTGTCATTTTGAGGTAAGCTGGCCTTTAATATGGGTGTGTGTGATTCCATTGTGAATATGTGTTGTGTGTGTGTTGTGTGGTGTGGTTTGTGGGTGTATGTGTGTAGAGGTCAAGGTAGTCTGGTGAATAAAGAATTCATGAGAAGTGTTAGTTAAAATATTACAGCGGGCAGTGGTGGCATGCCTTTAATCCAGCACTTGGAGGCAGAGGCAGGTGATTTCTGAGTCGAGCCAGCCTGGTCTACAGAGTGAGTTCCAGGACAGCCGGCTACACAGGAACCTGTCTCGAAAACCAAATAAATAAATAAATAAAATAAACGTAGAAGCAGCAAGTTAACTTTAAGAGAGGTAACATCCAGAGAGGACAAGGCCATCTTTAGCTGAAGAGGAAGATGTTCAGGGCTGGGAAGGTGACGGGTGTTCCTAAAGTATCACATGGTGCATTTGTAGTCAGGACAGGTTTTAAAAGCAACCTTTAGAAGTAGGAGGAGGTCTCAATTGTTGACTCCTATCTGCAAGAAAAGCTTTGTGATTCCTGGGTCCTTCTTAAGCCATACCTGGCCTGCCAGAGAGTGGAGTGGGGTCTTTGAGGCATTGTGTTATGGAAGCCTAGAATAAATAAACATGGTGTTACAATGTGTGTCCTTTCTCACTTGGTCAGCTTGGCCAGGTGGTGTGTTCTGTGCAATCATGTTACTTTGCAGAGCTTTTGGGGCCTCCAGGATCTTCTGCGGTCTGGCTCCTTCACCATTATTTTGACTGTGTCCCTTCATCCATGCTTGGTACTCTACTTCTGCCAAACTGAGCCGTTGGGATGCCAAATGTCCTCATTCTCAGGTCCTCTGTGCCTCTCCTCCCAGTACTCCCTCTCCTCAGGCATGTCTTCCTCCTCATCCATTCTGCCTAGCCTGTCACCTGTTTCTGTTCAGACACGGGTTGGGACAGTTTCAGTGTCACATGGTTCCCCTCTTTGTTGGCATGCATGTTTATTCACTGTACTTGAAGACACTTGGAAACAAAGTGGCTGTGTACTTCAACTCATTATCCCTGGAGCTAACACAGCACCTCATTCTGGTGACGCTCACTGGGGTTCATACGTCACTGGGGTTCCCTGTGCCATGGGAACATGTAGAGAGCCTAAACTAGTTCATTATTCTAAGGCAGGGAACAACACAGAAGGAAAATGACCAGTTGAATAGTCTCTCTATAGCTAGAGAGCTGAGAAAAAGCTTTGTCTGGCCTGGAAGGATACCTCAGTGGGACAGGACTTGCCTGTACTACATGAGGTCCATAGGTTCAATCCTATGAACTGGAGGAAAGGGGAAGTATACTCCCCATAGCACTTTACATGG
Source organism: Mastomys natalensis (assembly GCA_021653895.1). Classification (NCBI taxonomy): domain Eukaryota; kingdom Metazoa; phylum Chordata; class Mammalia; order Rodentia; family Muridae; genus Mastomys; species Mastomys natalensis. The sequence continues at coordinate 1,199,913 of JAJTUV010000549.1, read as the reverse complement.
GACACATTTTTAAAGCCAAGAGTACACTACTTGCCAGTCTGGGTAAAACTATAGCTCAATTTCTATACCCTTAGTACAGTCGCCCCTTCATATGGAATTCCTGGCCATTTCTCCCGTGGAAATACTGAGTCTTTTTAGGCAGACCTTTAAGTTCGGTTTTAAACAGTGTTATGCTGTTATTTTTTTCCTGTTACACTTCTTGCCATTCATTTAACATGTAGGGTCTAGTTCAGGTGACCTATGAACTGACCTGAGGACCCTGGTATTTTTCTATCTCTGATTTTCAAGTTCCAGGCTTTTAAAGTGATAGTATATATCTTGAAATTTGGGGAGATTCTCAGGATCAAGGAAGAAAGCAGACTGGAGGCAGATGTGGCTTCTTAGATTGATGAAAAAAACTATATGCTTTTCTGAAGAAGTTCCTCCTTTTCTTCCTCCTTCTCTTCTTCTTCTTCCTCCTTTTCCTCCTCTTCCTCTTCTTCCTCCTTCTTTTCCTTCTCCTCTTCCTCCTTTCCTTCCTCCTTGTCCTCCTTCTCCTCTGCCTCCTCCTCTTCCTATCCAGTGCTGTAGAGTAGAGGTTGGGTGAGGTAGTGAATGTACTTGTGTGCTCATGGCTCTTGAGGCCTGGGTCAGGCATGCTTCTTGTGGTAGTGGTCCCGTCATGTATTGACCCTAAGAGCACAACAGGAATCAAAGGAGAGTGAAGGATCGATCTTTTTGATTTTTTTTGCTGCTTCTTCCATTCTGCCTCCCAGGTCTATCCATCCTTGCTTACATTTAGTCTTGTTGGGCAGGTCTGGGTTTGCACAGAGCGCTGTCCTGTATCGTTATCCTGTGGTCTCCATGACATGCCTCTCTGCTTGGTCCATGTGTATCTTTGTGGGTTTCACTTGCTTATACAGGAAGTTCTTGGGCGTTGCCAAGCCTGTTGGCAAAGGTGGATGAAGTCAAACAGTATAATATGTTCTGGAAGCCAGAACTGTGGTCAGGAGGAAAAGTCATCAACCTGAAGAGATGGGAGCATCTCCAACAAGGACTGATTATTATGCTTGCTCCTACGCTGTGCCCTTCACTCCACTGCCGGCTTATAACTTCTAGGCTTGGAGGCTACAGTAACTTTAAGGATGTTGAGCATAACATAACTACCGTAATATTTACATGATGCATCATATACCTACAGCATATATTGGAATAGGAACCAGCCTAACTTTTGCATCTATTGGCTGTGTCAGTATTTGTACCAGTTTTTAACAATCAAGATACATAATTTTTTTCCAAGAGGAGAATGAATTTGTGTATTATTGGAAAAACATTCTGGAACTAACACTGTACATGATGTGAAAAATGTTTTTGAGGGCAGCCATACAATCATCTTCATGCTAAGGAGTCCAGGGAAATAAAATGACCACCAGACGAAGAAGAATAGCTAGGGAGTTTGAGATTTAGTTCCTCAAAGTTGTCTCACAAATTAAAAAAAATGAAAGTGCCAGCTGCTCTCCATTGCCAATTTAGTGTGATATTGCATTGACACACTTGTTAAAACTTGATTTTCTATTTAACTGAAGGAATAGATTAATTCTCAACTTCATTATCTTGAATTTCGTCTCAGGCAATAATTGCTGACAAACTGGCACGGTCACCTGTGCCTTCTCCTGAGAGCCAGTGGAGGGACATAACAAAACCAGCTTCTGAAGCCGCGAAAGGTTTCTTCACACCGAAACCAAGCTCAGGATGCCAGTGAGATTCAAGAAGAATTGGTTTCGCATTGTAGGGACATTCTGTGATTTTCTGGTGCAAAAGCTTGGCTTAATTTTCATCAGGGTTTTTCTCTCTGAGAGGTGAGAGGGAAAAAGTGGTAAATCTCTCAGAGTGAGGGGAGTACACCATTCCCCTTTCCCTGACACATTAGGAAACACACTAGAGCATTCTCAACTAAAATCTTATTTAGCAAGATTAAAACTTGCCCCCCTCTTGCCACTGCATTAACTGTCCCTTTCTGAAGAAAGCATGATTTACGAGCCCTCTGGATCTTCTTGTGGCATTAATAACATCTTGAGCCAGCTGTTTTATTGGGTGTATACAGAGGGTAATTAGAAACATCTGAAAACCCCATAGTCTACCCACAGCACTATGACACTGAGCTAAAAAGAAAAAAAAAATCACTGCAAAGTTGTGTACTTGGTAAATACATGGATTTCTCATTAAACCAATTGCACTTTGTATGATATACCATTTTTCAAAGATAAGCCAAACTCTCTAGGCTGAAAATATCCCTTCATTGCAATATTCTCATGGCAGAAATCATGGCCTTATTTGGTAAAAGACCCATGACTCGGCCGCCCATACGGTAATTATTATTTCCCTACTGTCAAACTCCATCATATTATAGACCATTTTCTGCCAGAAGTATTTCTTCTTTTAACCTGGCAGTGGCTTAAGTTTTAGAATTCCAATGGAGCTCATTTAGGAAATTAACTCTTAAAAGCATCCTGCACTAGGGACTAGCAGTGTCCAATTTTTCCTAGCAGTTGATTCTGGAAATCAACTGGGATCCAGGACCTTGGGCTTTGGTTCAGCTAGTGTTTGGAATCAGATCTGCTGTACTGGTGGTTGAGTTGGAAGCATTTGGGTAATACAGCTACAATGGCAGGCCTCTCATCCCCAGCTTTCCTTCCTTCAAGACAAAATGATCTGGTGGTAGCTGATGAATGGCTCCTTTCCTCTTCACTCACAAATAGCAAGACCCTAAAAGAAGTCAAGGTTGAGTCAAGATACTCTGAGCAAGTGAGCCTGGGTCTAAGTCGGAGGCACCCAAAGCCTCTACCGCTGATCTTTGTGTGTCTTCGCTGGCTGTGCTGTTTGTCCTTTCTGATCTGTGTGGATGGGAATGCTTATTGATCACTGATGGGATGTATACTTACCAAGCTATTGGAAGGAAAGAGGATTGAGCTGTGTGGGAGCATGTACAGACTTTCCTTCTAATTCCTGCCTTCTTTATATCCGAATCATAGTTTCCAGTCTGGGTAGACTGTAAAATATCGGGGTGGTTTCAAGAGAGAGACACTCAGCTTGCACTCCATGTGCCGTGTGTTAGGGTGTCTGGGCTTCTTTTGAGAATATGTAGTTTTGTTAACAAGGCTTTGCAATGGTCATTCCTTGAGTACTGTCTACCTTTTTTTGTTTTAAATTTGAGTCAAGGTCTCTCATTGGCTTGGAACTCTCCAACTAGACTAGGCTGACTGGCCAGCCAGTCCCAGTGATGTGCCCATTTCTGTCCCCCTGATATTTTCCATGAGTTCTAGGGATCAGATCTGGTCCTGTGCTTCAAGGGAAGCCCTTCACTGATTGAGCTCCCGTCCCAACCCCTACGACACTCAGTTATTGAGTTCCTCGATGCCTTATTTAGGAAGTGCCAGATGACCCTGATTTAGACAGTAAGATGATCGTGCCCTTTACAAAACTCCTGCCTCAGATGTTGTCTCTCATAAATCTGAGATTTCATTACCTTGCCTGATGGCCTTTTAGAGCAGTCCTACCAGAATAGTTCAGACTGTGGAGGTCTTGCACATCCTTGCCACAGAAGATGCTGTGTGGCATGTCATCTCTGGTTGCCTTACTGTTTCAGCATGGTTTGGTATGCTTATATGTCCAGAATTTCACAGGAGATTTGAAAGTCCAACAACACCCATTAAATGTCATGGGTCATGTGTCAAATGCCCTACGTGTTTTGATTTTCTTGGTTCCAGCAGAACCAACTAGTTTCTGCCGTCACCCCCGAACAACAGAATGGCCTCTTGTCCTCAGCTTAGGAATATAGCCCAACCCTCCAAATGAGATGTATAATGTTCAGCAAAGGATCATTGCCCTTAGTGAGGTATTCTGATTTGAAAGATGATTCTCTTGGTTTATTAGTCATTAGTCAGGTAATTGAGTTTTTCTGGAAGAAGTAGAAAGGGAGATATTTTACAGTGTGATCATTATGCATTATGTCTCCTCCCCATACCCTGGGATTACTTCTAAGCACCCCAACAGTGTCCAGAGATGCACTTTGGAGATAACACAACATGCACTTGGACAAACCCAACTGACTCAAACCTGTCACTCAGCAGTTGTGTTTTGAATTAACACAAGAATCCCTGTGTTGAACCTGCAGACTCAAAGTGCTGGGATTTCTGTTTAGGAACATGGAACTTTTATGTTAAGTGTTGAGCATGGAGTAGTTGAATTAGCAGAGAATATAAGAATATATTCTCAATATAAGAATATAGAAGTATATTATATAATAATATAAGAATATAAGAGTACATCATATAATTATATGAGAATATAAGAGTATATTAAGTGTTGAGCATAGAGTAGTTGAATTAGCAGAGAATATAAGAATATATTCTCTATATAAGAATATAGGAGTATATTATATAATTATATAAGAATATAAGAGTACATCATATAATTATATGAGAATATAAGAGAATATTGAGCATGGAGTAGTTGAATTAGCAGAAAATAGAGGGAAAATCTGTGATTATTTCATGTTCATTTGTCCTTTTCTTCTTTCCCTATGGTCTTTATTCACTGATCTCCAACGGTTATGGCCAAGTTATTTGGCCTCAGATAATTGTCTAGGTGAAAGTTCCAAGATTTACATCATAAATGCATGATTGTAAGAGCAGTGGTGGGGCTCACAGGTTCAGCCGTCCTTGGATATGTGTAATCCAATGAACCACAACTAGCTCATGGAAGTCTTTGCTTACATTATCCCCATACTATGTGGGAAGAGGAGAAACTGTTTGTATATAACAACAGTTCTCGTGTTGAGAAGTTTGGACTCCCCTTCCTCCTGCTTTCAGGTTAACTCTGGCTTAGGATTCCAGAGAGTTGAAGTCCACAATTTTGGATCACATGTAGTGTAGCAGGGACAACTGAGAATTCACATCTAAAACTGCAAGCCGGAGGTAAAGAGAGCACAGAAGATGACGTGATGGGAGAATTTTGAAGTCTTGAATCTCACTTCCCTCAAATCTCACACTTTCTTTAACAATGTCATAAATCCTGTCCTTCCCACCTAATTTTATTAACTTGTGACTGTGTATTCAAACATATGAGACTATAAGGACTATTCTTGATCAAACCACCACAGGCCCCAAATTTCAAGAGCACCATAGTTGGGGATCCCTGCTCTAGATAGCTAAAGATGATTTATTTTTTCTTTCCAGACACCAAAGACCCCTCATGACACTGTTCATACCAGTGGAAAACCACCCTCTTAGCCTCAGATAATTGTCTAGGTGAGAGTTCCAAGATTTACGCCATAGATGCATAATTATAGGAACAGTAGGGGGGCTTACAGGTTCAGCCATCCTGGGATATGTGTAATCCAATCAACCACAACTAGACTCCTGGAGGCTTGATTCATGCTCAGAAACTTATGTGAGATGATGGTACCAAGGTCAAGATGGGTTGCCCAAGGTCAAGATGGATTGTCCATATCAAGATGGATTGCCCAATATCAAGGTGGGTTGTAATGTCTCATAGGACATCCCCACTCAGTTTTCTTGGTTTTTATCATGGGACATCTTTGGGAACTTCAAGAAGGAATAGTGAGAGGAACATTGTGCAGGAGACATAATTTTTACATCTCAGGAGTGAATGTATGAGAGAAGCCCTTTTCAGCACTCACTGTTGCTACTGTGTAGACACTCAGGCATGGAATGCCTGCATAGTGACAAGCAGAAGAAGAGAATGTCAAGTGTGTTTATTTGAAAGATAGCATCGTTGCATGCTCAAATAAACCTAGTACCTTGGGGAGGCATACATTTGTTATTTTTAAATCAACTCTCTTTATATATTTTGCCAAGCTTGAAGGAAAAGAAAAGAGATTTTTTTTAAAGGTCCAACACTGAAAATTTAACCCCAAACTTGTTGAAAATGAAAAGCCATTCTGTGGTCCAAATCCCTGTAGTCTAGCTGGACAATGATACAGCTCGTGTTCTGTGGGCTCACTTTTGGGCTGACACAGCTCTTCAGAGCAAGGATTAGAACTTGCTCTCACCTGCTCATAAGTGATGGAGCTGTTCCCTTAGGTTTTGGTCATCTTGCCAAGGGCTTTGGGATTTGCACAATTGTGTCTTTTGTGCTTTTTCACTTTAGTGGAGAACTGACTTGTAATTCCACCAACTGAAAGCCACTGTTAGTTATTCTGTATCTTCATAAGAACCCAAACTCATAAATCATATTGCTTTCTCTCTCTCTCTCTCTCTCTCTCTCTCTCTCTCTCTCTCTCTCTCTCTCTCTCTCTCTTTCTCTCTTCTTTTTCATTTTTTCATTTTTTGCAGAGAGGGTCTTATTCTGTAGCCCAGGCTAGCTTCAAACTCATGATTCTCTTGCCTCCTGAGGACTGGGATTGCATATGTGTGCTATTCCATTCTTTTCCTCCTTTAATGATAAACAGTCCGTTTTCTAAATATATTACCTCTGTACATGCAGTCATCCATTGATAAGTGTTTGGACCTTTTCCCCTTTTGACTATTGCAGATAGCATTACTGTGAGCAGTGGTGTGTGTATGTCAGACTCCTTCCTTTGAATTTTTGGGTAACATGTACAAGTTTGAATTACAGGGTAATATATACAAGTTTTCAGCATCCCCAATCTGAAAATTCCAAAGTCTGAAATGCTCCTAAATCTGAGCTCTTTTGAGCATTGATGTACAATTCAAAAAGAGTTGATTTGGGAACACTTAAGATTTTGTCATTAGGGATGACCACAAATGAATAAAGATGATGTAACCATTCTAAAACAATAATGGGGGGAAAAAAACCAAAAGCCAATGAAAAACAACAACAACAACAAAAAAAACCAAAACAAAAAACAATCAAAAAACAACAAAAAACCCAACAACAACAACAACAAAAAATGCAAACAAACAAAAAACCCAAAAGTCTCACACCCATCTTAAGCACATAGGTAAGAGGTGTTCCACCTGTATCTGGAGAGGAATTGCTGATCCCTAGGGTTCTCTGAGCTTAGCTGATGCAGAAGTTACCAACCTGGTCTCCTTGGAGGCCGTGCTTTTTCTATGAACCCCTCTGCAATGCTCCAGCTTGCCGTTTCCCTGAATCCTTGGACAACTATTATTTCCTTTTTCTCTTGTTAATTAGAATGTGATATCTCATGGCTTTGATTTGCATGTCTCTGATGATGGGTGAGATTGAATGTCTTCTAATGTGCTCATTGGACATCTGTGAGTCTCCTTTGAAGGCATGCCTGTTCAGGTCCTTTGCCCAGTTTTGAATTGGTTTGATGTGGTTGATATATTTTTTTTTTTTGAGCTAGAATTTCCATTTTCCAAGCTCAGTACTTAATTATAGCGTCCTGTATGACTGATATTGATTGTGAATCTTTTAGGAGATCTGCATTCTGGTTATGGTTTTGGCCCTCTTACTTGGACAAGACTCATTTTGTAAGTCTTCATTTCTTCATCCCTGAAGAGTTGAGGGGGTGGAGACACAGGCTTTCCTGGCAGCTTTCGAAGCCCATTGCCTTGCTGGTGCAAAGCCTGTTCCTAGGCAGCAATCTAGTGTGTGCATGGAGTAGGATATCTCAAGTATGTTTTATTCTGCACATACCTCCTGTGATTTCCCAGTATACACATTGCATTCCCTTTTGTACTTTTTAATTTTGGCTCTTCTTTCAATGTGAATCAGAGGGTGGTTTTGTACAACTCCAGTGATGTATCGTGTGGCAATGTGTCATCAGCCTGACAGGTTTGATCAGAAAAATCAAGGCCTGGAAACATTGGACAGGCTTACAAATGACTCTCTATTTTTCTTACTTAGATTTTCAACTCCAAGTTCTCAGAAGAGTTTGGCCCAGAACAGAATGACTCCATGGTGGCCTGAAGGAAGCACAGCTTGTTTGGAGCAGGATGAAAGGATAGAGTCGGGTTGGGCCAATAGGCTGGAGAGGGCTGAGGGTTTTATTTTCTTAGAATTGAAATGTGAATCTGCACTCCACAGATTGTGTTGGGACCCTGTGATGAGTAACAACACACGGATGGTTGACGACTAAAGACTTGAGTCACAGTTATCTAAATCTCCTTGGTAGGGTTGAAAATGTCAAAAGCCAATTTTAAAGTTGAGGAAAGCATTTTCAGAGTAACTGAAAGGGTAGCTTTTCCTGATGCATCTTTGGGTTCATTTATCTCCTGCCAATTCCCAGGGCTGTCTTTATTTCTCTGGATTAATATTGCCTTGATTTTTTTTTTCTTTGCATAAAAATAAAGAAAAGGCCAGACACAGACACATGAGAATTCTTCAGGAGTTAGAAAGCCCTGTTTCCAGCCCTGTGCTGAGACCTCATCCTGCTCTGGGTTCCCCAAGATGCAAGTAGCTTCAGATTCCTGGAGGACAGGGGAGAGTGATTGATTCTTTGCTGCTCTAGATGCCTCTTGAAGGCTCCCTGGTGTCTTTTATGTCCTTCATCCAAGGCCACAGATGCTCTCAAGAGGCACTCTCTAACCCCAGGAGTCTCACTGAGGGTTCCCAGACCTTTGTTTAGATAGTGATGTTGATGATGACAATGATGGTAATGTTGGTGGTGATTATGGTGATGGTGATGCTGGCAGTGATGTTAATGAAGATGATGACAAAGTACATTCTGAGTAGCCCAGCTAGTGCTTAACTTGCCATCTTCCTGCCTTCTGAGTGCAGGGATTACGGTGTGTACTAACATCCTTTTCAATAGCTTTTCTATTAAATTGTCTTGTAAACTTCCCCATTTGAACACACTTTTCTTTTGGCTGGCCTTTGTTCATACCAAAGTTACAGTTAACTATATCTGATGACAGATTTTTGTTTTAAAGAAATTGATTTGTATATCATTGAAAAAATAAATCTTTTGAATAAATGACATATAAAATGGATAAAAATGTGGGATGGGAACAATTTGACAAATGTAAGTTTTGTTTCTATTTCTGTCCTGTGAATACCCAGCTTTCTTTCTTAGATGTAGAAATGGGTCCATTTATATATCTTCTATTGGCATATATATTGGCAATATATGGTATATATTGGTAGATATATAAACACAACCTGGAGCTTTCCTAATATATTAATTATTGTCCTGTGCTATGTTTTATTTGCCTACTAATTAATATCCATGGAAATAAATCTGCCTTGTTTTTAAATACTGAATCACAGTCCATCCCAACATATATTGTAACTTGTTTAACCAGACTCAGTTGCTAGACAGCTAGCTCAAAGGTTCTCAATATGTGGGTCACAACCCCGTTGCGGAATCGCATATCAGATATCCTGCATAGCAGATATGTACATTATGATTCATAAGAGTAGCAAATAAAAGTTATGACCTAGTAACAAAATAATTTTATGCTTAAGGATCACCACAGCATGAGAAATTGTGCCAAAGGGTTCTGGCATTAGGAAGGTTGAGAACCACTGATCTAGCTAATCCTTCAGACCCTCTTGAGATTCATGTCTGTTCAGTAATTCTAGACCCCATCAATTGGACAATGAGTAGTAACATAACCACATAATATCATCTGTGAAGGTCCCAGGATAATGCGTAGGAAGTGTTATTGAACCATAGACTATGCACTTATTTAGCATTAGCCCTTATTTGTCCAACTCTCTACTGGGCAGTTGAACTAAAACATCCCCAGCTCACTCACAGGAGGCATTTCGAACTTGGGTACTGGGTGAATTAGTGTTTTAGTTTACATTTTGCCAATGTATGAGATTGACTTTTGAGTCTGCAAGTCTCCGTTTTGTTCACATTCAGGTGAAGAATCTGGTGTTTCAAGTCTTTTCTGTGTCTTACAGGATGCTTGAAGCAGCCCAGAATCCTTTGCATTATACTCATATATATAGGCAGGTGTGTGCCACCCTACCTACTAGCTAAAAGCTTTTGTTCAGCTGTTTTGCCTCTTTAACCTTAGACATAAACTCCTAGGAAGACCTTGAAGTTTGATGAGTGGCATAAACATTTATGAAGGAGGAAGAGGAACCCTGAATTTGTAACAGTGGAGTGCCATCTGTATGCCCATCCCCAATAGCTGAGAAGTCAGGTATTTGCAGGCATCCTCCAGATGAGGTTAAATAATTGCTCCGCACCATGGAGGAAGCATATTTACAAGGCCAGGTTTGAAGCTCAGGTCTCAGAATCCAGGACTGTGTTCTCCTGTACCCACAATGGTATTTCATACCTTCCTCTCTATGCTGAAGTTGCTGTGTAGCCCAAGTTGAGAACTGGCACTGGGCTCTCATGCATGCTGTCAATTGGGACTGATGAGCTTTGAGAGGTTTTCATATGTGGAGCATTTGAAGGTGACTTCCTGAGGATGCTACTGCTCTGAGGAAGGATTGGTAGTGCATGAGAGATGAGTGTCAGGGGGACTCTGTCCTAGCTGATGAAAAGCAAGTATATTTTCCTGAATTATTACCCAATTAAGGTGAGGATAAGAGTCATTGGGTACCCAGGAGAAGCTGAGATGACATCACTCAATGAAGACTATATATATAAAACAGGATATATCTCAATTATTACATAAGCCTTTGTTTGGCATGAGAATAAGCATGCGGTTTCACATAAACATCATACAGACTGAAGTGGAGAATTTTGAAGGCAATTCTCAGGGATTCCTGATTCTACATACAACCCCTCACCTAGAGGTAGTATCCTCACGCCCTGCAGGAAGGTAGACCCTCATTCCCAACCACAGAAGGTGGCTTACTACCCATGGGAGCTGCTGTGGACCTGGACAGGAAGGACAATAAGTTCTAGACGATTTCTGGCTTAGCCTAGAGGAAGACTTGAGATGGGACTCCTCAGGTGTTCTCTGTAAAGCCAGATAGGCTTAACTTCTCTCCAGCTACTGCCTGGAAGGGCTCCCCATTGATCATTGAACGGATGTGAAGAGAGAAAGCATGTCTGATTCATAGACATTGTGCTCACCCAAATGCCCAACCTTTTTTTTTTTTTTTTAGGAGAGATGTAAAATCTCTTTCCAGTGATTCATGTGTATTACCCAGAATCCTATACTTCCTGGATTCTAAAGCAGAGACTCAGGTTTGGAGGCAGTAACTTTCAAACACTACAAATAATGAGTCCTTCCCTCCCCACCTCTCCTCTAATGCCAATCAACTACTATAGGTTATAGAGCTAGTCAGCTCTGCTGTCAGAAAATAACTCCCCTTCAAAATGGTAAGAACACAGGGTGGACCTATTCTCTATTCTTCAATAGGGAAGACACATGGTTAGTCCAGCACATTGTAAAGGAAACAGGAAACATTTATCTTTGAGACTTGGGTGTGGTGAAGTGCAAATGTCAGTTGTCTCATGGTCAGACAGAGGGCAATGAGATGGGAATGCAGGGGCTTAATGTCCCTAAGCTTGCTTCTGAAAGAGGACAAAGCATCTGCTGGCGAGCGGTGGCTGTGGTCATGACAGCTGCATGTCCTTGTCTCTTTTCAGCCCTGCCTAGGTCTTGCTTGTAATGTCAGAGATAAGCATTTTGCTTGCCACGATATCTAACACTTCCTGGATGCTTTGCCACAAATAGTGAGAACTGTGAGTCCTTCAGGCAGAGCTAGTAAATGGCATCAGCCCCTCTGAACTTTGGATGCTTGCTGGGTAGACAAGACCTGGCTTTCCAGTCATTTGTCTAGACAGAGAGTTTGAGTGTACAGAAAGCTGTCAGTCTTTGCCTAATGCTTTAGAGAACATCACTGATTCTAACTCCAGGGAAGAATCATCTTCCTTGCCTGTTTCTCTCTCTCTCTCTCTCTCTCTCTCTCTCTCTCTCTCAAAACAGATTTATTTAGTTAATTTATGTGTCCCTTGTGTGTATGTGATGCATATGGGTGCAGGACCTGCCTAAACCGGAAGAGGGCATCAGATTCCCTGCAGCTGAAGTTACAGGCAGATTTCAGCTGCCCTATGTGGGTTCTGGGAACTGAACTGGTATCTTCTGGAAGAATACGTGTTCTTAAGCACTGAATCATCCCTCCAGCCCCTCTTCTGTTTCTAATTTTTTGTCATTTAATTTCTTCAGTCAAACTTTTATAAGATAAAAAGCCAGGAACACTGGAAGGTAGCTTACTTGGTAAAGTGCTTGCTGTGCACACAGAACCTGAGCTACATGTCCAGGACCAACTGAAAGACTGGATGGGATAATGGGCCTCTGTAATTCCTGTGCTAGGGGCTCTGGAGACTAGTGGATTCTTGGGGTTCCTGGCCAATCTAATTGAGGTGGCCAGCTCCAGGTTGGATGAGAGATACTATTTCAGAAATTAAGGTAGAAAGCAATTGAGGAAGATACCTGAGGTTGACCTCTGGCCTCCTCATGTACACATATGTATGGACAGGTACACCCACATGCACATATACACATGCATATACACTCACACACACCCATGCATGTGTACACATACTTATGTGAGCACACACACTCATACACACATGCACATACCACACACACACACACACACACACACACACACACACACACACACCAGGAACTCCAGTGAGTATGTTTTTATTTAGTAGCCTCTGAATGACCTACCTGGAATCTTGGTGTCAGAGCTCATTTGGGTCACTCTCTCTGTCTTGCTGTGTAGTAATCTGGTAACATCAGAAAAGAAATCTTCCCCAAATAAATTTGGTTCTGAGGTAAGAGAAGAAGAGTCAAGTTGACCATGGATATCGTATGCCCTTAGCAGATTTATTAAGCATTCTCCCAGCTGTTTCTCTTCATCCAGAGAAATAGGTAATTCTCTTCGATTGCCTAGAAAATCAAGGCCTGTCACATAGAGCACTCAACCCAGAGAGAAAATCCAGCCACAAAAAACAACTGCCGTGGGCAATTTCCATTTCTGTAGCTGCAGAGAGTAAATTTATGAGGGTCTTGAGGAGGCTTACCCTTTTAATTGTTGGGAGAAGAATAGAAGAACTTGACGGAATCCAAGTGCCTTGGAATGACTTTGAGTGGGTCATTCATGTGGTTAGGGCAATGTTGTATCCAAGGGAATATTTTGATTGATTGTGTCAGCGTCCTTGGGTGGCCCTCCCAAGAGCTTGAAGGCTTGTGTAAATTTGGTTTTCTCTAGAAGCTTCTAAGCTTTTACAGATGAGGCCTCACGTCCTCTCTGTTTTGTTCCTGTAATAATCATTGGTATAATAAATGGGGCCATGTAGGGATTTAGAATAGGCTGGTTGATTAGCTGTACAAGTGGACTTTTTCAACTCTGTTGAGATTGAATAGCTATTGTAGATGAGAAGCCTGGCAGTTAGGTATTTGACCTTTAGTAGCCATCATTTCTGCTTCATTATTATTTATTGGTCAGTGTGGTCCTCAACTCAAGGATTTACACTGGATTTTATTTCATGGACTGGCTTTATCAGACGCTGTCCAGCACCATATGTTGAATATCCATTCAGACTCAAGAGCTATAAAAGGTTATACATTTTATTGAGAGGAGAGGGTAGCATCTATCCTGTAGCTGATGTTCCCTTAGTTTTCAACTCTATGGAGGCAGATTCCTTTGCATCCTTTCTTTGCCTTCCCAGAACCACTGGTACCATGTGCGGCTTTGGAGACAGCATGGTGGATTTTGAACCTCGATTCTACTGTGTGTTAATGGTGTGCTTTGAGAAGAGTGTTAAATATCTCAGAATCTCAGTTATCTTCTATAACTAGTGGTAAAAAGGTGTCATTCACGGGACCGCAGAAGGAAGCCATGAATATGGTGGCTGGAACACAGGAATCTGAAGCTTTGCACCTCTCCCTTACAGAGAGGTCAAAGAGCCACTCAGTTCCTGTTACTCTGGCTAACTGCTCTCCTCCCATGCTGTGACTACATATGGAACATTGTCACATTGAAGAAAGCGCAGCATTGATTGTGGTGGCAAAGCATTTAATAGATACATGAATGTTTCCATCATTTTTACGCCCCAAGTCTATTGAGTGCAAGCAGTCAATGCATTTTATTAACCAAGAAAGGAAAAACCTTCAAGAAGTTTATATTGACCATATTATATAACCTTCATTTTAGACTAAACAGTCACATGATAGCTTCTATTGACAATTTGTCTAAGAAATTGTGAATCATTTGGTTGTGAGTAAGCGCTCCCTGGGTTATTCTAGACAGCACTCATTCAGCTTTTTTATCCATCCCTGTGGTGGCCTTTGAATGGCTTCTTTCAGGTGAGCATGGGGTGATTTGCTGAGATCGAGCATGCTTGCTAGCATTCCTTGTTAATTTTACAGGGACCTGAGAAACACAGCCCCTCCAGAACTTAATCGGTGACTTATCATTTGCAATACAGTGACAGGCACTCATAAATGACTTCTGCCTTTTGTCTGGCTCACAAGAGAACATTTGGGTTATGAAACCAGAAATTTACATTTTAATCAGAAGAACTCTGCACAATTTTATGCTAATAGTGAAAGCAGGAGTTTTGTCCTTGCCTTTCCCTCAAGTTTAAGCTATCATAAGGTAGACTATGGTGGTAACATACAAACACGTGACCAGCTAGATTCATTTGTCTTTTATTTGCTTGGCTGTTGATTGATTGGTTGCTGGCAGCTGGAAGACAAATCACAAACCACTCATGAAGATTATGAGTAAGCTCTGGGTTTCTCCTCATCATAGCTATATCCCTTTCAGTGGTAAGAAAAGCATTGTATTCAAGAATGGAATTAATTTAATTTCATTGCCATTTCTGTTACTCTTTTAAAAAAAAATGGGAATAAACATTGTCAGCCAGTAATTAATATTGTATGAGGGGTTCAGAAGAGATCTGCCACCTTCCATCAGGAGCTGCTGTCATTTGGCCCATGGCTAATATGGAGAGTTGAGTAAGCGTTTCTCTGGACCTAAGGAATAGGAAGCGTCAAGAGATCTTACATTGGGTATAACTGTGTCAGGGCGTGAAAAGGATGCAGAGAATATAGATGCTGTTAAGGTAATCTGGGTGTAGTTGTAGGTGTGTAAACACAGACCTGAGACTTGGGAATGAAAACTGCAGGAAAAATTGCTACACACATGGAGAAAGTACCAGAAGCTACCTTAAAGGCCACAAGGATGCTGACTGAAACTGCCACTTCACTTACTGCATTGCAAGTCTTCTTAGGTTGATGTTGGTTGGGATAAAAATAACATAAGAATCTATGTTATCAACAGTACTCCTTCCTGGTCCTCATATAAAACTCAAGAGTCTTTATCTTTGGGTCTCCTAGCCTCTGTGGCAGGGCTGCAAAGTTGATACCAGTGGCATGCTTTTCAAACCATTGACATTTCTTTGGCCCCCCACGTCGATGTTCCATAAGATGTCCCTTGTGAGTTACTCTGTGCTGATGAGCTGTAGGCATCCTTGAGTTACGCATACAATTTCAATTTATTTCTTTTTTTACAGACTTGCGAGTGTACTTGGAGGTACATGAAGGCCCTTACTGAGCAGAAGGCCCTTCTTAAGGGAAGGGTCATAGAATGTGGGAAGTAGGGCTTGGGCAAAACTGGGACTGAGAAGAGGAATTTTTTTCTAGAAACTAGACAGCAAGCTTGCAAATACATTGGTGTAGACCAGTAGTTCTCAACCTTCCTAGTGTGACTCTTTAATACCTCATTTAGTTAATGACCTCATGTTGTGGTGACCCCCAACCATAAAAATTATTTTTGTTGCTACTTCATAACTATAATTTTGCCACCGTTATGAATCATAATGTAAATATCTGATACATGACCCCAAAGGTGTCATGGCTCACAGGTTTACAATCACTGGTGTAGACTCTTGACCAAGAGTGCAGGAATCCTAAGACTTTCAGACTCATGGTCTGACATTTGTGGGACAGGTCAAAATGGAGAGAACCTAGAACACTAGGAAGGTTGAGAACTACTGGTCTACACCAATGAACTTGCCAGCTTGCTGGCTAGTTTTTAGAAAACAAACAAACAAAAAAAACCAAAAAACCAACTTCTCTTCCCAGTCCCCGTTTTGCCCAACCCCCACCTCCCACATGTGTCTATCATTTTATCAATCAGAACCTAAATTCCAGAGAGCCCATTGAGACAGCTCAAGGCAACTCAACTCAACCAAAGGCTAGGGCTGACATCTCTTGGCTTCTGCAACAGGAATTTTCTAACCTACTTTTAAATTGTACAGTAAAAAAATAAATCTCCACAGTAAGGGTGATTTTGTTATAGTTGGAGATGTTGGCTATTCATATTTCTTAGCAGCTGGGATATCCTTCTTGATGAAAGTAATGGACCAGAAAACAGGAATCACGTGAGAAGTCTGTTTAAGTATATTAGCCCCATGCAGGGAAGTGTTAGGATGTGAAATTGAACTAGTAAAAGAGCTTGGGCCCAGAAGGCTCCATTCAATCCCCAGTACCACATAAAGCAAGTTACCTATAAATTGTAACACTTAGAAGGTGGACTCTGGAGAATCCGAATCAACTCAAGGTTATCCTTGGCTATATAGTGAGGTTCAAGCCCAGCCTTGGATGCTTTGGAACCTGTCTCAAGAAAAATAGAAGGGCAAAGTAGACTTCCTCAGTTTCATGCTTTGAATGAGCCTTTGTAGAGGAAAGTGTGTAACCTGAGCCTTCTTTCCTGCTTTTTTTTGCATCCACTAATTCAGTTCAGGAATCACCTCGGCCACAACAGACTCTAAAAAGAGACAGGAGTATGAGTTTTGATTTTTTTTCCTTATTATTTGGGTCAGATCTTCTATAATTCAACTTAAATAAAATTCTAAGTTATAAATTTTAACTTTAAGTTAAAACCAACTTGGTAAGGTTTTTTTAAAAAAAATTATATGAATTGAATGCACATTTTAATCCTAAAAACATCATTATATAGTTATTGTAACTTCAGAATTTAGCCATAAAAGGAAAGGAGAATGAAACAGAAGTAATATTAGGGGAGGTTTCTGGAATTTTCCCTCATACACCCAAGCAGTTTCTCTGACATTTTCTTTGTTTATTTAGGAATGTTGCCAAAGGATTTGGAAAATTTTCTAGTCCTGATTAATGATAGTAGTTTTAATTGACTTTCCTTCCGTGTTTCTGATTGTTATCCTGTGCAAAATCTTGACATCTGGTGATTGTTTCATTGTGGTGCCTGAGAACTTGAGTATACACCAGGATGGCAGAAGTCAGTCCGTCTAGTCGGAGCTGCATTGCAGGAGAGCTAATTAGAAACACACTTTCCCGCCAAAATTGAGGATTAGAAGGGATCATCTTCCGGAAGTCAGTCTTGATGCATATTGACTTGATTTAGTGGAATGTTCCAGGTTCAGGAAAGATCTATGAAGCCCTGAACTTGACATATCAAGCTTCTAAGTTGAATGGAAGCAGACATCTTGGCTCATTTCATCAGACAGGCACAAATCACGCGGCCTTTGGATATTTCACATTCGACTCTGGAAGGTTCTGTGGTGTGATTTTAAGCAGTGAACAGCAGAAGATTTAAAACTACGGCCACATAACTAACTTTCCAAGCTAACCAAAGCCTACCACTCCATTAAAAAATATGCAGACTGATGCCCCAGCTATCACTCCCAAGTTCACATATGCTGCCTTTAAAATCTGAGTTTTTGTTTTTTATTTTTTTTTAATCAAGAGCCACTTCTTTTTGTTACTGACATAAAATTGCAAAACTGAATTAAATGTTAAATAAGCTGACCAATGTTTGTTCAAAAAAAGAGAAGTTTTATGAAAAGTAAAGTGAATGATTTGGGGAAACTGAGTAAAAGTGAACCACTAATACAGATGAGCTGCTGATTCAGGGCTGTGAAAGACAATGTAAAGGCCTTCGTAAATTACAGCATCTGCAGTTTGCCATTCAGAAGGTTTTCCAATGAAAAAAGCATGGATAGCAAAACAGTCATTTATCTACTTATGAGACAGCTGCCATGTACCTCTATGGATGTGCTCCAGCAAGTGCCTAGTCCCAGAGACCTTCGCTTATGCTCTTGGGGTCAAGATCATTTGGAGGAGATTGGCATCGACTCAGACAGTCAGCCTGTCGACTCTGCGAGTCACAGACAACTCTGTGATGTTCTAGAGTATATGGCAGGTGCCAGCTTTGACCTGACAGTCAAAAAAAAAAAAAAAAAAAAAAAACGTTATTGAGGATGCTGATGTAGAGGGTTAGGTTGAAGAGGAAGAGGGAAAGAGCATGTCTGGCACCATCTGTGTGTGGCTCAGGAGAAAAGAGTAGGTGTTGAGGATGATTAGGGTTAAATAGAACATGGTGTGAACACCAGGAAACAAAATGGGCAGGGAGGAAGAACCTGATTAGGATGGGCACTTGTCATGAGGCAGGAGGACAGCTCTTCTGCTGGTTGGTGGTTGTAGAGACTGTGAAATAAACAAGGAATGGATGTTTGGTGGTGTTTCATACAGACACCTGTATCTCAGGAGTGATCCTCTTAGGATCCATTTGGGAACTCCTTCACTGTCGTGAGTTGGCTGTGTCTCCAGATCGTTTTTGAGCCTGCTGGACGTTTTCATCAGTCTTTGTGCTTAGTCACTAAATAGATGGGTGCCGGGGAAGAGGATGCTAAGTTTTAATTGTGAAATTGACACAGTCCAGTATCACTGGAGAAAATCATTTCAGTGAATGATTATCTAGATCTAATTAGCAGTAGGGGACTCTTTAGACGGTATTGATTGTTAAGAGAAGGTCTGGCCCACTGTGGGTAGCACTGTTTCCTGAATTGGGGTTTTGGACAGTGTAAGGGTGGAGAAGATTAACTGGACAGCAGTCGGAATTCATTTGTTCTGCCTTGACTCTTCTCTACACTTAGGGATTTGACCTGGAATAAGTCTAAGAAATCCCTTCTCACTTCCAGGGAGCAACAGAAATGAAACCAGGACAATAAACAATAGGGATTTAATGTTCTTCCAATCCAACACCCTGTGGAAATGCAACCTGTGACGTAGTTCTAAAAATTGTCAGTGTTTTACATTTATGAACAGCCCTTCTTTTTACCTGTGACTTGAATTTCTCTAGTGAAGATATACCATGTTATTTATTTAAGTTTACTGTTTTATCTATGTGGGCTTTTTGCCTGCATGTATGTCTGTGCACCATATGAATACAGTAACCTCAGAGGCCAGAAGAGGGAGTTAGATGCCTGGGAACTGGAGTTACAGATGGTTGTGAGCTGCCATATTGGTGCTGGGATCATATCCAGGTCCTCTGGAAGAGCAGGCTGTGCTCTTAACTACTGAAGCCATTTCTCTTACTCTAAAAACTGTTTATTACTAATTGAAGTTGTAACCAATATCTAAATAATAAAAGAAGACTTCTCGGTTGATTTTTTTCCAGCCCATTTTGCTTCTGAAAAGTGTAGACAGCCTCTAGCTGGACCTTCGTCTGTACAGCATAATCAAAGCCATGGAAAGAAAGGGTGGGGAAGGAAAATGCCTCCAGTGTGGCAGACAGTGAAGTGGGGGTCTGGGAAAGTAACAGGCCATGCAGGGTGGGAAGGCAGAGCTGCAGACAGCCATGCAGAGTTTTGTTTATAGTAGTGGTTCCCAAACATTGTCCACCCAGAATTTATTCCTTTTGGCTTTCAGAGTGAATTTTATAGACCCCATTTTGTTTTACGACCCACTGTGTTTCTCCTTTCATGTCCCTTGGGGAATGTTGCTCGGCTCTTGTGTTCGTCTGAGTAGATCTCGTAGATTTTTTTTTTTTTTTAATCCTGCATTTTTTCCCTCTGATTGCCCGTTCCTGACTTCACCTGGAGCTGCCAAGTTTTCCCTTTTCTGCTCTGTTATGTCTCCATCTGTCCTTGGAAGCTTTTTATCCAATGCAACCGCTTATCTTTAAAACGTGAGAAAGGAAGTTTTATTTAATAACCAATATGAAGATAGTTAGAGGACACTTTACAGCAAAGATAGCTATAATCCATATTTATATATAGAATAAGTCCTTCAGATGGAATAAGTTAAATAAATTAAACAAGAAAGATTTAAGAAAAAATTAGTGTTAGGATGAAATAGATGACATCTCGGGTGCTCAGAGGAGTGATAGGTTTTTTTTTTTTTTCGAGACAGGGTTTCTCTGTGTAGCCTGGCCTGTCCTGGAACTCACTCTGTAGACCAGGCTGGCCTCGAACTCAGAAATCCGCCTGCCTCTGCCTCCCAAGTGCTGGGATTAAAGGCATGTGCCACCACCGCCCAGCGAGTGATAGGTTTTTAAGGATTGAAACAATAAGATGTAGAAAAAAGCACATATAAAGTTATCTGTGGAAAGAACAAGAAAGTAAAATTGTGTACCCAAGTAAACCAAAATAAACAGGAACTAGATTGACAAGGATATTTTCATCAATAGAGCAAATAAAATCTTAAATACTTCTATCCATGCAAAGCATCATGAAAGTAATCTCAGAGAAAACAAAGATTTCCAAGCAGGCTCTCTGTGGTATGTTCATCCTGAGGGTTACACCTGTGGTCCTAGCACTCAGGAGGCAGAGACAGGAGGGTGGAGAGTTCAAACCCAGTCCTGGCCATGTAGTAAAACATGTTTCAACATTTATCATTCTCTAAACTAAATGTGAATTCTGTGTGTAAATACACTGCTGTTGATTCTATTGGGATCCCCTTGATGGAGTTCATCAACTGATTCCCAGCAATTATAAAGCCTTACACTAGATTCCCAAAAGGCTGGTAGTGGAACTGTGGGCTCAATGTTACATGGTTCAGCTAGCTGTAGGTTCTGTATATTCTTCCCTTGCCAGTATGCTGCCTTGGTTTCCCTATTTCCTGTATTTCCACTGCACCTTCCATAATAGCCATGAAGTCAATGATAATGGCTAATATCGGTGGACTGTCTGGTGAGCTGAGTTTTACATACTTTCAGTAAGTATAAATCCCTTCAAGCCATGTGACAACTATATGATCTGCATGGGACTGTTAGTGCTTTACAGGTGAATACATGGGACAGTCACATGTTAAACAACATACTTAAGGTCTGGTCATTATTAAGGATTCAACCTCTGGGAAGAGGTCTGGTTCAAGGCTCATGTGTGTAGTCTGGGTCCTCCCCAGAGATGAGGCAGTTACATTTCACTAACAGAATCCCCTGTGTTTGCTTGTTCACTGTGTCTCCTAGCCTGTCACCTACAGTATACGAACCAACTGACAAATGTTATTTGAGTGCATGAAGTTACAATTACTAAGAATAACATCATATTCTTAAGAAACTTCCTTGAAACTCTCTTTGTAATAGTTAAAAAGAAAATGCATGTATACTAAGTAAGTAATAGAGGAACAGTTATATAATCTATATTTTTGTCTACTTGGATTATTATATAGCTACTAAAATATGTATTGTTAAGAATATGTAGAACTATGTAACAATGAACAGTATAAAGAATATGTATGCTGTGATGCAGACAGACATTGTATGCATTATAAGCCTCTCTTGGACATCTCTCTAGGTGATACTAGCTTGTGAGTTATGGGTGCTATGGTGAAATCTGCCCAAACAGATTATGCCTTAGCCCTTACTTATCTTCATCCCTCTACACCCTCTGAAAGTTATTCTGAAGTCTCTAATGGCTCTTCCTCATCTTCTACTCTATGCTGGTGAACTATAGTCACACATGCATCCATCCAGGTCTTCTGGTTAGACTCTCCTAGGTCCAATGTTTCCCCCAAAGAAGTCCTTCTCCAGAACACTGTCATATGTCACTCCCGAGTCTCTCATACTAAATGACATGCTGGGGGTGAGTACTTGGTGACTGTTGTTCCTTCCCTTCCTCACCCCTGTCTGCCTCTTTGACTTTGGGGCCCCAGAGCAGCCTGGTTCCTTAGAGTATCTCAAAGATGGCAGACAGTAAGTGCCAGAGGGCTGAGAGCTTTGTCTATTTCTGTCTGCTGACTTTGCCAAGTGTTAGAACAGTGTTTGACTCATGGTAGACAGACAATAAACATTCATTAAGTGAAAAACCTTGTGGGGCTTCTAGCCTTCCCGTCTCACTTCAGCAGAACTCAAGGGGACGCCAAGGGACCAATAATACACAAAGGTGCCTTGTGTAGCCATGGCAATGCTGCTTGTCTTTCTCTCCAGCAGGTGGTTCATTCCTTGCTCCGTTGTTCTTGATTCTCACCACTATGCTTCTGTGGAAACCAGGCACTATAAGGGCTCAGTTGGAAAACTGTTCTTCCTAATGTATGCAGATATCTTAGTGCATTTTCTGGTGCTGTAACTGAATATCATAGTTGGGGTGGTTTAAAAAGAAAATAGATTTGTTTAGTTCTTGGTTTTGGAAGGCAAAGAGCATGACATTGCTTCTGGTTGGCTTCTGGTGAGGGCTTTCTTTCTTGTGGGGACCTGATGTGGTCCCGAGGCAGCACAGAGCTTGCTAACCTAGAACTCTCTTTATGTTTTTACAAAGTCACTAAAATAGTCCTGAGTCTCATATCCTCATGACTTCATCTAACCTTAGTTGTCTCCCATTGTATGATAGACTTTTCCTGGGGAAAAAAACCACATATGTGTGCACACATGCACACATAGACGTACTCACCTACACACCTATGCACCCCCAAAAGGGAAACCACAAAGACCAAAATAGCAATTGCACCAAAGTCCAACTTGGTGAACCAATGAGTTTTTAGTTCAGATCACTGACATGAATATTAAACATTACTTACAGGAGCAGTGGTGACTCAAGAAAAGTATCTGCATCATTAAACACCCAAGCCTGGGTGACAACTCATAAAAGCGGCAGCCTTGACACTCTGCACAGTTCACAGGTGGCTCGACAGGCCAGGAATTTTGTCTATGCCATTCCACTGGTTAGAATAAGTTCCCTTAGTAGTTGCTAATTCCTTCTATGAAGCTAGGAAGAGGATTTTGAGATGCATCCAGTGACATTTTGTTTACCATTGGAATTGCAAGAGCCTTCCCTCTGGAGGGAGCTTTGTACCCTGCAGAAACTGCCCAACATCTCTAAAGGATTCATCTCCAAATACTTCTAACATCACTTGGGAGATTAAATTTTGGTATAAGTTTTGGAGAGAAGAAACCTGCAGACATAGCAGCTGGTAAAAAGGCCCAGATACATACAAGATGTATTTTTATTTCACCTAGCATCCCAAGGGAGTCTTCATGAGAATGCTGATCAATATTTGCTTAGTTCCTATGTTCCCTGGAGTATGGAAGAACGTGATGGAAGCATCTTGGTGTCTTTCCTACACATTCAAGTGACAGTGGGGGAAATGGGTACCACAGAATCAGAGTAGGAAGCAGGTTGCTATACGATGCAGAAATGATATTAGACACCTTACTCACAGCTGCAGCTGTAGCTGCCTTCAGGATTCTTTATGATTTGACATCTTCATCTCTTCTCTGATGAATGTTTTTTGTTTTCTGGGTCCATATGTATCCCCAAATTTAACATCTACATGGATTTGCCTTGACTATGATATCAAGGGGTTTTATTGCAATGTTGTGCCATTAAAGTTAGATATGTTTGTTGAGATTTTTGACTCTGAAAGTATTTAAAAGTTCTAAATCTAGGTTCATCTTAATTCGTTTCCTGAGTCTCAGGAATAAATAAATCTCAAGAAGATATTAATAGTGAGCTTGGTGGGAGTCTGAGCTTTTTATTTGGAAAGATCTGCAAACTTTGTTTGTTTGGAGATCACGAGGCAAACAAATTTTAAAAGGATTGAAGTTTCTCCTTAATGTTACTGTATATAGCCTTGGCCTGAGTGGTACTGTTGGGTTTCTGAGAAAGCTGTTTGCAAATATATTACAGAAAATGCCAGGCCACTGTGACTGGAGTGGCAATATACCCCTTTAGATAGCTGCAGCAATGCCCTGCTAAGTTGGTCTGCACAGGCAAGGACAGAGATTGCCTTTATGAGATCTCTCTCTCATTAGGGGGCAGGTCGTCATTTTTTTTTTTTTCAGTTTGACATACTCATGTTCTTCCCCCAAGTAATGAAACTTGGGCTCCAGTCAGCATCCACCACTTAACAGATGAGATCCAGCCTCTTAAACAGGGTGTCGGTTAGAAGGATGTACGGTGTCCCCATGTCAGATCGTAAAATTTAAACACTGTCAGCCACATTTGATGAGATGGAGAGATTTGCATCTTGCTTCATTTACTGATCTGGTTGGACTTCTGAAACCAGAGTTTCAAGAATGAAGACAAATATGACATCACACCCCCCATCACCTCCTTTTGCAGATGCAGACATGATAATCCCCGAGGAGAGATCATTTGCCTTGGTCTGTAAACCTTGTTGACAAAGGATGTCCCTAGCTAGTTTGCCACTATGACTTCAGATGAGGATTTAAAAAAAAGACTTGAGACTTGGGGAGTAGTAGGTGCCTCTGTGGCACTCTGTGCAATGAAGACTGTGAAGTGGAATTTGGGGCTCAGATCCATCCACTGAGTTCCTCGGGGTATGCGAAGTGTAAACCCAAAATGAAGTGAGAGAGCTCACAGTGGTGGCAAGGTTGATGATAAATGAACAGGGAATCATAAACAAAGTTGAGGTGATGGATGGTCCCTTCCCAAACTGGAAGCTTTGGCATGTATGATGGCACTTCCTGTCTCCTGGCTATAAACAGAGCACAGCACAGAAGCCTTGCCTAATGCCCACCAGTACTACAAATGTGCAGTATTGATGGAATTCTTGTTTGTACTCATTGATATTTTGTCCTTGTTAAAGGTCTGTATTTACCTTACCATGGGTGCAGTGTTCTCTCCATCTGGGTATCTGATTGGTGGAGAGAGAGGGAATGAAGGAGATTTTAAAGCAGATAAATCAAAAAAATGTGCTCTGTTTGAGCAGGTAAACTGCACCAATGATGTAAATCCATCTTTAAAGCTGTATTGCTTATATGTCTCTCACTATCCTGTTTAATGTGGGCACTGTGGGTGGGACGCTGTGGGCGGGACAGTGTGGGCAGGATGCTGTGAATGGGATGCTATGGGTGGAACGCTGTGGGTGGGGCGCTGAGGGTGGGGCTCAGAGGGTGGGGCGCTGAGGGTGGGGCGCTGTGGTGGGGCTCAGAGGGTGGGGCGCTGAGGGTGGGGAAGCTGAGAGTGGGGAAGCTGAGAGTGGGACGCTGTGGGTGGGGCGCTGAGGGTGGGGCTCTGAGAGTGGGACACTGTGGGTGGGGCGCTGTGGGTGGGGCGCTGTGGGTGGGGCGCTGTGGGTGGGGATGCTGAGGGTGGGGAGCTATAGGTGGGGATGCTGAGGGTGGGGCATTGAGGGTGGGGATGCTGTGGGTGGGGCGCTATAGGTGGGGATGCTGAGGGTGGGGCATTGAGGGTGGGGATGCTGAGGGTGGGATGCTGAGGGTGGGGATGCTGAGGGTGGGGCGCTGAGGGTGGGGATGCTGAGGGTGGGGCGCTGTGGGTGGGGCGCTGAGGGTGGGACACTGTGAATGAGTCCATAGAATAACCTCCTGTTACTGATCTCTTCCTCCCGCCATTTCATAGACAGAGCAGCATGCCTGGAGCCTCCAGCATGATTTTACTTGATGTCAAGTTACCTCTCTGCCTAGAGTTTTAAACCAACTGATTACTATAATATTTGTGAAGTTCCTTAGTCCTTGTAAAGTGCAAACAATTTTTTTCTCTAAACAATGAAATTAGGTCTGTATTTTCACGTCTGGTGTCTAATGAATGCTTGTGCCCTTTACAAAAGGAAGGTGCATAATGGTCCGGGTTTAACGTCCGTTGACATGTTTTCCTTTGTTCGAGAGTCTCTTTGGAACTGTCTTCTCCCTTTATCATGTCCTATAGAATATGTTAACATCCTATTTCATGTAAGGAAAATATCCCCCTGCCTTTAGAATAATTGTATGGTCAATGAGCTTTAAATTTTCAGAAACTTAACTTGACTCTGCTGCCCAAAGTATTCAATTTAACTTTTAAGAAAAGGAGCTGAGGAGATGACGCAGTCAGAAAAGTACTTGTTGTGTAAGCACAAAGACTTAAGTTTGATCCCCAAACCTTTTTTAAAAGTGGGTTGGGGTATGCCCTTGTAGCTCCAGCATTGAAGAGGTGGACATAGGCTATTTCCTGTGTCTTATCAGCCAGAGAGATTAGCCTACTTGACAAGTGAGGTCCAGACCAGTAAAAGACTATAAAAAAAAATAAAATAAAAAGTAAAGTAAAGTAAAATCAAGTGGATGGTGCCCAAGGAATAATAACACCTAAGGCTATCCTCTGGCCACTGTACACCCTTGGGCCTGCACACACAAATGTGATACATGTACACACACACATACATATATAATTAAATACAATGAGCTCAGAGACCCAGAGCCAGTGTACAGGGATGTGGAATGCAGGATCCCAGTCTCCCCAACTTACTTAACCTTGTTCCATGGTTTTCCTTGGCTTGGTCTCCTGTGAATTTCTTTCCTCTGGAGCTCAGTTTTAATTTATAATTAAAGTAAATTATATATTTCTTCTGCTTATATAGTTTGCCTCACATCCTTGTGAACAGCAATGAAAACCGCCCTTGGCTCTCTCTCAGCAGACATTCTCTTGATTTCCTTGTCTTCTGCCCCTTCCAGGCTTGGGGCTTTCTAAGGTCTCCACCACAAGACTTCAGCTCATGTTATTGTCCTGTAAACACTCCGTGAGGACTTTTCATAATACTGAATTCTTTTCCTTTTAAAATTTAGCTCCTTTCCCTTCCTTGGACAGTCTGGGCCACATCACCTGTCTCTTATCTTTGATGGAGTTTCTTAGTCAGTAAAAGCTTGCAGATAATTAAGAGCTCCCAGTAGGCAATTTTCAAGCAAACTGTGACTCTATGTTACAGAAGGAGAAGCCAGTACACACTACTGTCCTTGATCATGTGTAGGAGGAGGCCTCCTCAGTTCCTCTGTTCTGAATGCAGATGAAGGCAACCATCGAGACATCCCCTTGACTCTCAGCTCTGTTAGTTCTTCTTGGGACAGTGAAGCACACTAACTTAAAAGGAAAGCACATTGGTGTCTTGTTTAGTTTCTTAGGATCTGTAGGTAGCCCAAAAGAAGGAAAGAAAAGAAAAGGGAGAGAAGGAGAGAAGAAGAGAGGAATTGAGGGAGGGAAGGAGGGATAGAGAAAGGGAGGGATGGAGAAAGGGAGGGAGGGAGGGAGAGAGAGGGAGACTGTTTGTGTGTTTATAGTGTTGGAAAGGTAACCCAGGGCTTTGTCAATGCTACCCAACTGTTCTCCCATGGAGCTACATCCCTAGCTGGGTTGTCAGTTATTATGTAACAGAGTTATTATCTAAAGTCTTTACATAGCTGCAGTATCAATCTACTTTTTGACTTAAACAGAAGAGAAATCTGGTGATAAAAACTTTTGCTTTCTAAAAATATTGCTATTTTGGGGGAATCAAGAGAGGATGCAGAGAAACAAGCTGAGGTCCTCTAAGAGAAGTTATTCTTCTAATCAGAGGTAAGTAGCAAAGCTGAAGTAGTTGAGGTAGCTATTCCCCAACACCATGCATGTACATGTTCTGTGCACACCATGCATGTACATGTTCTGTGCACACCATGCATGTACATGTTCTGTGCACACCATGCATGCACATGTTCTGTGCACACCATGCATGCACATGTTCTGTGCTTGGTAGGTGGAGGCCTTCCTCAGATGGAAGGTTTTCTCTGTCCCACCTTTGGCACCATGAGAAATAGTCTATCTGCTGTCTCAGAAAGTCCTGGGAAGGCATAGCTTTCATAATTGGCAGGATGGCTCAGAACATTGTGAGAGCACCTTTTAGGAATAAACAGCTTAAGTGTTTTTATAGTCAACTGGGATAACTGAAAAGAAAGAGAAAGCCTATTATTATGGCCCAGAGTTTTAGAACATGTCTCCTTCATATTTGAACCCAACCCCTTAGTGTTTGTTATTTAAATCAGGTTCCAATTTGCAATGTAGAATGTGAAAATTCTGTCCTCCCAAGTTTCTGAGTACCTCGACTTGTTTTCCAGAGCACAGGGACTGATGGAATGCATCTGAAACACTTGATATGTTTAAAACCTCTGACTTGTTCTTCCAAGCAGGATCCTTTGACTCTTTTTGGCCTTTTATAGTAGCATCATGAGATACTTCGAGATGTTGTCATGAAATTACACTTTCTGGAATAACAGGATGATGGTCCACATGCCCCTGTTATTGCAGCAGTTCTCTGGTGACTATATGATGCAATACAGTGAATTATGGCGGTGACCAGCAAAATATCACTCCAACAAGGTTATGGTACTTCTCAAGGCTGTGTTCTATGTTATACCTCCTAGTTAGATTTTCAAAAATATATGGGCCATAACCAGAGTTACCACTGGCATACCAGCATACCACAGGCTTCTCAAGCCAACCTGCAGGATAACTCATTCCTGTTCTTCTTCATGTCCTGAGGAGGCTTTATAGAATACTGGTGGTATAGATAACAGATCGCAGAGTGATGCTTAGAGAATGGTATGAACATGGAAGCAGAAAGAAACTATTCATAGCTAAATCCTACAGTCTGTACCTTGTCTTTGGTTTTTGTTTTTTGTTTTTTTAATATATAAAAGATGATGTCAGTGTAAAAGGATTGCCTACTGCAAACAGCTCAATCTGAAGTTACTGAGATGAGACAAGGGGCTTTCCATGCTGTCACTGAGACTTTGGGAAGCACTGGAACAAGAGAATAGATCTCTTGTTCCTCATTCCTGAGTGGTTATAAATAGTGATCTTCTAAACAAGCCAGACAGAAGCTGTCTCCCCGATGACTGGGGACATAAGGTTGTTGGGGTTCATGCATGACTGTTGTATTCTCTTAGGCTAGCACTGTCCGTAGGACCGTTGTAGGGAAGTCATCTCTGGAGCAAAAGAACTTAGAGGAACCAAACCCATGTTGGGTTTCAGAGTCTATTAGCATTACTAGAACTATCTAGTAAAAGTCAACTGGCTAATTTTTCTTTAAGAGATGGTGATTTCTATGAGTTTATGGCAGTATAGATTATAGATCATCTCACTTTACATCTTTAACAATATTATTTATTTATTTATTTATGTATTTACTTACTTACATACTTAGGAAGGGTCTTACCATGTAGCCTTCAGATGGGATGGAACTTGCTATGTAAACCAGGCTGCTCTTGAACTCAGAGATCCACCTGCCTCTGCTCACTAAGTGCTGGAATTAAAGGTGTACACCACCACAGCCTGTCTTTACTTTGCAGCTAAATAGATGTCAAGCTGCACAGCTTTGAAATGTTTTTTGTCAAGCTGTCAAAGGGGAGGGTGTAAGTAAATAAAGCAAAAAAACCAAAGCACTAAGGCTAATGTCCATTTGGTTTTTTTCTTTCTTTCTTTTAATCTAGCCTATAATTTGAAATGTTGGAAACATGAAAAATTTACTGTTTTATTTCTTTGATTGAGACTAGTTAAAAACAGTATGAGCATGTTTTATTTCTCTCTCACTGTATAACTTATGACATAGACTCTCTTTTCTGTCCTCTAAACCACTGGTTCTCAATCTTTGGGTGGAGACCTCTTTGGGGGATCAACCAGCTCTTTCACAGGGTTGCCTAAAGGCATAGTACATATCAAATATTTACATTATGATTCATAACAGTAGCAAAATTCCAGTTAGGAAGTAGCAATGAAAATAATTTTATGGTCAGGGGTCACCACACCATGAGGAACTGTACATTTGGAAGCAAGTTCAAGGTAGTACCATATTTGACTGTATACTGTGTAGTTCTCCTTAGAGTGTTGTTACCATTGTTCCTTGCTGTCTGTGTCATCTCTTGATTATTCACATTGGTTAAACATTCCATTGTTTTATTGCTTTGGGATTAGGAGGCAACAGGACTATCTGCCTTGATGTCTGTGTTCCAACTAAGAGATGTGTATTACCCTCTCATTGGCAGAACTTGAAAGGAGTAATGGGATTAGCCTCTGGCTGTGATACCTACCTGCCATTATTGAAGTGATAGGTGGATGGAGATAGTGTCGAAGTTTACATTTGAGGTGGTTGTTGAAGGTACTATGGGCAATACAATTCCTGCAAGTTACAAGGAGAGAGTACCTGTATTCCAGTGATGAATTATTCATAGAACATTTGCATAACATATTAGTATATTTAAATATGGGACTGACTCGCTTTACTGTTACCCAGTGTCCATTGAGCTCATCAGCTGAGCCAAATCATGACTTTGGAATTAATGGTAGAATTGTACTGGGATTTACAAGGTTACTGGCTTTGCCGAAGCCATTATGTCTTTTTTTTTTAACCAGAGATTTCTCAGAGTAGATGGGATGCCAGTGGAAGTTCGGGGGCTCTCCAGACCATGATTGTTTGACTCGATCTGAAACACAGGACTAGAACACAGTTTCTGGGCTGAGGCCTGGTGGTGTTTTCCAGCTCTCTCTCCTCTTCCACCTTCTCTGTTTTGTACACATCCTGCTGATCCTTCCGCAGTGTTACATTACCTCATGTTCCTTTCAGTCCTTGTTGCCATCACCCTGAGCCCTGTTTTCAACCTGCTCCTCAGTTACTCTGACAGTTTCCACACTCGGCCTCCCGGCAGTTGTCACTTTTCTGTTCAACTAATCCTGAATGCATCAGCAAAGCAACCTTCCTGGAACATGCTAGCAACCTTGCTAATCCTCTGATTCAAGCCTTGGATAACTTGTCCATTACAGAGTAAAATCCAAACCCCATACCGTGTCTTTAATAACCCTTTGGTCTGATGTAAGCCTTCACATTCCAGCTTATTGCCTGATCCCTGTCGTTTCTTAAAAAGCCTGGGTTTTAATAAGATACATTGACTCACTTTCTCCCAGATGAACTACCTCTTCCTTTACACAGATGGTCTCTCTAAAGTGTATTCTTAGTTTTGCCCAGTCTTAAAGATTTCACCCCAGTTCTGTCTTTTGGGAAGTGCTTTTTCAATTATTTCTGAAGTTCCAAAGGATCTGATTCATATTTGACAGTCATTGCTTCTTTGTGGCCTTAGTTATGCTACATCATTTAATATCACTGGCTAGCTGTAAAATTCTTGAGTGGCAAAGAATAACCCTTCTTTATAACCTAAAAAAAAAAAGGTGTTTAATAAAATGTCAGGCACAGAACTTTATCTATTATGCTTTCTTTGTGTTTATGTTTATCTTTTTCTTTATGTTTTCAGACCTGAAACATTTCTGCTATATTCTGACCAGAAGTATTTCTACTATATTCTGAACATATGTGAGGGGGAAAATTAAACAGGACAGATTCTCTGACCTCACAGAATATCAGTGAGGGATGGATATATATATGGTCATCAGGGATGTGACCTGAGGGGCAGTAACTGTGCTTCTGAGGAAGCAGAGGCAACATGGAATGCTCAGAGAGGCAAGCGTGGGACAGAGTCTAAAAGACATGCAGAAAGTCTGTCTGCTGAAGGGAGCTGGATGGGAGGTATTCCAGGCAGAGGACTCCATAGCAAGTTTGTCAGTTCTGAATAAAGGTCAGTGGGCTGCACTGTAAGAGTTGGGGTGATCTCAGAAGTGAGGTTGCAGAGGGAACAGGGCTCAGAATGATTGAAAGAGGGGAATTCTAGAACGAATGTTGAATTAGTGAGGTGAGGGAGTCACCACCACATTCTGCTAAAGACCACTGGGCTGTGGCTGTTAGAAGGAAGGTGATCACAACTGTAGATGATGTGAGGTTAGAGGGGTGGGTGAATGGGTGTGTATGGGATGTGTACGAGTTTGAAGTTCAGCAAAAAGCTGTAACAGGAATCCCGTGCTTGAGGACATGATGGAATCATAGCAAAGTGTGTGAAGCTGGTCAAGAAGAGTTTAGAACCAGAGCACAGTGTGCAGCAGTGTTTGAAGGACAGTCAAAGGAAAGCTGCAAAGAATATGCAGATGGAATAGGGAAGGAAAAGGGACTTGGTTAGATGAGCAAGGTGCCATAGTAAGTGAGCTGGACTGGAACCTCTGCCTGTCAAACTGAGTGACAGAGAGACCATTAGCAGCCTTAAGATGGTGGGGTTCTGTAGAGGAAAAGGAAAGTGTGTGCTGTCCCAATGTATCTTATAGTTATATTGGGAAGTGAGGAAAAAATTCTGGCAAATGTAGTCATGGAGGACACCATTTGAAGAACATAAAAGTTAGAAAGAAATGGAGCTGAGGGGTTTTTCTTGTTCATGCAAGAAGAAACAGATTATCTGTAATAGGATGTGTGTTTGGGTGTGGTGGGAGGGTGCCAACTGATTGTTACTTAACCTCTGGGAAACTAACCAACTTACCACATTGTCTCTTTTTCCTTTACAGTAATTTGCCATCTTCCATGTATGAATGGTGGCCAGTGCAGTTCAAGGGACAAATGTCAATGCCCTCCAAATTTCACAGGAAAGCTTTGCCAGATCCCTGTCCTTGGTGCCAGTATGCCTAAACTCTACCAGCACGCACAGCAGCCAGGCAAGGCATTGGGGAGTCACGTGATCCATTCCACACATACCTTGCCTCTAACCATGACCAGCCAGCAAGGCGTCAAAGGTAAGCTTTTCACCCTCATCTTGCTCATTACCCAGTCTTCAGTCACCAGGTCAGACCCACAGAGAAGTCTCTGCAGGTAGCCAGGACAGGGTTTGAAACAGAAGGGAGCATGTGCATCCATGATGTGAAAAATGGCAGTAGAGATCGGATGTGGGCCCACCTATGTGGCTGCAGAGCTGTCTAGGCTACAGTGAACTGGCATCTGGAAAATAAAATAGCCACAAGAGTGCCTGATTCTCTGGGGCTTCTAGCACCACGGAGTGATGGATGTGCCAGGTCAGAAACAGAAACAGGAACAAGATCAGGGTCAGGCCCTGACAGCAGCAATAAACCATGGGCCACACTATACCTGACAATGAATTCTGTAGCTGACAGATACTTGATTTGAGTCCTCTACAATCACTTAACTTGACTGGGCTTTAGTCTGTCCATCTGTAGGGAAGGCAAAGTAGGTCACTTGGAGCTCAAACATTCTGTGACTAATTCATTCTTTCAAAGCTGGCATCCTTAGAAATATACAACTTTAAAAGGGGGTCAGTGAAGTGTTACTGGATCTTGCTCTTTAAACTCTGAATGTTTGTGTCAAATGATGAACTTTTTGTCCAAAATTTTCTTTGAAAGGGTAGAAAGGCAGTCTTGTTACACATATAAAAAACACATTAATGTATCACCAGAAAGTGTTCAAGTGTGTATCTATATGAAATATGTAAAACAAATAAAAGAAACATGCTTGGGAAACTGGATCTCTACGTTTAATGCAAAGAATTAAGTCCTAAAATTATGCAATAGAAGTTTCTATAGAAGAAATTTTATGAAATATACGAAAGTAACTAATCTCTTAGAACCATTTATCATGTGGTAAGGTTGGCTCACCTATGGTAAGAACATCATAAATTCATAATTTTGTGAACCTAGTTAAAATAATATTCTTGTCTCTGAATACATCACTTTGAGATACTTTAATGTTTGTACATTGTAATTTTACTTAAATTTTTTATTATGTAATCATTTGTGTCATTCTTTGTGCGTGCATGTGTGTGTGTGTGTGTGTGTGTGTGTGTGTGTGTGTGTGTGGTTATACTTGTATGTGTACCATAGTGCATGTATGGAGGTCAGAGGACAATTTTGAAATCAGTTTTCTCCTTCCACCATACGTGTACTGGGATCAAACTTAAGTCATCATACTTGATGACAGACACCTTTACCAGCTAAGCCACCTTATCAGTCCACAGCTTGATTTTTTTAAGCTGTATAAATTTGTCATTTTTGGGTACAAAATTCTCAAGAATTTTGATGTCTATGTCATAAAAAGATACTTTGTATATGTTATCCTGTGTGGAGTCCATTGGTAGGTGTGTTTGTATAAAATATATTTCATGTTTTAAAAATCCTGACTTTCCCATTTATCAGTCATGATTAACAAATTGTCCTCCTGATCTTTGTAGTGAAATTTCCCCCCAACATAGTCAATATCCATGTGAAACATCCTCCCGAGGCTTCTGTCCAGATACACCAGGTTTCCAGAATTGACGGCCCAGTGGGCCAGAAGGTGAAAGAAGCTCAACCAGGCCAGTCCCAAGTCTCTTACCAAGGGCTGCCCGTCCAGAAGACCCAGACAGTACATTCCTCGTACTCCCACCAGCAGGTCATTCCACACGTGTATCCTGTGGCCGCTAAGACACAACTTGGCCGATGCTTCCAGGAAACCATTGGGTCACAGGTGAGCAGTGTGGTCCAGGCCATCTTGACAATGTTTTATAGATGGGACACCATCTTATCAAGAACCCAGACTTGGTACAAAGAAATCTCTACAGAAGAGCCTGGACGCTTTGGTGCATTTACAAATACGGTTTTACTGGAGCACAGGCCTACTTACTCACTTGCTTTTCAGCTATGCTAGTCTTGTTGCAAGGATGGCAGAAGTGAGGAGATCCAATGAGATCATGTGATCTACAGCACCTATTTATTTTGTGACACTTTACCGAGGAGAAAAGTCTTGCTGACATATGACACAGAATAATTTTAAGTATTCAACTTTTGGACATGTTGCTGGAACTCCATGGTTACTTGTTTTGAGATGTGGTATAGGAGATACATTATACAAAGATGTTTGAAAATACTTGTATATACTTGTATAGTGTTTTTGATAATTTAGATGTTAGTAAACGAAGTTGAATTTTAATCTCATATGTAAAATAGTAATATCAGCTTTTGTTTTCTTATAAATTTTTATTAAGATGGCAATGAAGAAATTATTTGATATGAATTTTAAATATCATTGGACTTACCATAACTTTAGCTTATATCATAAAGTAAGAGAAAGGAAAGATCATTTCCTTTCAGATTCCTCCATTGAATCTGTATACTGAAGATGACCTAACTATTTATATTTAAAGAGTTTTAATTAAAATATAAATATATTATTTTCTTGCTTCCCATTCTTCTAACTAGTCACTCATTCCTGTGTGCTCCCTTGCTCCCTCTGAAATCATGGACCTCTGGTTTCTGTTCCCCAACCACTTGGAACTGCTTCTTTGGGCTATGTGATAATGACATACTTTGTCCTGTGATCCTCTGTCTGTCTTTTGGTTATGGTTTAAATACCCTCCAAATAGAGTAAGGAAGATGTGTTCTTTATTCCAAAAATAATGTGTGCAAGGTGGGGAGCTAAGAAGGAAAAGGAGACGCTGTAGAACTGTTAAACCAGTTGTCATTACTCAACTAACCCTCAAACTCTTTTTATATACTAAGTCATTGTAGGATTATCATCATTGCCCTTCTAGAAGAACTGAAAATAAGCTTATGGATCTGAATGGAGTTGCAGCTTGCAGAGTGGAAAGACACTATGGGAGAATTTACAGACCTTGTTTAGAACCAGTGGCTCAGCAGTAGGTGGCACACAAAACAACTTCCTTATCTGCACATTGGAGGCAAGAATATAGTGCTTATGAGTTGTGTTAAAATTTAGACAGGATGATTAATGTGAGCCACATTTTGTAAATGTCACAGAACTAAGCAAATATTAGCTTAGA
This sequence comes from Mastomys natalensis, assembly GCA_021653895.1. NCBI lineage: Eukaryota > Metazoa > Chordata > Mammalia > Rodentia > Muridae > Mastomys > Mastomys natalensis. Next base: position 1,164,342 of record JAJTUV010000549.1, on the reverse strand, counting down.
AGGGAGGGTACTGATAGAGTCGGACTTTTAAAAGTAGCAAGAATTGAATTATCCAGTTTAGGCTTAGACACGAGCAACATAAGAATAGTTGCTGGTGTTTATGTCATATAGCTTCTCAAAGACAGAGGAAACGCTTGGTCTTCCAAATGGAACAATTACCTGCTCATGGATACTTGATTGTTCACTACTTTCGGGCTAATCCTGATTGTCCTTCATTCAGTTGGATGATGCATAGGGCATTTGTATGGTAGTATTCCAGGTGTGTTTGAGGGTTTTGGAATATTCATTGGTTTAATCCATGGATAAGTTAAAATCTGACTAGAGATTGGGGATTGGTAGAACTATGGAAGGTGGCACATGGTTGCAAGGGGTAGGTCACCAGGTTGGTGTGGGAAGGGTGCATTTGCATCACGAGGTGGTAAGGTACATCTTTACCGTCGGTCCAGAAGCATAGAACCAGCCTACCATATGCTGTAACCTCTGTGGCCATGAGCCAGATGCATCTCTCCTCTCAGAAGTTGTTTTCTCAGGCACCTCGTCACAGTGAGAACATAGCTGATTAAAACAGGGCACTTGAAATAACTTTTCATTCCTCCAGCGAAGTCTCATATGAACAAATGGAGAGAAGAAACATCATCCACTTAAATTTATCTTTGCAGTAAAGGGCATGGATAGATAGGAACAATGTAGCTGAAAGTAAATTTTATACAGGTCATAGTTTTGCCCCAGATGAGGCTTGGAGACAGAAGGTAAGTTTGCTGCCATTTGCATTGTTTAGTCATTCCAGTTTAGGTTGGTCATGGAGAAAGGAAAACGCAGATCCTTTTAAAACTGTGTGCCCAGTACCTTTCTCCCCAGTTTTCAAGTTGGAACAGAGATGATAAAAAGGCTTTTAAAATGAAACATAACAAACTTGTTATTCTCCTATAATTTCGGACAGATGATGCTAACTAGAAAAGATGAAAACAAATTACTTTTAAGCCTAAACTGAACTATTCCATTGAAGTGAAATGAGAGATTGATAGAGTTGCCTAAATAATTCAAGCCCAGTGGAATACTCTTGCCTTATCTGGATCCCGTTCTGACTTTCAGCTGCATGGTCCAGACAGTGATCTCAATTCTTAATTCATTTTGCATGTGTAGTCACCGACACGTAGCTTCAAAATAAGACCTATTTCATCAGACATTCCTAGCGTGTATTTGTCTTTCTGCTTGTGAGAAATACTGTTGGAAGGTGAAATTTGCCTAATTATCTAGTGCAGTTCAGATGACCCATATAATTATTGGAAAATAATCAATAGTAGATAGCTGTGTCCTTCCAAGATGTTGGAAAGAAATATAGATACAGACAGGTGTCAGTGGTTTTAAATGAATAGGGTGAGGGAGAAAACCCAAGTCTACATCGCTTCCACATTGCTTATTGGAACACTCTGTGGTTGAAGCTATCAAGACTTAACATTTATGGATATAAATAAGCACTTAGGTCTCTATATTGCTGTAAGAGGTCACATACAAAATAATCTTGACAGAAATAGTCCATATTTCTGTGGCAGCTTCTAATATTTAGGCAATAAACTCATAAAGTATAACTAAGCCCATGGAAGTTTCCTAGAGTAAAATTTCAGATATCTCTAACTGGTCAAGAAAAATGAGCAATTGATTATGAAGCCAAAGTTACAGAGCAAAGTGGGAGGAGGTTCAACAGATGGAAAAGAAGATTTTAAGAGATAGATGAGGAGAGAGAATCTAAAGAGGTTAGAGAAAGAAATGGCTTGGGAATCATGACAAACTTTGGTGTGGATTTTTTTAAAAGTCTTAAAACTGAGGCATAGTGAATGACTGGTAATAAGGTCAACATATCTTGAAGGTCCATGGCTACCAAGAACCATGTTCAGCATGGTTAAGGGTGACACAACCACAAGGGATATTCATGTTCTTCCAAAAATGTCCAACCTGAGCCTAATTGAACCTTCACAACTAAACTCTAGAGGATAGGGAATACTGAGGGTAAATTATCATATAATATAGGACAGAAAAAAATTCATAATGTAGGACAACACTGCCTTTTTATAATTATGCTATAAAACAAAAGTAGGATGTTTTTCTAGAAAGAGTCACAGGTGACATACAGTAGATGGGGGTTAAATGAATTTTCTTTTAAATATTTTAAGTGTGTATGTTGGTGGCAGAGCAGGGAGCACTCATACCACTACATGTGTGGAAGTTAGGTGTCAACTTGGAGGAGTTAGTTCTCTCTTTCTCAGGGGTAGAACCCAACGTGTTAAGGTTGGTTACAAGTGACTTTCTTTACCTATTTGCTGAACCAAAATCGGATTACAAAAATCATGCCAGATGTAAAATGTTTCAGAAACAAATGGAAACATTGAACTGGTTATCAGATATTACTTTGGAATTATTAATTATCTAGGTGTGATGTTAGTGTTGGGTTTATGCAGGAATATGTCCTTGTTCTTGTGAGTTGAGTGGTAATAATTTTAAGAGTGGTGCAACATAATATCTATAGTTTTCTCTCATAATGTATTCCATGAACAGATATGGAGAGATGTCAGCAGATGTTGACTCTGAGAACTCAGCATACAGGTTACCATCAGACCAGTCTTGGAATGCCCTAGCATGTTCAGAATTTTTTTTTTTTTTTTTATGAGAAGAAAAGGGAACTAACTAAATTTTCTTAGGCTTATAATAAAATATTGTGTTTTGCACTGAACTTGAAAAATGCAACTTTAATACATTGAATGAAATTTTAGAAAATGATATTTGCCAGTTCTATCTTTTGATTGGGGCTGGGCATGAGGATTCTAGACATAAGACACTGACCTGTAGTAAGTGTGAAATGCTCAAGAGTCAACAAGAGGTGGGTTGAAGATAAAGATATGTAGTGTAAGGGATGGATCATCAAGATTTGGTTATAGAATATTGTGAAGAAAATGAGTGTAGTGTACTGGACTGTTCTGAGCCCTTTACTTCAAAGCCAGGCCAATGTTCAGTGTCATCCAGTAGCTAATCCGTGGGAGGAGGGGCTTGAAGGAAGGTAACTGGCTGGATTTTAAAGGATAAGTCCAACCTTGATTGGTGTTAGCAGTGATGTATTCTTGACTATGGGTCAATGCATGGGGATTTATCAGTGGAGTGTAAGGGGACTGAAGGTTCATGATCAGTGACTAGATCTCTGTGGAGTATATTTATGTCAGAGGATGTTTCCTTGGATGTTGTGGTAAAGAGGAGAGAGAAATAATACTGGAAACTTCTGAAGCAGTTTTCACCTTTGTAGAGAGTGCCAACACAGAGGAGGAAACTTTGTTGTTGTTGTTTTTTTTAACTTTTATACAAAAGTTATGGTATTTAATTTGCATGGTCTAAAATATTTGCTTATATTAGGGTCAGTAGGCATCCCAAGAATGATTTGAAGAGTAGAAATAGAGGAGACATAAGGTGATTTTGAGGAAAGACTTCTTGAAGTAATTGGCAAGTCATAGTCTTGGCCAATTTAAGCCTCTGTGTTACTTGGAGTAAATGGCTGCACTCCATATGTATTCTATATATATGTATTGGTAAACACTTGCTAGATTGTTCACACTATGACTGAGTTAAAGTTACAGCTCCAATGGTTGCAATTACCAACATTTTTGCATGAAAACTTATTTTCATGAGCTTGAAACTTGAACATTCCATCACCCAGTTTTCATCTACAAGGAGAAGCCTAGTTTTATGAAAGTCCCTGTCAGATCTATTACTGCATCTCAAAGACGTTAAATCTATACATCCCTTTCATTGTGTAGGGTGACTTTTATTTCAAATTGGTTCCCTTAATAGTGATCCAAATTCAGGTCTTCAATGGCATCTACAGTTGCGATTGTTCTAAATGGGTTTTACTGATTCTCCAGTGTTGAAAACAAGCCTTTTACATCGACCCGGTGATCCCAGATAGTTTGAAAAGGACTCAATTGTGAAGTGTTTAGAATCACAACAATAGGGTTCTAGGTCCAGCTTCCATGCTGGCCTAGTTATTGCCAGGTTACACAATCATGCGATCACAGTCTCTTTGTTGAGTGCAGTAACGTGTCCTGTAATTAGACACAGGTGTTACAAAGAAGGCAAAGAGAAATGTCTCAAGGCCTTCACATTGCAAATGCTGAAAGAGCAGAAAATTCCGCATATAAACACCCAGATTAGCTCTGAAGTGCAGAAACACTGGAAAACCCGAAGTAGATATAAACAGAACATTTTTATAGTGCTCTAACATAGATAAAGAGAATAAAATGCCACATGAGCACACTTCCATAGACTGCAGCCATGGAAAGTTAGAGAGATTAACACCGCAGATCTTGTAGAAACTTCCATAAAGATTAAAAACAAATCATAAGCCACAAATTTGATGGTAAAGGTATCTAGCATACATTTTACTGAAGAAAAGAATCTCACTGGAGATTAGAAATAAAAGGAATAGAACATGATATAAAACAGACATTGGAAAAAAATCTGTTTCCATTAGTTATTCATCTTATAAATAATAAGTCCTGGGGCAAAATTGAGTCTAAATGACACAAGAACTGTTTGGTCGTCTCTTAGAGGTGCCAGCTGCTGCTGCAATGGTTCTTGCTGGGCAGGAAGAATGGAAACAGAAAGAACAAATGGAGAAAAGAAACATTAATTGGAGATAGGTATCTCTTGGGCAACGCCGTCAAGGCCAAAAAGTTCAGTGCTGAAACACACATGCACACTTGTGAGAAACACAGTTGTGTACTTGTGGCATTGTAGACAATGGAGTAGGACCACTACACATTTGTTTTAAGGAAAAATAAACACTATTGAGAAATTAACAAGAAAGATTGCACTGGAAATGGAAAGTATCCTAATTGCTTGGCTCAATGTACTATTTAGAAAGTGTGTGAAGAAAGACTTCTTAGCTTTATTTGCATAGATTCTGTGCCATTTGTCTCTGCCATGACTTGATACATGACCAAAACATCCCCAGGTGGAACGCCTTATTTTGGTTCAGGTTTGACATTAAGGGAATAGAGTCCTCAACACTGGGGAGGAATGCTGGCTAGAACTGGCTTAGTCCTGGGGATCATGAGCTCCTGGCGTGGCTTCTTTACTTCTCTGAGAATGGGCAAGGCTGAGATGGAGCCTTCAAGGTCTGTACTAATGGACTAGTTTGCTAATTATGCCTCAAGGCCAAAAGGTTCCACAACCTTATCAGCTAGCCCCATCAGCTGGTGAGCAGGTATCCAGAGGGACGTTTTACAGTAAAAGCCTAACAGAGACCAACGAGAGACTGGGGAAGTAGATATGAGGCCTGCGAAGCCCATGTTAGGGGAAAAACAGGGAGGGAGGGAAGAAGAAAGGGAGACAGAAAGCAGGGAGATGGGCTGCAGGCTTCCAAAGTAGTTTCTCAGTAATGGGAAAATAATTTATTGCCCAGTTAACAGAGCTAGGACACAAAGTTTCACTTAGAAAGCACATCTTTAATTTCTATATATTTTAGACGTACTCTGTAGATTAATGGGGTGATGCTAGAGCTAAAACTGAAATCATAGCTGTGTCCCAACAGCATACTGGATTATCTCAACACTTCTACACCAGCTATTTCCCTAAATGGAACCCAGAAACCACCAAAACAGATTGGATGTCTAAAGAGTAAATATGGGGCTGGCGAGACGGTTCAGTGAGTAAAGATGCTTGCTGCCAAGCCTGACTCCTTGAGTTTGACCCCTGGGACTCAGATGGTGGAAGGAGAGAAATGACTCCTACAAGATTGTCCTCTGACCCCCTCATGCGTGCTATGGCACATGCAGATATCACCCCCAAATACATTAATAAATGTAATGAAACTTTTTAAAGACACTAGATGCTTCTCAAACCTTGACCTCTCAATGATACAGTGCTCCTGTCTGGAGGTGACAGCATTAGCTGCCTGGCTCAGCAGATGGGGAAAGTGAATATGTGGCCTGCTTTCTCCTGATGTTGGCTCAGACAGGCCCTGTGTCTTTAGGGTTGGCCTTGCTCAGGAGGATGTGAGAAGGGTCAAAGCAATGACCTTCATGTGTTATAGGTTCTTTTTGTCCAGAAGTTTGGGACAGCAGAGCTGAATTAGTGATCTGTCTTTTTCCCTGAACAGAACTCCTGGTTGGGTTATGCTGATTACATTTACTGAAGTTTGGCCTTCTTCTGGTTGAACAAGTCATCAACACCAGGCACTTCCTATGCCATCTGGGTTTTTCTTCAGTGTCCCTCTCAAGTGCTCCCTTGTCCTAACCCAAGAAACACTTAATGGGGTGTTAGCGAGTCTCGTGTCTCTAGTGTCTCTTACATGGCCACTCTCTGTATCCATCCTTGCCAGACTTTACCTGTGTCAATAGCAGAAGGTTTTGCTGAAGGTGTTTTGCACATCTCAGTGATAGGTTCTGGAGCTCTTAAGTGTTCGCTGGTCTGGTTCCAGCAACTTCTGCCAGACAGCCTGTGAGGGGGCCTCTTGCCTGGAGCAGAAAAAGATCAGCAAAATACAGGGCTAGGATCCAAAGGAGGTGGGGGAACACCACATGTGAGAGAGAACATACCTCCGTGTCACTGAGTGTCTGCCAGCCTTGAGAACTAGTTTTCCTTGGATGAGGGATGTGGGGCTCAGACACTGGGAGAGTCAAATATAGATTCTCAGAACTGGGAGAGCATACTTCACAGAATGGGTGGGATACAGACTTGGTACTTCCTGTAGCTTAACATCCAGTCTTCCTCCTGGCAGTTGCTCTGTAGGTGCCCCAAACTCATCAACATAAAGTCTTTATTCTCTCTGACCTGTCCATACAGAAACAAGACTGCATCAACTCACTGGTTTTCCCTGACTCTTTTCTCAGATGTTTTTCTATTTTATTGGCAATGAAAAATATTTTTGCCATGACATGGAATATCATCATGCTTCCATAATTTACCTTTAAGGCATACCAAAATCATAAACCTACTAATTATTAGACTCTTGGTTTTTACACAGAATCAGACATTGAAAATAATTATGACCTGGAGTTAGGACTTTTAGTAAGCCAGTTCTGATACTGGTAAAGTTCTGAGTGTGCTGAAAGGAGTTTGAAGAGAACTTAGCTTGCCTTGATGGAGTTTTAAACTCTATACACTACAAGGATGTTTAAAAACTTATAACTGGTATTTCTGAGGAGCTAAAGTCATTTCTTCTCCCTATTCTATTAGATTAAATTAATGTTTTCTAAACTGAAGTTGAATCATCTGGGTTACTAAGAATAGTTTGGAATCTGTGATAGAAACAACAGTTCCATGGAGTATTCTGAGAAATGATAAGATTTGCTCATCTCTGCCCCACACCATTTCTGATATAATAACCATAGCATTAGATTTTTCTTATACTTCCATTTCCCCTTCTTCTGCTTCCTTTTATGTAACAAAGTATTTATATGCAAACAATATTTGCTTCTAAAAGATCGTCCTCAGAGGCTGTACATGGTGCTACTGCCATTGGATTGTTTATACAGTTTATTTTTTCTTAATTATTTATACATGTGTATGGGATACAGATGACTCCGGGTACCCTAAAGGCTAGAAGAAGTCCTCAGACCTATTGAAGCTGCGGTTACAGGTGGTGTGATTGCCCTGACATGGTGATGGGATCTGGATTCAGATCCTCTGCAAGAGTAGTATGTACTCTTAACCACTGAGCCATCTCTCCAAGCCTGCTATCATATAGTTCCTACATGCCTGAATTGAAGGAAAAGCCATTTCTGAACTGAGAAAGATTGGTCTTCACTGATAATCTTCATATGACTTTTTTTTTTAAGGAATCTGAAAGTTTAGAATGGCCGAGTTTAACTCTAGTCTCAAGGATTTGCCAGCACTGAGAGTGTTCTAAACATACTTTCAGTTCTGAAGAATATTCTAGAATGTGAACTGATATTTCCAAAAAGACAGAAATGCCTCCAGCATAACTTTTTTTGCAGAGGACTTGATGAGAATGGGCAAACTGTGACAACAGTTAAGAACAGAGTCTTCACATTCTGTGGCTTTGAGGCAAGCTTCTTAGTAGAACAGTGCATTTTTATAAACTTGATAGATGATAGAGAACGTCCACCGCTATGGCCATATTTGACCTTTGAAACACTGTGAGCAAAAGGGAAAGAGCGTTTTCAAGGCCCCCAAAGGTAGGGACTAGCATGTGCTGATTCATCTAGTTTAAGTCTATAGCTCGCATCCCATTATCACAAGCTCACCACTTCCTGGGCCTATTTCATCACATTTTGAACTGAGAAGCCTCTTGAGACATCTGAGTCCTGTGTGCTTCTGCTGTGACACTTTTGACCTCTTTCCTTTTTTGCAATTATAGGCACTATCAGTACAATACACATACAAAGCATATGGGCAGAGTGATCTAGACAAATGTGAGTTACAGTGAATACCTATTGTGTTGCCTCCAAAGCTGTCCTGACTTGAGATGGAGCCTCTCAAGGGCCATCTCCTCTGGAGTTTTCTTCAGTGCCCTTCCTTTCTTCTTCTCTGATCGCACTGGAATCTAGTCAGACTGTTTCTGATTTGTGTTCTTCTTGCCTTTAAGCTTGTGCTTTTCATGAGGGCAAGGCCTCTTAGGATGGGCTGTCTAATGGCATGTATGAATCATGGCGGTTCCAGTTGGGCCAGGATGCACAACAATAACAAACCTAGCAAGTGCTTTCATTTTACATGGACTGGTTTCCTGGAGGACAGTGGAGGACTCTACCTTATACATTCACTGGACCTCCAGACAATACTATTGATCTCACAATACTTGAACTTTGACAGAATTGAACCATGATAATACTTGATCCCCATAGCTGGGAAAGAGAAATGCTTTCAGGAACATTGATCGCATTTCTCACACCTCACTGGTCAGGTACACGGCTCTCTCTTAACAATTCTGTGGATTGAAGTGCATGCTGCAATTTCTTGTATTGAAACCTTTGATATTACTATATTGAGGTAGAGGATAAAAGGAGATAGTGGAGGTTAAATGAAGCCATAATGGTGGGACCATGGCATGGTATGATTAGTATCATTAGAAGAAAGGACTCCAGAGTACTTGCCTGTGTTCTAGCTCTCTTCCTGTAAACTTCCAATCAAGAGATCATATGAATACTGAGCCAAACAGCTGCTGCCTACAAGGCAGGAATTGTCCATGCTAGCACCTCAACTTTGGCCTTCAAAGCTCTAAAACTAAGAAATGAATGTCTGTTGTTAGAGCCATGTGATTTAGGGAAGATAGGTCAGTTGGTAAAGTTCCTGCCATGTAAGTATGAAGACATGAGTTCAGTCCAGAGAATCCTTAAAAAAACATATACACAAACAAAAAGAGATGGGCATAGTGGCAAAGGTTTGTAATCTTGGAGAGAGAAACTTTCTTGGGGTTTGTGGACCAGCCACCCTAACTTTCTTGGGGTTTGTTGACCAGCCACCCTAACTTTCTTGGGGAGCTCCAGGCCACTTAGAAACCGTGACTCTCAAAACAAGATGGACAGCACCTGAGCTACAATACCAAGGTTGACCTCTAGCTGCTACACAGCTGTGCACAGGTGCACACCCACATATATACACACAAAGTTTAGCTCATGATAGTTTTTTTATGGCAGCCAGGTAAATATAAGAATGTTTAGGGACTGGGATATGTTGGGAAGCCAATGGCTATTTGTTGGACAGGGATTCCTCCTGTCATATGTGGAAGGACAGTGAACAATACAAGCTGAGTTCCTGCTCCAGGGATGTGAATAAACCTGTTGCTTTTAATAGAGGCTTTTAGTCTTTCTACTGAGTTATGTCCAAGTCACAGGTAATTAGTAGTTTTAAGTTCTGTGTACTTGAGCGGGACACAAAAGAACTGAAAACTTGACCAAATGGGAAGCTTTTGTTAAAATTTTGCATAGTTCTATGAGTCCTGACGTGACTTTCGTTCTTTTCATCATGTCTATAGACACAAAAAGGGAACTGCTAAGCAATGATGTTTAACATAGAGAAATACCCAGCATAGTTAAAGAAATAAACATCACTCTGCAGGTGATCTGGTTGCCATAGCAACAGCAGGCATGCCTATATGCCCATCTTTATTTTTTTTCACCCAAAGCTCTTTGTTTGTAATCCATAGCCCTGTCAATAGAGTTTAAAATAAATTTAAGATGATCATTTATGCAAATGTAATAATGAATCTGGCATCTTGTGTACAAACTAAAATTTATAATAAATATGAGATAAATTTGACTTATTCGCTCTCTAGTATTCCAATTTATGATATGTTCTATGTTGCTTTTCTATAGCAGAAAGTCTAGTGAGAATTATATGAGAGCAGAGTCATGATAGAACTTAATTATTCTTTTAGCAGCTCAGGACGACCAATGATACACAGATCACAATCTGAAAGGCTTGTCAGTCAAAATTCCCAAATCACAGAGACAGAGAAAATAGAGAACTGGATTCAATGTTTTTGTTTTGTTTTGCTTTTTGGAAAGATATAAAGGAGAGTCATATGGCGTGTCCTTAAGAATACTTTCCCTTTGTATGTTAACATTAAAAACCAATCCTTACTGTAGTGTTACTTTAAAAATACCGTTTCATAAACTAAAGTCATTGTCTGGAGTTCCTTGAACACATGGCTTGGGCTCGGCAGGCTTTAAGCAAATATACTGTCCGAAATCAATGTGGATACATTTCCAGCTGCTAATGCCCTAGTCACAGCAGATACTTTATAAAATCAATACCCTGAAATATCAGAGGATTATGCATATATCAGATACCCCAAATGCCAACATTGTTTTAATTACTCTAATAAAAGAAAGCTGGGCAGACATAAAAAAAAAAGAAAAAGAAAAAAGAACTTGCCCATGAAGAATGTTCTGCTCAAGCCAAAGCAATTTTTTTTACAAGTTCTTTTAGAAAATCTGGAAGCATTTAAGCATTTTCCTCATCTTTTTCTGGGACAATGCCTGTTGCCTTGCCAGTGAGCCACAGTACAGAATTCCCCATTAGAACAGCGGTCCCTGTAGAATCAAATATGTTGTTCTTGTTGCATTAATGACAATGTTAAAAAATTGGAACATTTAGCATTGGCTCATAAAAGTAAATATAGTTAACATTTTTAGTGCAGGGACATGGAAGAGCTTTTCAGTTTGATTTGGAGCCAAAGTTGAGCCATTTTGCATGGAAGGTGGACAGGAGTTACCTTGCTGAAATGGAATGGTTTCTATCATCATGAATGATTGGTAATATTCATAGCAGCAAAGACCCAGGATGAGTTTAGATGAACCCAGTCTCTCATGTACAATCAGGGCTTTTTCATAAAGGACCTTATTCTTATTCTTAAGGAAAGATGTGGAGGCTTTTTATGAAATACAACTCATATTCTTCAACATCACAATAGTGAGGGTAGTGCTTTTGCTTAGTAGAAATCCTCAAGGTTTTATGTCAGCAATTTTTGAATAGCATGCTTTTGAATGTGAGTAGACATGAGAATGGCAGAGAGGGCTATTAAAGATTTATGTAGCTATGTGATGTGGGTGAATAGTTCATTCTGTGGCCCTGCATACATGCTCCATACATGCAAAATCTGCATCTCTATGAAGGTTATGAATACCTCTGAGAAGTTGCTTATTAATAATAAAATGATTATTGTAACTATCCTTTATAATTAGAAAGGAATCATGTAAGAACCATACCTAATTTCAGGTAGGTAGAGATACTTTTTTGTGTGTGTACAAGTTTTCAAGAGAGGGCTAGAATTATATTATGGTCATCACTGATGAAGTGGGTCTGGGTCATCCTTTGAGAATAAGTAGGAACTGTACGGAGCCATGGGCTCCAGGCAGTCAGGCTTGTAGGCAGGGACAGTTAAGGAATGCTGGTCTTTATAGGGAAACTGTGACAGAGTCGAGCATTCACCATTATTCCCCAGCCACGCCAGTGCCTCTCTGGGGACTTCATAAATCATTAAATGTAAGAACACTGATTGTATATCAATTGTTTTGCCTTTGCAATTTCATTAGTGAAGAGACTGACATGTAGAGAGTTAATTTGTTTAGTGTCTCCTGTTAAGTTGTGGCAGACAGGGACAACTCTGAGGCTTCCTGGTTCTTAAGTCCTTTATTATTTCCATTAGTCTACCTCTTATACCATCTCTCTATGGGGCACATAATCCCACATGTAGACACATGTGAGCACACACACACAAGACTTAAAAAATGGTCAATATACCATTGAAAATGTGCTAATATTGGCAGATAGGTAGAAGTTGGGTATTTGATTTGGTGTTAGGATTCCTTAGATCAGCAGTTCTCAACCTGTGGATCATGGACTCCTTTGGCAAAACCACTATCTCCAGAAAGATTTACATTGTAATTCATAACAATACCAAAATTACAGTTCTGATGAAGCAACAAAAATAATTTTGTGGTTGTGGGTCACCAGAAAATAAGGAACGGTCTTCAACGTTTCATTTTCTGAACTTAAACTTCCCTGAAGGATATTTAATCCAGTTGTACTTTTTGTTGTTTGTTTGTTTTGGTTCTTTGAATATTCCTGAATGTGTTTATCTTTTCCATGAGTGATATACTCTATGGTGATTGGTCACAGTTTACATTCCTGGATATCACATGCAGAAAATTATAGCTTCCCTTTTTGATGTATATGTTTATGGGTATGTGGTATGTATGTATGAATGTATGCATGCATGTTTGATTGTGCATACGGAGGCCTGATGTTAGCATCCAGTGTCTTTCTTGATTCTTTCCTACTGTGTTTATTGAGGTAGAGTCTCCCTCAGAACCTGAAGCTTATCAGTTCTGCTCATTTCAGAAAGCCAACTTGTACAGGGCATGCCCGTTTCTGCCTCCAGAGTGCTGGGATCTCAGGAGGCTGCTATTCCTGCCTGGCATTTATGTGGACTCTGGAGAATCCAAATTCAGAAATTCTCATGCTTGCACGGCAAGTACTTCCTCTACTGCGCCATCTCCCAGGCCCCAAACTATACCTTTTTAAGGGCGTTTGTTTCTCTATTGATTAGCCATCTATATCCCTGTCTCTACTATTCCTTAAAATATGCCAGTTTGTTTTTTACGTAGAAGCTATGTAAAGCTCATTTGGCATTGGGAAAGGGCCTGTATGGCTACTTCCCTGTCTCTTTGTTGATTTTTAGATCCAACTAGAAGTTGAATCCCAAATTGGGAAAATTCTTCAGAGCTTAGCACACCCTGCTCTCTGCCTCTCTGCTCCCTCTGTTTGTTCCTTCAGGTCCAGCTGCCTTCAGGTCTGTGCTTACCCTCTCTGCCCATAGTTGATGGTTGGCCCTTTGCATTGTGAAACTATTCCATCCCTCTGGAGTTTCTTTTTCTAGTCCATTGAGTCACTTCCTTGTTTCAGCTCTGAGCCCAGACCTGTGTGCTTTTGCAAGGGTTACAATGAATCAGATTTCTCTTTTTCTCCAGGAGGCGGGGGTCCCTCAGTGCAATCCTGGGAGTACTTTTAAAACTCTGCATTGCTTTAATGTTTTAAGTTTATTTTCTCCTTTGGCTTAGTGATGTGTTTTCTTTTTTAAGAAAGTGTCTTTTTTATAGCTTCAAATATTGATACTTCATTATAAATGGTTCTCAGTAACAAGAACAAGATAATTACATATATGTAATAAGCATGATTTTAAGCACATTTCTACATTGTCATTTTTAAATGTCTCAACTAGTGAGACTAAACAGTGGGTCCTTGACATTGTCCTCATGGGGTGACTTAGTTAGGGTCTTATTGCTGTGAATAGACCACGGCAACTCTTGTAAATGAAAATCTTTAATTGGGGCTGGCTTATGAGTTCAGAGGGTTAGTCCATTATTCACAGTGGGAAGTAAGGTAGCATGCAGGCAGCCATGGTGATAGAGAAAGGAGCTGAGAGTTCTGCATCTGGAATGGCAGGCAACAGGAAGAAAGAGTGGCACTGGGTCTGGCTTGAGCATTTCAGACCTCAAAGAGACACACTTCCTCCAACAAAGTCTCACCTACTCCAACAAGAATACACCTCCTAATAGTGCCACTCCCTGTGAGCCCATGAGACACATTTTCATTCAAACCACCACACCTTCTTACAGTGAAGTATCTGAACAGTTTTAATAGGATCCTTCTCAGAGCCTGTAAGATGGCCAGCCCTTTAATCCTGCTTGTAGTTTTACCCATGCTGGAAGACAGATGAATGATACCTGGGACTCAACCTACACTCTGCTCACCAAAGTATAGTGTAGGATATCCCAAAGGCTCTGATCCCACAGATGCTTAAGTATTCACCAATCACTTTCTCTACACTGTGAGGTCAGGGTTATTATTCTAGTGTCTCATTGCTGGTCCAGAGAGGCAAGACAATCTATGGGATACCCAGTGCTGATAGGAAAGCTGGCGTCTAGTGGCTTTCAACAGTGCTCTTCTCTTTCCTTGACTCCTGGGCTTTGCAGGTCTTGACACAGTGAAGCAAACATTCTGGAATGAGGATCAGTTTTAATGTGAAATGTCATAAAACCAGGCTCTAATGTCTATAACAGCCTTTCCCAGTCACCATGCATCTCTGGAGCAACTCTGCTAGTGAGCTTTTTCATTGTCAAAAATGATAAAAATGAAAAATGATTAAATGTTAATGATAAGCTCAGGTTGCCAGATGGTGAGTTTTGAATGCTGATTCCACTCCTGGATTTGTGAGGATCTAAAGGAGACCATGCTCACAACTGAACTTCAATAGCAAACTTAGGTGGTTTTACCTCAAGAATGAGGTAGAGGTCTGAAGATGTATAGTTTCAAGCAGGTAAAAAAAAAAAGTCTTTAAGTACATTTCCCATAGTCAGTTAATTATTGATAATTAGCTACACAATTAAAGGCCTTTATTCCTTTTTTACCATTATTTATAATTAGTTTGCATTGTGAAATAATTATACTCTTAACACTACCAAGTCAAATAGCAACATGCCCTGACTCCACAGAAAACTCCCATAATCTTCAGTGCTAATAAAGGGACACTCTAACCTTATGGATTGTGCCAACAGTACATGATTCTTCAGTGACCTGACCTTGTGATGGATAAGTAGAGAAGAAAAGTCTAAAACTTATTTCCACCATTCAGTTTTCCAGACGCCAAGGTCAAGTGGAGCTGTTAGTTTTCCCCTCTTTTGTCTTGTATCCATAAGTCTAGTAGGCAAAGTTTAGGAGCCAGTGAAGACTCTAGAGATGAAGAAGTAGAAACAGACAAAGGAGGGGGCTAAGATGCATCTACCAGACCTGGCCCCGTTGTAAACTTTGGACAACAGTATTTGAACTTGACTCTATCCTGCACTAGTCTGTATTTTCTAAACAGAGTCATGTAACCTAGCAGCACATACTGACCTCAGACTCTTAAACCTGGAAGAAACTATAGAGGTCACTTGCTTTGCATTCTGGACATTCCTGAGAGATGATCTATCAGGCTTAGCTCCCACCATCTCCCATTAGGTAGGAACATTTACAGTGGAAAGATTGTCCATGTCTGTGATTTGGGGTCTTCAGGTCTGTCAAAACTTATCAGTATACAATAAGCTTGCTTGCTATTCTCAACATTGCCTTCTGGTCCACAAGTAGGTTTATCTCTACTCCATCTTCCAGCTGATCTTCACAGAACGTGTTGCCTGAACACTTGGCTTGCCCTGCCCTAGTTGGATCCTAGCAGACATTAGTGCTAAAGGTTATGGGAGCTTTCTGAAGTGCTAGAGAATATTGCTAATTGGCTTGGTAAAGTTAAGAACAGAAGTGTGAATTGAACTCTAGATTGCTTCAAATATGATGCATTCTGAGAATGTGATTGACTCCGTAAGAGGAAATCTATTTGTGCTTTCAACTTGTAAAACTGACATTGATCTCTGAATACAAATAAGGCTAGGGGTATCTATGTCCACATGAGTTTATCTTGCTGAGAAGGAGAATCTCCCAGTCTTAAAGCAGTGAATCCCAACTTATTCTATGATTTATTATTCTTTCCACTGTGGACTTTCAGTGCTAGAGAAATGTCCCTTGGCTTACCCCACAACCACTACCACCACTACCCTGACTACTTTCAACTATACTCAGATAAGACTTGTGGGATCTAGTGGCCTTGGGGAAAAAGCCTTGGATATGTCCACAGAGGTCTTTCACATCATGTTTCTTGATACACACTGAAGCCTCTTTATTCTTAAACAGCTGATGATATCGAGAGAAAACGTTGTACCTTATAACCATGACTTCACCACTCATAGCTCATTCCTACGCTGTGTAGACCCAGTTTCGGGACACACGCACAGTGCCATGGTACCACCTACGCATCCCATTTATTCCATCAATTTGGATGGCTTGTGCTGCTCTTGGCTGTAGACCTGCAAAAACAAAGCCATGGGATAAAGCAGCCTGGATCCTGTAATGAAAACCTTGTACCTTTTTGGAGGCCCAGTAGAGGGAAATGATTTATTTTTGCCCTACCAAATAAAACATTCTAGGAATCCAAGGTGAAAATTGGATTTTAACTGCTACTAACATTTTGAGCATATAAAATCGGCAAGTGTTGAGTGCTTTGCCTGATTAAGAGAAGAGCCTGGAGTCTGGTACAAGAATGAACTGTGTGCAAAGAGGTTGGTGTCTCAAATAAACTCAACCAGTTTATGAAACTTGAAGCGAATGTTAAGCAGATGTTGGCAGCTAGGTTTCATCAATGGAGACCTCTCTGTTTTTGTTTGTCTCGTGTCTTATACCAGAGTCACTGTCCCCTTTCTGTTCCAGCTTCTAATCTTCATGCTTTGGGTTTAAGTCGTCTATGGCTAAACTCAAGGAGTGCTGGGGAACAATCCTGATTCAAGTAGTTTGTCTTCACCTTGATTCTTTCTCTTCCTTTATGTGGTGTGTGTGTGTGTGTGTGTGTGTGTGTGTGTGTGTGTGTACACTACTCATGCATGTCTGCTTCTTCCTTTGGCCCTGGTGTAGGTCTAGCTCTGGGATGGGAGTATTCCCAGACAGTGCATAGCACTCATGGCTAGCAAAGAGCCACCTGCCTACAGGCTTCCCTATCCGTGCACTGGTTTGTAACAGTCACACAGGCAACATTCATCCAACCAACTGGGTTGCTTTCCTCCTTCTTTCAAAACAAGCATACCTATTTCTTCCAACCTTCGGAGTAACTCCCGAGGTGTCATGGATGTGGTGACCTTGGCCTTGCTCACTTGTTCTAGGACTCTGTTATACATAGTTTTAGGTTCTTCTCAAAAGTAGGGCCAACTCAAAGTGTCTTCAGTACTCACTTTTATTTGTCCTATAAATGCATTTCTTGTTGATTATGGTACTTTTAAGTGAACAGTTTGACTAAGCAGCTTGATTCACAGAATGCTCACGTTGCACTTCAATTTGTTAATGCACTCTGCTGTTTGTCGTTCATGCACTTTGCTCTTTGGGTAGTCTGATGATATACATCTGACCTGAAACATCTGGAGCAAGAAACTTTCAGATGATGATGACGACGATGATAATAATGATAAATGATAGTGATAGTAGCTATAGCTTTCTTAGTAATTATATGTGTCAGGCAAAGTACTCAGCATTATACATAGATTTTACCTTTCAAGTTCATGACCATGTAGAAAGATGCTATTATGTATTCTATGTTATGCAGAAAAAATTCACCTGTGTAAGTATGGACCTAGAACCACAATTCATACCCAGTTCTCTATAGAATCTCAGTTACTGTTTTAAAGACTATCACATACTGCTTTTAGAAAGCATATAATGCTTGTCCAAATTATTAAAAATTTAAAAAATTTATAAAGGAAAAGAATGTCAACCCCATGCTGTATCTGGCCTTCTTTGATGTGTATGTAACGGTTACTCAGAGACTTACTCAGAATGAGACATGCCCGCACCCAACAGGAAGGGAAAAACACTGTCTATGGAGGCTTGCCAGTTGTGTCAACACTTTGTTGTCCTTCTCAGGACCACCATTGGCCTTGACTTTCCCCCTTCGTGTACTATTCTCCAGTCCTGGGGTATGTACGCTAACTTCTGATAGGTTTTCCCATAGTAATTGCTCCACTTTGCATTATTGAGCATTTGTTATGTGTCCTGTCTGGGGATGTAAGGATAACAAGTCATTAATACGTAGGCACTGGACCGAAACTGGTAGCAGTGGACCTGTGTAGAATCGTCTTTGAAGGAAAGGGAAGGAAATATGAGCTTGAAATGCCAGTCCTGCACCTCGTGGCAGAAATAAAGTCTGAGGAAAGAAAAAAATATGATAGCATTCCAGAGAGAGAACACAGCTTCAAAAAAGACACGAGTTGTTCAGACAATAAAGGATCCTTTGCCAAGCTTAAATAGATGCTCAGAGGTGGAAGGCAACAAGATACTACCTGAAGTGGGACAAGAGAGGACTTCTCTAGCCTGCCAGGGGACAATGGCAGACAATGATGCTGGAGGTCATTAGTCAGTAGAGTTATGCTATCAGATTTGTTTTAGAAAAGATGACTCTTAGAACCCTTTGAGGATTTTTTTCCTCATGGGAAACCAGAGGAACTCCTTAGATGTTCTACATTTGTACACAAGACAGAGACATGGGCTGTGAGCTTATCCTGTACATCTGGGAAGTAAGAATCAAGTAAATGTCATTGCCCATCTGGTCCTTGGGTGGTCTTGCAAGACAGGATCTATTTTCTGAATAGTTCTAAGTAACTTCAGTCCTAGGCCTGAGTGTCATATGATCTCCTGTGGTTGAATAGGCATCTCACCTGACCTTAACATTTGACAGTATTGAACCATAGTTCTAAGGATATCTGTTCTGCCTGCTCAGGCTATTCTTGCTTAAACTTGCCAGCCCCTTCCTAGCTTGGCTGATATCCCTGGAGCATTAATCTCTGTCAGAGATGATCTGGCTCAACCTATAGTCATTTTCTATATTGTTTTATAATATTTATTATATTGACTGTTCCTTCTTGGCCTTCCTTAGGTTCTCGGCTTCCCCCTTTGTATACTTCATAGCTGATTCTATAGTTTTATGGTTACACATTTCAGTCCAGTACACATATCCATCTTTGTATCCCAGTTCACAGGACATTTTACAAATGCTCAATAAATGCAGAACAGAGGAACAGTGAAAGAGCAAGCCGATGAAGGAATGTTTGGTCAAGCAATTGCTATGGGGAAATCTGAAAGCTGACATATATCCCCAGGTGAGGGAGCAGGGTGCAGTCAAGGAAAGTCTGGGCAAGTGGTAAAACCCAGAAGTCTCTGCATGGACCTGTGCCATTGTTTTGGATTTTCTAAGACTTTAAAAATGCAAAGGAATTCATATATGGAAACATGCTCATTCACTCCAGTGTTGTATTGATTCTGTCCTAGTATTTGGCCTCAAAGTTTTATAGCCGTGATTTTGTTTGTTTGTTTGTTTTTTGCTCTGTAATTGCATGGTATCAAGGGAACTGTTTCTAAAGTGACTGTGAAGCTCCCCAGCTCTGGGGCTGTGGGCATCCTGCACTCAGTTAACCTCCCTGTTTCACACCTTGTTGCAGTGTGGCAAAGCGCTCCCTGGCCTTTCAAAGCAAGAGGACTGCTGTGGGACAGTGGGGACCTCCTGGGGCTTTAACAAATGCCAGAAATGCCCCAAGAAGCAATGTAAGTGACATCTCATCATTCCTCTGTGGTTAGTGGAGCATACCTCTTTTCTTACCATGACTCTTAATCATGAGTCTCTTAGACCTTCAAAGAGATCTCTGGCTGTATTCCAGAACACAGTGTTACAACCTATGTTTCTAGAGACATTGAAAGTTCATTAAAACTTTCATACCAGCTCTTACTCCTCCTGGTCCTCCTCCTCCTGGTCCTCTTCCTCTTCTTTCTTTTAGGCAGTTACCAGTCACCTTCTGAAGTGTAATTACTTATGAAGGGGAGGCACTGTTAAGAATCTGTGAGAAAAATATCAGCTTTTCAGGCCCAAGGGAATAGGGAATAGATCACTCTTAAGATGCAAACAACTGTTTCAACCCCTATAAAAAGTCAGAACAGTTACTATTCATTTGGTTAGATTCCTTAAATGGAAGTGTTGTCAGTCTCCACAACTTAGGTTACACATTTCATTATACTGCAGATCTCATCCTTCATGAAAAGAAGCTCAGATGAGGAATTGACTGCTTACTGATTTGTTAAAAAGAAATGTGTAATTACAGAACCTAATACATTGCCCCTTTTTCATAACACTGCTTTGTACTGCCCCAGTTCCTAGTGACTGCAGTGCCAATGCTGTGATTTGCCCTCTGAGTGTTCTACAGTAACTGTTATTTGAATAAATTCAGGTTTACACCATTGCATCACCTTCTTCTCTACAAAAAGATTGTAGCTTTATCTTTGAACATAGCATTAACTCTGACTGACAGATTTCAAAGAGCACATCTTAGAAAGGCAGTATGAACTTGTTTTAGGTTGAGTTTTCTTAAACTGCTATTCTTCCCCTCAAAAGTGGCTTTTTTTTCTTTTTTTCTTCTCAGTCATCAATCTTTGTCTCATAAAGCTGAAGACTTTTATAATTGTCTTTCCCCTTCATCTTAAAAGGGACATCTCATTTGCTGCAGTCAGATGATTTTTGGTTATTCATCTTAATTTTTGACTGGACTGTTACTTTCACTTGTCTTTTTAAAACCTTTTAAAATATATTTATTTTATATGTATGAGTGTTTCGCTTGTATGCTTGTTTGTGTATCTCATTGTGTGGTACCCACACAGTTCCGAAGACTGAGTCAGATACCCTGGTAGTAGAGTTGTGTATAGCTAACCTGGTAGTAGAGTTGTGTATAGCAGTGTGCTTTTTAGCCATTTAGATATATGTAGATGCTCTAAAGTGAGCAACAAGTGCCCTTAACTACTGAGCCATCTCTCCAGCTTGCACTTGCCTTTCAAACCATTTTGTTCAACCTAAAATACTACTGCCTCAGAATTTCTATTCCATCTCTGTTTAAAACTACTCTTCGAGCATGGAAATTTGCTGTAAACCACCTTTTAGATTCCTAGTTTCTCAGATATACAGGGTCTCTGATTACCTGAAGCCTTCATTAAATTTGTTGACACAACTCTTGGTGTTTGTTAGAGGACTCATTTATAGAAATTCACGTTAAAGTTCATGAAAGTTACTTCTTCATCAAAGAGGGAAAAAAAATCCCATGAGATCCTCAGTAGTGAAAGAATGTCTCACATGGATTTTCCAAGAGGACCCAGTGATGGTTGGCAAGATGGACTTCCATGAGGCAGGCTGGTTCAATGATAATGACCCTGCCTTACTTAAAGACCTGTTTACCTAAATTATTTTGGTTGTCTGACTGAAGGGATCTCTGGGATACATTTGCAATTATTTAAAGAACACAGTGTTTTAGAGTTGGGGTGACAGAAACTTGACTGCCCCCACTGTTATTCATTGTTGATTCTGATGAGTCAATAACCAGGAATCTGTATCTAAATGCCTAAAAACACACTGCCATCTGCTCTGGGAGCCGTGCACCATTCATTTGCCATGTGTGTTTGTCTAATCATGTTGTGCGTGGTGACATGTTTCACACTGTTAGATCTCCAACTTGGGTTCTGGTCTGTTTCTATTTTTTAATCCTTTTTCCTTCTTCCCCTTTGTTTTTTCTCTTTCCATTTGCTTCCTTCTCTTCTCTGTCTTTTCTCTGTCTCATCTATTTCTATTTTCTCTCTTTCTAAATTCCAAAAGAGCCAAGAGCAACAGATGTTAGGGGTAAAGGGGTTCATATTATCCCCCTTTAATTCCTAAGGCTATTCCTAACCTCCAGCCATTTGTATCTAGCATTGCATCATCTGGGCATGAGCCTACTGCTTTATATGGTGGTGTTAGCTCCACAGTTCAGTATTGACGATGACTTCAGCTGAATGAGAAAGTACAAAGTTTCTCTTTTAAACAAAACATTGATGAAAATAAGTCTATGACTCATTTGATGTAAGAATTGAAGAGATGGCTTTGGTTTCGGGCAGTAGGGATGAAGAGTGAAGTGAACTCTAACGTCTTGGCATTTAGTGTGCTTGTACTGTCTAAAGTGACTTACCATCAAGAAGCACACTCAAGGTCACATTCTTCTTAAGATCTTTCCTTCTCTTGGTTGACACTAGTCTCTAGATCATATTTGTGCTGGAAGAGAGCAGATGTCCTTTGGCTACTATATATGGTGGTTGGGGTTCCATGACCCTGTTTTGTTTGTACTTTGTTTTATTTTTCTCAAAATAGTTCAAACCTCAACTTTCAAGTGGCTTTCATTTAATGAAGTTTTTGTTTAGCCACATACAAAATTATTTTCTTTTCTCTTTGTTATATTTTTTGCTATGAAAACTTAATTTTAAATCTGCAAATGATTTCATTAACTAGTCTATCATCTATTAGCAACCTGCTTAGTACAAACAAGTTGCTTGCCTTTACACGGTATTAGAAGAAAATTAGCATAGAATCCTAAGCAGAGAGAAACTTTGAGAGATCATCTTGTCTGGCTCCAAACCTTGAAAAGACTGCTGAATATGATCATTTTGTCACTGAAGGACTCAAACCTGAGGTCCCAGTTTCTGTAGGCACCCATGCCAGTGTCTGGACTTGAGGACTTAGGGATGAATGGAGCAACTTCCACATGTCATCGTTTCCCCTGTTAGACCACCGTTCTCTGAAATGAGTCTCTGTAAAGGAATGCATCTTATGATAAGAATATTTAATCACTAATTAGAAGATAATACAGAACAGTCTTATGATTGAGTTACTACAGTAAAGATTTGCTGGCAACTTCCTAGGAATACATCTATTGCAAAATAGGAAGTATAGTGAGAACTAGCATGAGGTGAACTCTCTATTGGTACTGATAGCTTGTAAATGGTCAATCTACTAGTGCCGTAAATGGTACCACATCTAGCAGTACATCTAGATCACAAGAACTTACATCATAACGAATGATTTTTCCCCCTTCGTTTACAGCCTATCACGGATATACTCAAATGATGGAATGCCTACAAGGATATAAACGGGTTAACAACACCTTTTGTCAAGGTAAGGCTTTTGGAATTTACTGATGTGGACTCCATGGGTAGAGTCCAGATGATGCTCCTGGGCCTAGCATGTGACAGTCACATGGTAGAGGGATGACTTCCTGCTCTTTCCAGGTGGCTAAGGACATACTTATATGTAATTGGTAAAGTTTCTCCTTACTCTTTAAAGCTACTGGAACTCTTACCATTTCTTTTTTTTTTTTTTTTTTTTTTTTTTTTTTTTGTTTTTCGAGACAGGGTTTCTCTGGGTAGCCCAGGCTGTCCTGGAACTCACTCTGTAGACCAGGCTGGCCTCGAACTCAGAAATCCGCCTGCCTCTGCCTCCCAAGTGCTGGGATTAAAGGCGTGCGCCACCACCGCCCGGCTACTCTTACCATTTCTTAACTTGTGGGAAAACCCTGCAGGAGTGTGGAGAGCACTAAGCAGACCCAGGTCCCTATGTTGGTTATGTTATAGAACTTGTACTTGTACCTCTTAGCTAAAGCACTTCCCTGCTGACCTCTCATCTACAACAGAGTTCCCTTTTCTCCTCCCATGAGTATTTAGCTGCCCATCTCAAACTTTGTAGGACCTAACTACTGGCATGAACAGGTGTCCTCCGGGCAGCCAGAAAAGCTAGAGTTAAATATGAGATGCTCTGAGTTCTCTTGCTTCATTTTCTTAGCACTGTAGGGAAGCCAGTGGGAAGACCTCGTAAATCTCCGAGTCTTGGACCTATAATGAAGAATCTAAAGACACACTGAGAGGTTAGGTATCTTCTGTGTGGCTGAGTAGAGCTGAAAGCATTTCTCAATTTGACCAGTGCCTACTTCAGTACTAATGTCATCAAATTTTCATATAGTTACTTAGTGGTACCACTGCCAAGAGTCCTCTGACAGCACCAGGAGTTCTTGCTTAGTCCTGAAATTATTTCTTTTATATTGTATTCTAAGAATTTACTTCAAAGTTTCTCTGATTTTGATGGCTTCCAATGAGAGCACAGCTTTATTGATCCATGAATTCGGAGCCTAGAGCTCATTGCAGATTTAAAAAAAGTAGCATGAATGAAGAAATGAGTTATTTATTGTTGATAAGAGTTATTATAGTTTATTTTTAATTGGGACAAGTGCTGATGGCTTAGGAATAAAACTAAGATGTTTTTAGTGATTCTTTATAAACTCTGTGTCTAAACTCTAAGCACAGTGTCCAGAACTTTATAAAGTAGTAAACAAGTGACCAATTTTCCTGTTTCTTTCTCTTTTTTCCTTTTTTCACAATGTAGCCCTAGTGAGCTTAGAACCCTGTAAGGAACAGGCTGACCTCAAACTTGAATTTTCTTAATCATTAATTAACTCTATTTTAACATCTGTTTATTTTATCCAAGTCATTTCTCCAGTGCAATGTGTTTATTTGGCAGTATCTGTTAGTCTTTAAAATGTGTTTGTGAAGTAAATAATACTGTGTATATATTACAAATGGAGACACTGAGGTCCCTAGAGGTCATGCATCTTGTTCAGTATATGCTAAGCATCAAACCAAGTGGAATGAAGCTATTGACAGCCATGCTTTATTGCGTGGAATGGAAGCTAACACATTCTGTGTTTGGAGTGAGAGTTAACACTTACTATGGGTTGTTACCTTAGAAGCTTGCTTTTCTTTTCAGTCTTCAGATGGGCCTGTGAGATCTAGAAATGACTTATCTTAATTAGAAGTTGATACATAAAACAGAAAGAATCAAGAGCTTTTTGAACAGTTAAACAGACGATTAACAATGAAGAACCCAGTCTCCATCACACTCTTCAGCCTCCGTGTGTCTACATGCACGATGGCCACAGTGCAAGGTTTTCACATAGCTACAAGTATTCCTAATAGATAGTAGCTAATTAGGACAGAAGGCCTGCTGTCTGGTATGAGAGTTTGTAAAGGGCAAGGCCATTTGCTTGATTCTGTTTAATTAAAAAAATGTTATTACATATGTCTTTCTTCTATCTGATTCAAGATGAGCAATGATTTCATATTATAAACTACATTCATATTTAGTAACACACACAGATGTGAGTACACACACATGCACACAAGCACACATACACACACACAACAGAGAGAGAGAGAGAGAGAGAGAGAGAGAGAGAGAGAGAGAGGAGAGAAGTGGGGGGTTAGGAGAATGCAAGCTGGGAATATGTCATATAGTATATGACTATATCCCAACACTCTGGAGAAGGAGGCAGGAAAAAGATGAGTTCTAAGATGTACTGCGTTATATTCAAAGATCCTGTCTGGGGAGGAGATGTAGCAGAGGTGAAACTTTGCAAGTCATTATTTTAAAAGACTGGAGAATTCTCCAGAAGATGCTTGTGGATCTTGTATTCTCCTCTGTTTGGTATGACTGGGTGATCTTTAGCAAGTGCGGTTCATGCTGAGGGAATCTTCTGGTGGTTGGTTAGTAACACCAGATCCTGGCTCGTGTCGGTCTCTGGAGGAGGTCTGCAAAGCAGCATTACGCTTTCTGGCAAGGATTCTGAATTGAAGTATCACAAAACATTCTATTTTGTGGTGCCTCAGGAAGGCACTGCTAAATTACACTACAGAGAAGCTTGACTCATGAAACAATATGATTTCATTCAGCATAATCTATTGTAATTGCTATTGAGAGCAAGACTTAATTTCCCTCCCTTTGTGACATTATTAGTTGGCAAAATGAAATAGAACTTTCTCGAATTACGTATGTACACTTAGGTTTCCTAGAGCCTTGAAACTCTTTGATTTTGTTATCCTCAACAGAAATTCAAAAAGAACCCATTAAGCATCTAATTACGTGTGCTTTCCACATTGTTCTTGTAGTCTCCAGTCCTCTCTGTTACAAAGCACGTTTAAAATTAAAGTGATTAATAACTTGAATTACATTATTTCCTTCAACAAAGTGAATTCATGTCCCAAAGCATCTTTTACCAACGTGCGCTGAAAACAAAGAGCCAACTGTGCACACATTAAATTGAGAAGCTTTCAAATCATTGCCCTTAAAGCTTTTTTCCCCCTCTCTCTTCCAGTGATTCAGTAATTATCTTTTCAAGAGAATGATTTATGGCACATACATACATGCCGCTCTGAAAGCTGCCCCTCTGTCCTCAGCGTGATGGAATTGGTATAATCTGTTTCATCATTCATAACCAGAAATTCAGCTATGTTCCCTGGTGGATCTAGAGTGGAGTTCTTCATCTGCCATTTGAATGTTTTGCTAATGGTTTGATACAGAAAGAGAATTAATCAAAAAACAGTAGTAAGAATGCCTCCTACTTTTTTGATTGAACTATCAAATGCTAGATACTTCTCTCTTCCAGTAGTGCCTTTACTTACCATCACGCTACCATGAGAGAAAAACATTTAAAATGCAGATGTGTGAGCTTTGGAGTGATGTCGATCAGATGGTAGTGTGTTTGTCTAATGTCTTTGAAGCCATGAGTTTGATCCTCAGCACCATTAAACTGGCCGTGATGGCAACATCTGTAATCCCAGCACTTAGGAGCTAGGGGTAGAAATATGAGTAGCTCAAAGTCATTCTCTTATCTATAGTGAGTTAGAGGCAAATCCGGTCTACACAAGATCCTGTCCTCTAAACCAAGTTAGCTCCAAGTCTAAGTGCTAAACAATTTTTGAAAGGGAACATTTCTCAGCATCCCTAAAATCACCAGTTTCATGACTTTACAGATACAAAAGCCAACACAACTGTTTTCTACCTTTAAAAAACCTGCCCAAATGCAGCAGATTATGTCAAAATATGTAACTCTAAGGTGCCTTACACTTTTTATCACTGGTAGCATGTGTGCGTGTGTGCCTGTTTTCCATAGATAGTCTTGAAAACCTTTCCAGTGATTCACTGTTCCACAAATATACACAGAGCATTCCTGAGCTGTACAGAAGGTTTGTCATGAGCTGTGGGTAAGATACTGTTTCTACGCCCATGGACCATGATTACAGCAGTTTGAGTAAGCAGGATGTAATTTGCTTAATTCACTTTCCCAACTCGCTGAGTTATAAGTGACTCAGAGCGAGCCTCTCAAAGAAGTTATGAAGGAATTGCCATGGACCTTTCTTTTGTTACCATTTGATTATTATACTGGTTGTTTTGCTTGAACAAAATAAATGAACACAACTTGTACATTCAGGGCAGTAATATTCATTGTCCAAACTTTCACTGACTGACTCTTCATAGGTAAAATGTTCCCTAAAGTGTAACTATAACAGAATTGTGTTAAGTCTCAAAAACTAAATTGCACATTTTTAAGGATCATATTGATTGTTAAATGAAACTCACCTGCAATTGCATTTAAAAACTTTTTATGAGTGTGTAATCGTGTGTAGAATAGTACACAGATACAAAGGTAGAGATGCATGTAGTCTAGGTCAACGAATTATCACAAAGCAAACATACCTTTATAGTTATTCCCCAGGTCAACAAATAGACTATATCCTGTACCCAAGAACTGCCCTGTTTCCCCCAGAAATTTCACTTTCTCCTTCTATTCCAGAAGTAATCGGTGTTCTTTCTCTTGTAATCATAGATTAGATTTAGAAATAGTTCATTAGAAAATTTTTAAATTTTTAATGTATTTTTCTTCCTCCTCCTCTGCTTTCTTCCTCCTCTTCCTCCTCCTTCTTCCTCCTTCTCCTCCTCCTCCTCCACTGAGATATGATCCTCCTAGGTAGTTCATATTAGCATTATGGAGCCCAGGCTACCCTGGGTGCTGGGATTATAGGCATGTGCCATTATGCCTAACCCAGAATGCATTCATTTTTTTGTCTTTGTTTTATCACTTAACAGCATGTGGTCAATACAGCTTTTGTTCTGACAGCTGTGAGGATACCTTGCTTTTCTGTTGTTATTCAGTGCCCCTCCCCCAATGCTTCCCCTCTCCTTTGTTGTAGTCTTCACTGACTTCTCCATGCAGTCTTGCTACCCAGCTTTGACCATAAAGAGCTCCTTCAGTTTCGTTGTGGTGGAAATTCTGTCTCTTGCAAGAAATGGAACCGTACATGAGGTGATGAGTCTCTGGCTGTATTTGGGAAATAATAGTAGATAATTCATAGGTACAAACTAAGACTAAACTCATACATGATAATTTAATAATTTAAAAACATTGAATATTTATTTTGTTTCAGCTTTCCTCCACCCACATACTCCACAAGAAACCAAAAAAACCAAAAACAAGAAACTGGGGCCCTTGTCTAAGGTCTTTGGGGTCTTTACTATGCTGTGTATTGATCATGCAGTTTCTATGAACATAATTTTGCATAGGGCATCTCTTTTGACAGAGGTTGCAGCAGGCTTTTGTTTCATATAAAATACCTCTAGTATAGTATTGCTCTAGTGCATTCATTGTTCATCCAACTTTTTGTTCATTTGTCTTTTAAAATAATTTTTAAAAACTCACAGGTTCAGGCCAGCACCTGCATTTTAAGAGTAAACCAAATGTATGCAGTAGATTCATGTCAAATTTATCTGTATTAGAAATGGACTTTATTTGTTCAAAACCCAAGGTTCATAGGGATGGGTCATTCAATTAATGAACAATGTCACCCATGTAGCCTGTGAAGCAAATTCCATCTTCTCCATAAAACAGACCAGACTTAACGCCTTTCTTGTGTGTTCCTCTGGAGGGGCATACCTATGAATTATTGATTCATTTGATGCCTGTGAGAATTTTACAATGAGGGGTAATGTTTCTTGAATGCTTCTGGGTAGGCAAGGAAGGGTGTGGTTGGACATGGTGAAAAGCAAGAAGGTACTGAGGAAATGGGGGAGAGAGAAATTAAGGGTTGAGAGATGTATTCTTAAGGGAACGTCAAGGGCTAAGTCTGTAGCTCAGTGGTACAGCATTTGACTAGCATTCCTGAAGGTTTAGGTTCAACTCTCAGAAGACCACTGAAGAGATCATTTTAAAGGAAACACCAAAGGCTGAAGATCTGGAAATAAATTCCCTTTAAAGTGTCAAAGCTCGTGTGTACTCTATGGAATGTCATCATGTGCTAACAGAGTACCATGTCCTAGCGTGTATATTTGTCTTTGGAAGTTTAAGAAATACCTTTGTCCTCTTAGAGAGTTCTCTTGGGTCTTCCTCTACTCAAACTTAGTAAAGCACTCGCATTGAGACAAGTTCTCTCATTAAACCTGAAGCTTGCTGATTCAGCTATACTAACTGGCCTGCCCCATCAAGACAGCAAAGTGTCTGCCTCACCAATCCTGAGATTGTAAGCATGAAGCAATGTGCTTGACTTTTTTATTGGATAATGAGGATTGAACTCAGGTCCTCATGCTTGGACAACATGCACTTTACAGACAGCCATATTCCCATCCCACATGCCTTAGTTAGAGTTTCTTTTGTTACCATGAAACCCCATGACCAAAAGCAAGTTTCAGAGGAAAGGCTTTGTTTGGCTTATACTTTACAGCACTGTTCATCACTGAAGGAAGTCAAGACAGAACACAAACAGGACAGGAACCTGGAGGCAGGAGCTTATGCAGAGGCTATGCAGGAGTGATTCTTACTGGCTTGCTCTTTATATCTTGCTCAGCCTGTTTTCTTAAAGAACCCATGATTGTCAGCTCAGGGATTGCACTCTCTATCAACCACTAATTAAGAAAATGCCTTACAGGCTTGCCTAAAACCCAATCTTATGGAGGCATTTTCTCAGTCGAGAGTTCCTTCTCTCAGATGACTTTAGCTTGTCAAGTTGACATAAAACCTATCCAGCACACCTCTGTACATTCTTAAATAGTCAACTCATCCATTTGGCTGAGGAAACATTTATCTCAAGGCACTTTTTTTTTCTGT
The DNA here is from genome assembly GCA_021653895.1 of Mastomys natalensis. Lineage (NCBI taxonomy): Eukaryota > Metazoa > Chordata > Mammalia > Rodentia > Muridae > Mastomys > Mastomys natalensis. The sequence goes on along the minus strand of JAJTUV010000549.1, from coordinate 1,134,442 downwards.
CTTCAAATGTATGTCCTACTGCTGATGGAATCCCATGACAATTTCTATCCACCAGCAAGGATACGTATACACTGCTAAATCTCCAGAAAGTCTCACGCTTCCCCCGCCCCCGCAGTATAAAGATCCTCATGTGACACTTTCATCTTGCATCCAATGCCTATTAGTGACCAGACACACCTCATATCCTGTGTCAACTTGTGCCACCAAGAAAAGCAGGAAATTATTAGTCACTTGGTTAACATACATATTTTCTTATAGGAAATAGATATGTAAAGATGTATTTATTTCTCATGAGTATGCTTATACCATTCAAGGTATCACTAGTTAAATGCCATACTTTGTGTATTCTCTAGCATTTTCAACCCTAGAAACTGGCCAGTCATTTTGAAGTTAAAGAATATTTAAACTACAAGTAACTGTGTGAATTATCTATGTCAGACCCTTCATAGATGCAGGGAATTTGAGTAAAGTGCTCCAAGTAACAAAATTTAATATCTTAGTTACACCAAAGGCTGGATCTTAGTGGAATATTTCTCCTATTAGATTTGTCAATCCCTTACTCCTTTAAAAAGTGACTTTTGATTTAAAAAGTATTTCATAAAGTGGTAAAAACCATTTATGACTTACCATCCAGGATAGTGATAAAGTTGAAAGGACACAGCTGAGCTGTACACATATAAATGAGGAAGAAGAAGAGTCTCACTGCACCTTCTTGTCTGGTTACACCGTTCTGCAGGACTGGATCCTTAGGCTGTTTGAGGAGAATCTCTGATTATCTATTTTCTTGAATTTTATATTTCTGTGCTATCTAGTTAATACACTGTGGGGGTCTCTGCAAACATTGGGCTGACAGAGTAACAGTCTCTGAGGCAAGAAAGAACCACAGTTCAGCATAACCCAGTAGACAGCATTGGTTCAAACTTTGAGAGTCTGACATCAGGCAGTTTATGTTAGGCATATTTAAGTACAGTACAAGTTAGACAAAAGTTTTCTGGTGTAACACAATTCTTTGTGCCCAAGAAGGGATGATTATATTGAAAATTTTCTCAAAGTACATGTCAATTCTTTCATGAAGATGAGTTCTAGCAATAGGCTACATGTGTTATCTTAAGGGTCTAGGGGAGGATCTGGTGTGATCTTGGTCATACAGGTAATGCAGAGGTCATCTGGGCTGTTAGCCACTTCCAGTCCTGGTTGTATTTGGGAGAGCCAGAAATGGCTTGGCCCTAAAGATAGCACAGGGGACATCTAGGCAATTATCCATCTCCATTCCTAAGCCTTCTGGGCAGAAAACAGGCTATACATCTTTCCTTTCAAAAAAACAACCCTTATGTGTTTAACATTTCTGGCTTCTGTAATACTACCTGTGAGTACAAAGACCTTGTGCTCCTGTCAATTGATTATGTATCATTTTTTTTCTTTAATGCTGGATATTAAAATAAAGGCATTGCGTATAGTAGGCAGTCACTCTGCCACTGAAAAGTATCCTGGTTAGAAGACCATTCATCTTCAGTTAAGTTTATATGATGTAGCCAGAATTCAACCACTTACATAGTTCTGCATTCTCGAACTTCATGGACAGTCAGAGCTATGCTGATAGTCTGTATAGGTAGAAACCCTTGCAACTGTTTTCAGTAAGGGAAAAAATAGAAATCTTTCTGGGAGCTCTATGTAGTCCTGCTTATTTGACATGGAGCCATGTACACCTCTTCCCTCTGCTTCTGAACCCCTAGCCTGCCCTAACACAGCAGAGCTGCTGGAGATAGAAATGTGTGTGCGTATGACCATAAGAGTGCACCTCCTTCTGCCTTTATTTAGGTTTTGGTTCTTAAGCCAGGTGAATGGTACTATATATAGTTGTCCTGCTGTTCCTGACAAGGATAGGACTCTATGGACTTTCAGAGACAATGGTGGCCTGCTGAGGACAAAAAAAGGAGTAAACCCAGTTGTTTATCTATTTTGTTTTTTAAACTGAGTAATAAAGTACTTTTGATTTAGTCTGAGTATATTAAAGAAATGTGGTTGACCCCATGAAATGTGAGATTTCTGATCTCTATTATATTTGGCAAGTGTTGCTTGCTTATAGTTTATAATAGAGTTAGAAGATTTTCTTCTTGAATGTATGTGGTGCTGGGAGAAGGTTTTCTGAAATAAGGAAAATAGCCTTAGGAATTGAAGTCTGGGTGGAATTATAATTCACAATTTGCCGGTCACATTTCACATGGTTTGTTAAACTTTGGCTAGATATCTTCGCTTAGAGTGGTCCTTAAGCTTATTGTATCTGGATGAAATACATTCAGTTTAACCTGTGTTTTGCCCTTCATCTGCTTGTGGATCTCCAGTACCCTTCCATTTATTTAGAAAAGTCGAAGGGACTTGACTACCTCAAAAAGTCTTTTGAATAGTTGGCTGTGTTTCTTATTAACTTCTGAAGCACTGAATGAACAGTCGTAAATGATAAGGTTTTGCTTCTTGCTTTCCTTTTAACATAAAGAGTATAGGATATATATCTACATACTTCTGAAGATACAGCAGAGATGGGAGAAAGGATGGCAAGAAAAAAAGAGCATATCTATATAGATTTTGCTGTAATTGTTTGCCTGTGGGTGTTGAAAATTCTTTGTGATTGAAATCCCTCCCAAAATTTGATTTGAGCATTGTTGATTTAGACAGAGAGGAGTAAACCAAACTTTTTTAGTGTTAGATAGTTCTTTCCACCTCATCTCTTCCTTAGACTGCCTTACTTCATAATGTTTTTCTTCACATCTGAAATTTTTAGTGTGTACTGTAAGTCTACACTAGATTTTGTAAGTCTACAAAAAAAAAAAAAAACCAATCTTTTGTCACAGGGATTAGTTTCAGAATGTTTAGTATCCCTGGTTTCCATCCTCTTTGAGTCTCCCAGTGCCCGTGAAAACCAAATGCTCTTTGGGCAGAAATATATCACATCTCCCTTTGAGGGTCACAGAACATCCTCCCTCTGACAGATATGAGCATGGTGGCTCACACCTGAAATCCTAGGACTTAGGATCGTGAAACAGGAGGATTCTGTGAGTTTGAGGCCAGATGAACTACACAATGAATTCTAGGCTACTCTGGCACTACAGAGTGAGACCTCATTTCAAATAAAATAAAGTAAAACCAAGAGGGCAGCAATCTCTCTAACCTGTAACACTCTGTAGAAGTGTTTGCATTTGTAGAGAAGGAAAGATTGACCTTTAAATGGCTAAGAAGTATATAAAAAATGCATTCAGTGTTAGTCCTCATCTGAGAACAAACTAAAGCATATGACACAGCACTGCACTTCTCCAAAATGACTGAATTTAGTAGAAAGATTGATACAAAGTTGACAAGTCCTTGTCAACTGGGAGTAGAAATTGGCATAACTTTTGAACAACTGTTTAAAATAAATATAAACATGTAAATAAATGCTCAAGAAGTCTCCTGTCTATTCCCATACACACACACACATACACACATACACACTTGTATACACATGTATTTGTGAATGCTCGCAAATAATTGATAACAACAGCCCCAAATGGGAAATAACTGATGGAGTATTTGAATGGTTAAGTTTGGTTTCCTCACAGAATAACACACAACATACAATGAAGAGACCAAGCTACTATTTGTAACAGCACTGAAGCACTTTATAGTAAAGCGAGTTTGACAAAGAGAGCAATCTTATTCATTTTATGTGCAAATCAAGAATAGGCAAGGTGACAACAATTGTAATAATCGCCAGCCATAGGTGCAGTGATGTCACCTGGGAAGGGCTTTCTGAGGCATTTATTTGTTTATTTATTTATTTAAAATTATATGTATAATGTACATGTCTCTGTATGGATATTTACATGAATTCAGGTAGCTGTAGAGGCTAAAAGAGTGTCAAATCTCCTGGAGCTGGAAGTGAGGAGCTAACATGGGTGTTAGGAACTGAACTCAGGTCCTCTGTAAGAGCAGTACTCGCTTTTAACCTCCAAGTCATCTCTCAAGACCTTGGGGAATGTTCTTAATCATGACCTTGATAATGACCACATAATATATGCACATATGTATTTATTCTGTTGTTTGTTTATTTTTGAGATTGTATTTTAATTATAACATTTCTCCCTTCTCTTTCTTGCACTCAAATCCTCTCATATACCTTTTTAAGTGCCAGCACACTTGGGGACATTTAGCTGTGTAGTTCAGATGGAGATATTTTAGTGTATATAAGATAAAAAGAAGAAAGTTCAAAATAGAATGAATCTCTAATTGGGATGTTGTAGAAAATATGCTAAGATAAACCAATCAGCTGCTGAAGAAAGCAGGGGTCTTTCTGGTAGCCATGAGTGTGTTCAGAAAGGCCATACTTCAAGCAAAATCCTATGCTTAGTTTGGGCAGTGGCAGTCAGGGTACTGGTGGCCCAAGATGACCAGTGTAGTGGAAACCAGGAGAATTTTTTATGCCCTCTACCCCCACCAACTTGCCTGTTCCTATTTAAACACCTGTAGGTCTCTCGGTCCTTATTACTTGTTTATTTTTAACTTGTAGTATCCCAAAGCATCGTGGTTAAGGCTGTGAGCTGTGTTAAAGAGGTCCAAAGGAGAAGCATTGGAAAGCATATGGTCACCTAACAAGGCAATTGTTATAAAGGAGGCATTTAGATATGGGTCAGAAAATAGAGGACCTTCAACTTTGACCTGACAGCCAACAATAAGGCTGGAATATAGATGAATTAAAAGCCTTGTAACAAAGAAAAGTTCTTATTCCTAAGAAGTAGTAATGAAGTGTGTTGTAGAAAAGCCACTGAGTAGGAGAAGAAGGTTAACAATTGTAACCATGTAGAGACGTGAGGGAGGAAAAGAAGAGTGGAGATTTTGTCCAGTGTTTCTGATCACAACTGGCTGGCTACCCAAACCTCAGGCTTTACTTGGATCCTTTGATAAGGTCTTTGCTTGTACTGTGTAAGCTCCAACTGGACTTGGCACTCTTCCTTGTCCTTCATGGTGGTTTTCTTAAGAAGAATGAGTTATGAGGGAATAGTTTCAATTATATGCTACATATAAAAGACTGTTAGAGCACAGCCCTAAAAAGAATAGGACCATCAGGTGTTGGGCCAGGTCTTCTTCTGGGTGTAATTTAGCTGTTTCCAGATGCATCCAGTTGGCACTCTGTAGATCTTATATAACATATATGCACTAATTTCTCATTTGTACATCATGAAACAAGTTAAATTTTATCACTGATGTTAACTAAAAACACTGCTCAACATCCAACATATACTCAAATGAAAATGTTCTCATGGAATCTAATACCTCATCCAATGAATATACACAGTGAAAAAAATTTAGAAATAAAAATGTTAAAAGTGTGTGGCTTAGAGAAACTATCTATAATGTAGATAACCATGACTTCTTAGAAATTCTTCTAGAATTTATGTTTCAATAATATTTTCTTAAATAATGATTTATCAAGGGAAGTATTTGTCTTTGATGTGAACTTTCTATAATATTTTGCTATCATTGTGTCCAATCTTAATTTAGGAAATTAAAAAGTTTAAGACACTCCATAAAAAGATTGCAGAAGAATCCCTGATGGAAAGACATAAAAGTTACTTGACATAGAAGCGCTAACAGTCAACATCTGTTAATTGTTAAGCTTCATAGCCCACACTGGATTAAATAAAAATGGCTACTAGTTTTTCATTTTTAATGTATTCTCTTTTTCATTTTCGATTACCTTTACATGGGACTATGAAAACTTTTGTTTTATATTTTAGTCACCACACTTGTATGTTTCCTCTTAGCTCCTTTAGATTTTATCTGGGACTGGTCCATGGGGTATCTCTGTTTCTAGGCATCTCTGTTTCTAGGCATAGTATCACCTTTTACTTTATTCTAGAATCTTGTACTGCTGGGTATTTCTGCTTGGGTATCACAATGAGACCATGAACTGTGAAACTGGATCCTCATCTTCTGGCACTCTCCATTCATGAAATCTTTCCTCTGTTCTCGGACTAAAGCCCCTGACATCTTTGAGTCCTCTCCACTACTTCCTAGTCTTGGTTGTCAGTCGAATTCCAAGCCCTGTCAGTTGTTCATTTTTAAAATGAACTATGACCTCCTCATCTTCCTGATTACCCCATTTTACCCACATGGTTCATCACAAGTCACAAGCCTCCTATTTACACTGCTCCTTCAGTGGCTTATTTTATGTTCTCTGCTCACCAAGCCATGTGCTGGCCAGGCCAAGTGAACTACCCTGGAGTCTGCTGTTCATAACACTGCTTTCCTACTCAAAACCTTTCTATATAGCTTTCTGTTTTCAGCAAGATTGAAGCCAAACCTAGCCTGGCATGTAGCAGCTCTGTCTCCCAACTGTTTACCTTATTGAACCTTTTTCCATTCAGTGGTGTGGCTCACCATTTCTTGGGTCCCTTCCCCTGATCCCCTGTGTTCATGCTTCAGTCTCCACCCATGTGAATATGTCTTCTAACCCAGTCCCATCACTTTCCCCCTCACCACTACACACACCTTCTACTCTGAGGAAGTCTCACATCCTTACCAACACTGCCTCTAACCTCCTTCAATAGCTCTTGACTGCCACTATAGCCAATTTCAGAGCTGAAAGTTTCTAATAGTTCTAGTTTAGGTAACATGTACTATTCTTTACAGTTCACAGTTCACATTTTTATGTATATCTAGGCTGTCAATTGCTTCAGACTGAGAATTGCTGTCTCCCTGTGTACTCCATGATGTTTAACATATACTAACACCAGCATTGTGAAGAGGGCCCTGTTGGTCAGTTTTGTTCACTAGTACAGTACCTAAGACAGAAGCTGGAGTATAATAATATACATCAGAATGAATTGTACAACTGCAAATGTTTGATAGAGATTCAATGTAAAAGTAACATATTCACTAGGTGTAATTGTTGTCTTGGAGGCTTACTGCTGAATAAGTTCACCCTTTCTTGTTCTTTCTGAACTCTGGCTGGCAGGTTCAACTCAGCTGTTTTGGCTCAAAATTCCTCTCCATACTGACTGATCCAAACTGGCTTCTCTCTGCTTCTGACTAAATTGCTCTACTTGGCCTCAAACTAACTCTGGCAATCTGTTCTAATCTTCTGACTCCTTCTCATTCTCTGGATCGTTCTGCCTTCACATGTACCTAACTTGTTCTCTTTGCAGCATGTTTTTTTTTTTTTTAAACTGCTACATACCTTGCCTTCTTTCTCTCCATCACTATCTTAAATAGGCTTTCTTTCCTGTTCTGTTCTCCTATGGGTTGGGCATATCCTATCTCTGACTCATTCTCTCAGATTTTGTTACGATTCATCACTTTGCCTGCCCTTCAATTAAATGTCACTTTTAAACATGGCTGCTTCCTTCTACAAACTAACTTTACCTTCATTGTTAGGGATTAGAGGTGTGTACTAAAGGCATGTCTGTATTCCAGTCAGATCATACTGTAATCCAGGGCATGTCTGCATTCTGGTTGGATCTTATGGAGCTTGAAGGTCTTTGGATGTGATCTCTTGCCAGAGCAGCCCTGTTGCTGGCTTAAAATGCCTCTACAATTTGGCCATTTTAATTTTAATTCCTTTAATCCTACTGTATTCTCCCTTGTTTACTTGAACTATGATTATTACAGTGAGACAGAAATTAAACATGAGTATACCCAGAATCTGCACATGAAGGCTTAGCTGCTCCATCTGAAAGGCTTTTGTTTTCTTGCAGATATTAATGAATGTCAGCTACAAGGTGTATGCCCTAATGGTGAATGTTTGAATACCATGGGCAGCTACAGATGCTCCTGCAAGATGGGATTTGGGCCTGACCCTACCTTTTCAAGTTGTGTTCGTAAGTAGTAGTCATTTTGGCTTTCTAACTTTTAGTCATGTGTCTTTGGGGGTTATCTAAAAAAAGAAAATATTCAATTAATATTGAAAATATGGAAGAAAATACCATTAGTTAAAAATGGAAAGCGCAAGGAGACCAATCCAATTTAGTAAACTACATCCATTATGGGAACTTCTCTATGATGCATTTTAACTGTATTCAAAAATACTTCACACTAAAACTCAGAATAGGGCATAATCACAAAGAGAGAACAGACTTGGATAAAAATGAAGAGTTCTCTAGGCTGTGGTGGCATATACTTTTGATCCCAGAACTCAAGAGGCAGAGGAAGGTGGATCCCTGAGTTTAAGGCCAGCCTAGTCTACAGTACAGACAGGACAGCCAGGGCTAAGCCAAGAAACCTTGTCTCAAACACAAAAATCAAACAACAACAACAGAAGACATGGAGGAGGAGGAGAAGGAGGAGGGAAGGAACAGAAGGAAGGAAGGAAGAAAGAAGGAAGGAAGGAGGGAGGGTGGAAGGAAGGAGGGAGGGAGGGAGGGAAGAAGGGAGGGAGGGAAGGAAGGAAAGACAGACAGACAGACAGAAAGAGTTTATTTAAGTAGGTGTATCAGTTCTTTGTGGTTTTGAGAGATAAAAACAGATTTTTCCTTCATAAATATTTAAGCCTTCTTTAGGCTAAATCAAGCTTGGCCTCAGCTTCTGCCTTTAATTATTGCAAATCCTTCGTCGTTGGAGTCTGTTTTTATGAGGTTTCACTGTACTTTCTCAGTTAGAAAAGCCTGGAAAATCATTCCGAAGCCTGTGCTGTTTCAGATTTTCTGGCACTGCTCTGATGTCCTCTAAATCTACAAAAGGCTCTCAATATGATGCTACTCGTTAAGGAATGACCCTGGGGTTTTTCTTCCTATAGAGTAAAGGTAAAAGTCTCCCATGAAGCCACATAATATTGAAATATGATTTCAACAAATAGGCCGTGTCTTCATGAAAATGAATCCAGTATAGTCATTTGGGTAGTTACATGATCATTATACATTATGTGATCTGTCTGACAATTAGATTGGAGGCACCTGAAGTAAAAAGCCCTAAAGAGGATAACCTGTGTGTGTTTGCTGTGCATATGTGCTGTGTGCTGTATGCATGTGTGCATTGCATGCATGTGTGTGTAGTATGTATATATGTGTGGTGTATGTGTTTAGAGAAGAGAACAACCTCAAGTATCATATCTCAGGTATCATTTATCTTGCTTTTTTGGGACAAGGTCCCTCACTGGCCCTGCAACTTACCAACTAGGCTAGATTAGTTGGCCAGGGAGTCTCAGTGATACACCTGTCTCTGCCTCTTTAGCAGTTGTCACACACCTGTTTTTTTCTTATATGGACTCTAGGGATCCGACTTTGGTTCCCATGCTTGCAGGGTGAGCACTTTACCAAATAAACTCTCTCCCTAGCCTTAAATTCAGGCTAAAAAATATCAGTCTAAAATCTAATGTATATGGGTGTTTTGTCTCCATGTATATTTTTGTACCACATGTATGTCTGGTACCCACAGAAGCCAGAAGATGACACTAGACCTCCTGGAATTGGAGTTACAGACAATTATGAGCTGCCATTGGGTGCTGGAAATAGAACCTGGGTCCTCTGGAAGAGCAGCCAGTGCTCTTAACCCTGAACCATCTCTCTAGGCCTCCAAATGCAGAATTTTAAAAGATGACCACATTTTATTGTAATCCTGATCATTTTTAGGAAAGTAGGTAAATGCTGCACTTTAAAAAAAAAAAAAAAAAAAGCAAAACAAAACAGTATATGGTCATACAAAGCTTAAAAACTTCACAGCAGGGTGAGGTAACTTTAAGATCGATCCTGCCTGTTTCTGTCCAGCTAGGCTCTGTGAATTTATTCTGATGTGGACTTGGTATTTGTTAAACTGCCTCACATTTGATCAGGTGAAAACAGTCTCCATGAGGACTTCAGCTTAAGGCCCGCTTATTGTTCTCTGAGCTGTGCAATAGAGAGAGGAAATGAAGTCATGTCAAACTGACAGTCCTGCTAGCTGGGTTTAAGCCTTTTGAAATGTTGTTACTAATTACTCCTATTTTCCTTTTCAAACTGACAAATGCAGATTAGGAAATTGTGCACGTAAGTCTTCCTCTCTTGCTTTCTCTCTCTGTGTTCTTTTATGGTTGGTTCTAACCTGAAGCAGACAGGCACCTAACCTAGAGGGTTGCTAAATTAGACTGTAAAGTTTCCATACAAGGCACATCTGAAAACCTAGGGACCAAACAAAACTGTTGATAATATCCAGATAATTTAGAGATGTCTTTTAGGTACTTTGAACTACATAAATGTTTAAACAGGTTCTAATGTAAGCAGCAATTATTGTAAAAACAAAACAAAACAAAACACTTTGATACAGAATTTGTTGTAAATGCATTTTTATCTTACACAGTCTGGTTAAAATTCTCACAGTGAAGGTTGCAGATTAGGTAAACTTGGAGAACCGGCCATAGACTTGTGAGAGTTTGACAAGATCTCATGTCTAGCATGAAGGGCAGGCATCCAGGTTTTAATGAAAGTGTAGAAACCTGCCAATGTGAATCTTGAAACACTTGCACAGCTCCTTAGAATGTATTTTTCTTGCCATTGCCCAAATAATTCTGAACTTATTAAACAACCATCCATTCTTCTTGGAAAAATAAATAATTCAATTTTAAGGGTCAGCTGCAACAGCTGAAATGATAAGTATTAGGTGATATTTGTTGCTAGTTAAGTGTTCCAGTTTAGGACTCAGAGTTAAAATTGGGCCTTTACCAGCATGGAGGCCACAGATGTTCCTTCCTTCCTTCCTCCCTCCTTCCCTCCCTCCCTCCTCTCTGTCTGTCTCTCTCTCTCTCTCTCTCTCTCTCTCTCTCTCTCTCTCTTCTCTCTCTTTCTTATTCTCTGTGATTTTACCACATGTGCTATCATGGATGTGTGTCCAGTTCCTTCAGAATTTGTGATTTGTACCTATTTGTCCAGATTTATTGATGAACTGTATAAAGAAACTGATGAGTATAAAAGCCAGTTGGAAAGAATCAGGGGAGAACGTGACATTCTCAGTAAGTGGGGACAAAATAGTGTAACCTTCAGAGTCATGGGAGAGTGGCAGAGGAATTGGGAAATGAGCAAGCACATGTGTGCACGTACGCGCGCGCACACACACACACACACACCACACGCCAGAGCTTGAGTGTGCAAGCATGTGGTAGAGACTGATAGCATTTGCTTAAGCTGTATGAAATTAAGGTACATCCGGACCATAAAATGTGTGGCTGACTCTGACCTCTAAGAAGTGTACTTGGCAGTTACTGAGGAGCTCTGCGAAGCTCTCCATGTTCCTGAATGCTATGAGGTGAACACCCTCAGGATTCTTTGACTCCAGCCTAAGGATGCAGCCATTTACCTTTACTCTTTGTTCTTGCCTGGCCTGCTCTCTGCCCTTGACTTCATGTAGTCAAACAGAAGAGAGGAGGAGGCGGCTGACAGTTGCTGGCTCTTCTGACCTGTGCTTGTGGCTTAGGGAGCTGGGCCAGTATCCTCCAAGCCTGCCCTTGCCTCTCTTGTGGGGCAAAGTGTAAAGCTTGGGCTTATCACAGTCATGTGAAGAAAAGTAGACTAAATCGGAGAAGATTTTCTACCTTCTGAACTGCACTTGATTTTCTGCAGGCATTTATGCATCTTCTTAATGCCTGCAGCTCAGGGTCAGGAAAAGGTCCCAGATGAAAGCAATCTGCCTTTGGGCTTTTAATGTTCTATATATTCTCCATCCTTGAACTTGGAGTTAACTGACAGACACACGAGGCCCGGAGGAAATGTGCTCAGGAACTTCTACCATCATCCTAGAGGTCATGAGACCAAGAAGGGCAAGTTCCTTTCTAAACCGCCAGTCACATTTATATGATTTGTAGTTAGTTTCCCCACCCACTTTATCAAATGTGTAATTATTGTTCATGTCTCATACGTTGGAAATTAAAGCAAAGAGTTCTAGAAGCCTTTTGAGATCACATAAGTAGTAATCAACAGTTATAGAGATTTGAGATGCATAACTAGAATTTAGGCATCCAGATTTTGGGTTCTAGGTCAGCAGTCAGGAAAACTGCAGTCCATAATAGAACTGGTCTACTGTCTGGTTTTGTAAATAAAGTTTTATTGGAACACAGTCATATCTATGTATACGTTGTCTAAGGCTGCTTTTGCTGTAATCATGGTGAAGTTAGGAAGTTGGAACAGAGACTGTGGGGCTAATAACACTTAAAATACTTGTTTTCTGGCCCATTACAGAAAAGGTATGCTGGACCATTAAGCTGAACAGCTGTCTGGTAGAATATTCTTGAGACAGTAGGAATGTTTGCACCCATGCTGCCTGAAGAAGGCATTAGTCAGTCCAAAACAGAGGAACTAAACTTAATTTTGTATAAGTTTTATTTAGTAATGTGTGCCTCTTGCTTAATGTATTAAATCATATAGCTCTAGATTTTATGTTTGTATTTTTAGTTTTTTTAGAAAGTGAAATGAACTTACTTCTAACTCTCTAACTTTTTCCCTACAGGGCTTCCCTGCTGATTGGGTGGGTTTTTGTCTGTTTGTTGCCCACATGAACACTGTTTGCTCAGGCTATCAAGTGGAGCCTGTGAGCTCAGATATTTTCATCTCATCTGGCTTTCAGTGAAGTCTCTAAGTCTTCACTAAGCATTTTGTGCCTCCTTTTTTTTTGTTTTCTCCTCTATGGCTACCTCAGCTCAGGGACCAGACCATTCCTTATAGGACCTAGTGCCATGACCTGGGGGATAGACAGATCTGTGCCACCAATTTGCTTGCCAAATAATAATGGTAACAATAAAAACCATCGTGGCAATAATCTTTATGGTATACTTAAGTGCCTGACCATGTAGGTCCTTTGCATAGATGGTCATGTGTATTATTTATGAGATCTTCCTAAGATGTATGCTGTTAGTCTTTCTGTTTTAGAAGTGAATGAAGTAAGACAGAATAGGGCTAAAGTACAGTTCCTTCAGAGAGTCACATGATACATCAGCCGCAGAATTCTGTTCTTCCATACACTGAGTTAGGAACATGGAAATAGTCTGAACTGACAGGGGGCCATTATTTAATTTTGGAGAGCTCTTAAGGCTCCACTCATAAAGGCATCATGGCCTTCCAAAACTGTATCAGCTGCTGGGCGGCATTTATTCAAGCACAAGAGCCTGTGTGTGGCGTTTCCCATTAAGAATAAAACAACGATGAGTAGCAATCATTTTGGGACAATGTTGAGAATTTGAAGAAACTGTTCTGTTGTGAAGTGCCCGTGGCCCTGGGACCTAGCATGAACACAAATGTGATTAGTTTTATACTTAAGCCTCGTTTCTGTGTGAATGTGGATTGTAAGCAATCTCAGTCATTTGGGGAAGGAAACTCTAGAGCAAAGTACTTTGAAAACTACATGAGAATTATGTATAGGTTTTATAGAATATACCTGCATGTAAATGCACTCATATATGTGCGGCCACACACATACATGCACATATATATTATGTGAGTGGCATCAATCATTCCAAGGACTTACTATCCTTTGTGGGTCTATTACCCTGCTGCTAAGCTTTCTTTTACTTTTAGTCTGTGACCTTTGACCTTTTATAGCTTACTTGCACAGAAGCCAGAGAGTGGGCAGGAGAGGGAAGGCTCCAGACGCTTCCGTCTACCCACTTCTTTTAGAAGCCACAGCAGAGTTGGCTTTGTTAGACATATTTTGTGAAGCTTATTTTGCTTATTTTGTTCTGTCTGTTTTTGGCCTTATGAGAGATTGAACTCATGGCCTTGTGCATGCTTACCACTGATCCATGCCCTCAATACATGTGTGGGTTTGGAATCTTCAGGAGTGTTCTATTTTTCATGTACTCCCTATCCTCCAAACCTCAGTTCACTTGTGACATCTCTCTTTTCTTTGTTGAACTTCTGTTACTAAGTAAGGGTTGAGATGGGCACACATGTACTTGATAGAATAGAGAGAGCTGGGTTTTATATTATAATAGATGTGTGAACATGCATTCTGTGTCTACTGTGTGTCAAAGATTTAGAATATCATAGATGAGTATGCATACTAACCCTATTCTTTATAAGCAAGAAAGTTAAGGCTTGGCCAGTACATAATTTAGCATTAAACAAACAACCAGAACCAACAGGATAAATATGTGTGCATGAGCCAATTTCTTGAAAGAAATATTCCTTCCATATACAACATAAATACTAGTATATAAGCTTTCTTACATATTAATGCATACATTTATAAGTGTGAACATGCATGCATATCATACATGTTTTTGCATAAGTAAGAGGAGGTTGCATTTATTTCAAGTGACTGGTTGACATAAGTACAGAGACTGACGAGTCTAAAATCTATAGAGTAGGTAGCAAACTTTCCGCTGGGGAGAGCTGATGTAGTAGCTTGCTCCTGAAGGGAGTTGACTGACAGAATCTAATCTCACTCAGTGCAGATCAGTATTATTTTCTTGTAAATGTGTGAACAGATTGGATGAAGCCCACTCATATCATGGAGGATAAACAGCTTCAGTCGAAGTCCTCTGGCTTAAATATCAATGCTGTGTAAAAGAACAATAAAGCCCAGATGACACCAAAAACAACAGACAATCCACTAGCTGTTCAAATATCCTGGTTGTATTGTTAGCCTTGCTCGTTCACAAACTTAATCATGATTTCTAGTCAAAATGAGTTTTCCATAAACCCATAAAATTTTTATGTAAATGAAAATGAGAACAAATAAGGGTTAGAAAAGACAAGTATATTATCTTTGTTGCATAGTGTTGATAAAACATTACGACCAAGGCCATTTAAGGAAGACAAAGTTTAATTTGGCTTACATTTCCAAAGGGTTAGAGGCCGTAGTGTTGGGGACAGCAAGTCAGCAAGCATCAGGCGTAGAAATAGAAACAGGAAACTGGCAACTCACATCTTGAACCACAAGTTCAGTGCAGAGAAAGGAAACTGGAGGTAGTGGTGTGTGTGTGTCCATGCATGCATGTGTGTAATCTCAAAGCCTGTCCCCAGTAAAGCTTTACTACCTAAACTTCTCCAAACAGCACTGTCAATTAGGGACCAAGTTTTCAAATGCTTTAAACTATAGGGTGCATTTCCCATTACATCATCACAGCAGGGGGACAGGGAAACAGTTGGTCAACATTATAATTAATCATAGATGACTAAGTTGGTTGGACAGCTAGCTATTGGTGGAAATTTTTAACTTATACACACATTTCCATATTAATATTTGTTAAAAAAAAATAGAATCCAGACAGAAACAGGAATAACTAGCTAGAGTATTTGGTGCACTCACTCCAAAGATGATTTAGAGAATGGACAATTAACAAAAATGAATAATCTCCCTTATCTGATAGATTTATCTTAAAGCAAGGTTTCTTATCCATGCTGTGAGGGCCATCTTATTTTAACTTAAAGTTGATATGAATTGTTTCTTCAGTGACATCAGGCTTGTCTCTCTTTAGCGGATCCCCCTGTGATCTCAGAAGAGAAAGGGCCCTGTTACCGCCTTGTCAGCCCTGGAAGGCAGTGTATGCACCCTCTCTCTGTTCACCTCACCAAGCAGATCTGCTGTTGTAGTGTGGGCAAGGCCTGGGGCCCACATTGTGAGAAATGTCCTCTCCCAGGTACAGGTAAGCCATAGCCAGCTGTATACACACTAATGTTCCCAGCTACAGGAACAAAATGACTTTAGCAGTTTGGGTTACTTTAGGTGTCTGAGTTTAGTTTTTAATGGTATTGTGTGTATGTATTGTTTCTGAAGAAAGTATAGTTAGAGAAACTCAAGTCAGAAAAGAAAATGTACATAGGAGTTCCCTATTATTTCTGGACTTCTTTTTACATGTTAAGCTAGGAAGATAATACCTTGTATTTTATTATCAGCTTCTAGAACTTGAGGACTGATATTTAAGTATAACAACCAGAAAGCTGTACTGGGCCATGTGCTTTCCTAATGGTTTGCTGTGCATTGTTTTGCTTTACAGTTAATGGCCCAATGGACATTGACTTATTTATTCAGTTACTAAAATTGCACTTGATGTCTCTAATCGAAAATATAAAGAATTGTATTCAGTTTTGAATTTATTCTACAAAGCTAACTCCAAAGGAGATCCTGCCAAAACCACAGAAAACTGTGAAGGGAGTCAAGTGTTAATAAGTTGAATACAGTTTGGTTCATAATTACCTAGTGTTCTCAGAGCATACATTTCTCTAGATAATATATTTTTACCAAGGAATCAATAAACTCCCAAGCAGAGTCTAAAGGAATTCAATGGAAGAAAAAGAGACGTGACCTGCAAGCATTGGGCATTATATGATCAAGGACGGTGTAGCGTCTGCTTCACTGCCTTGGTGCAGCTGCCAAGCGTCACACTACATTGTTTACTTTAGAGAAACTTCCCTTGTAGAAAAGTGCATTAAATCTCTATGGCTATGTAGTGTCTTACACTCCATTGTGTAGTAAATCATACAAGAGTAGACAGGATTTAAATGAAAATTTTAATATCATAGTTCACCTTTGGTAGTGGTTAGAGTCAAAATAAACAACTATGGCAAAAGTAGCATTTTATTGTCAGTCAATTGATAGATTGGATGATTTTAGACTCCTCCCATAGGTTCTAGCACCCTCCTATGCCTCCTAACACACTCGTTACTAACAAAGGTTTGTTGTTCATAGGCCCCCATTTCTCCTTAAGGTCAATTTTGACAGGTTTTTAATCTTTACGTGAAGTATAACTAAGATGGGGGATGTTCATCAGGGCTGCTTTCCAAAGAACAGTAAACTAAATTTGATTATGGTATTAATCATACAATTTTTGTATTTAAGTTTTACTCATGTGATGATTTTAATCAAATATGTGCTTTGGTAGGAAACCATGCTTTGTTCTGGAACTATCCAGTTTTTTAATTAAGAATTCTCTGTCCTAGTAGATTCCACAATTGAGTGAGTGAATCCTCAGAAAAACAGTATCTCAGCTTTAAGGGAATATTGTAGGGTTTCCTTTTTATTAAAGACTAATTCCAGGCCCAGTACATTCAGTAGACGATTTCTTGCTCTGTGAAAATGAGAAATGACTTATTTTACTTCCAATTTTAAAAGTAGAAACAAAAACTTGACTCTAAGCCCCCTTGTTTGCATTTGGCAATTTGCTTCCAACCCCAACAGCCCAGGGATTATGTGGAGTTTGCATCTGTCTGCTGCACTCCTCTGGCCCCGGAGTTTGCTGCTGGAGGTCTGCAAATCACACATCATACCCAGTCCACTCAAAGGGGAAAAAAGACATTTTAAAGACATTTTTCCTCATGAAGGTGATGATTACAGAGTACGGGGTGCCCCATTGTCCACTGTGTAGTGAATCTGACCAGATTTGCTGGTCATCCCGACCATAGAGAGAACCACACACAGCCTGGTCTGGCCTTTTCCTCTTACTTCAGCTTCTGTCTATAGCCTCTGACTTGTTGCTATCATGTGGCTTTCTTCTCACTACTGAAGGTCATCTTCTAACTCCCCTCTTTACCCCTTCATCACCAGTAACCCCATTCCAGATGTAGCATGCCATTCGGGCTGTGTCCTTGGATTTATCAGCTGGACACAAGTCAGGAGGGTTTCAGTGCCCCATGTCCACTGAGTTCTTCATTAATAACCAGTAAAAGGACAAAAGCAGGGGAAAAGAGAAAACCTGACTATTGGTGATATTACATACTCACATGTTAGATAGCTGTCACCTGTACTTAAAATGACTCCCAGTATATTACATATTTTTGTATGTAATATAGTTTACATATATAATATAGTCTACATAGTGGCATATTGGCTACTAGCATATAATGCAATATAAAAATTCATGCTAAATATATATCTTAATTGGGTAGGATAAGGAATTAATAGATGAATAGATGTTTAAAGTAAAAGTTGAAATTTTTCTCGTAAATACGCAAGCCTATCAGAAATTTAAGCAATTTGCTTACATTTTGCGTCTGTTTCTCTCAAGTTTTGAAATGTACCTATATTAGTGATGATTTATTAAGAGATATTCATCATGATATTTTCCTCTGTATAAGTTTGTACTGTTAGATTTTTAAAAGGAATATTTTCCCATCCCAAATCTAGCTGCTTTTAAGGAAATCTGTCCTGGTGGAATGGGTTATACGGTTTCTGGCGTTCATAGACGCAGGCCAATCCATCAGCATATAGGTAAAGAAGCTGTATTTGTCAAGCCAAAGAACACTCAACCTGTTGCTAAAAGTACTCATCCTCCACCTCTCCCAGCCAAGGAAGAGCCTGTGGAGGCCCTGACCTCCTCGCGGGAACATGGGCCGGGAGTGGCGGAGCCCAAAGGTGAGCTTACAGGTTGGGTGTGGGTTCTCGCCATCCATCTCCGTGTTTGCATGTTTGTGTTTATTTTTATCCTTCTAGAGCATGACTTTTATCCTTAATAGTGTTGACATTTTCAAGTGGGCAAAGAAGCTACATTGGGTGTTGTAGGATGTTTAGCAGAGTCAATGTCTTTGACTTTTATATGATAGTAGTACTCCCACCAACCAACCAACACACACACACACACACACACACCACATTATTTTTGTTACAACTTAAAAGGTGCCTGAATATTGAAAACATCCTTAGATCCAGTATGGACCACTTTCCCTGGTTGAGAGACACTGCTGTGGTGTGTGTACCTAGCAGGTAACAATACTTCATGTGAAGTCCAGAGCAATGTCTTGCAGTTTAGGAGCTACAGTAGCTTAATGGTTACTCCTGGAGAGGAATTTTTGTCTTCAGGGAATGGTCCAGATTCATTTCTGTGTCCTAGAATTCTGCTGTATAAAGAAGAATCCACAGGCTTAAAAATGTTGAAGTATGGGGTGAATTTTTGTGAGGTGGTAGCTGGCAGGTGGGACAATGCCAGGTAACAGGCAGGAAAGCAGGAACCAGTCAGCTCAAGAATCTGGGAGGACCCTGGTATGGTCCTTTCATTTACCTTGTCAGAAATTCAAGACATAGATCTGACTTGTTGTGTGTCATAAAAAGTGTATAATGGAACCCATGACTAAAGCAGAGTCTAGTGGTCTCTAGTTTTGACAGTTTCTGCTACACCAGCCCCCCAAGAGAGATTTTCTTCTCTCCTTACTGTATAACTTACATTGACTATTTTGATTTCCACAGAAAAGCCTTGTTCCTGAAAAATGGGACAGTTTTAGGTCTGTAAGGAATGGATCTATTTCCTCTAAAAACATAAAAACAAAACAAAAAACTCTTTTTGGCTTTTGCCATTAATTCTTAGGTAAAGATTTGCCCATTTGTGAGTCACGTGAGAGCTTGGCATAACCTCCTTCCCTAGTAGCAGGCCTTGTTCTGAGCTCTGAGCATTGGTGCCTTCTGGCCTATTTCTTTCTACTGGTTCACTCAGGGTGCTGTCATTCTTCCTTTGGTAGGCAGAGCAAGTAGGACCTCACCTGGTATTGTCTCTGTCTACTTAGGTCAGCAGATCTCAGCCCATGGGTCACAACCTCTTTGGGGGTTGAACAATTCTTTTACAGGGGTCTCCTAAGACCATCTTGCATATCAGATACTCACATGGTGATTTATATCAGTAGCAAAAATACAGTTAGGAAGTAACAACAAAAATAATTTTGTGGTCAGGAGTCACCACAACATGAGGGTGGTTAAAGGGTTGCAGTGTTAGGAAGGTTAAAAACTACTGGACTATGTTGCTCATCCTTTGTTTAGCATAAGGAGATGGGCATAAGTATGGCTTTGTCTCTAGACATAGTGTAGAAAGACAGCTTCCTGCCATCGAAAAAAAATGGTGGTTTTAATTTATCTGGTAGGCTCGTTTCTTCCTGGAATTAATGCATCCAACTTATTTGCTAATAGTTAAGGAGACACAGTGACTCAGAAAATTCCAAGTAATAAACAAAGTTGTTGACTAGAGCTAGGAATTGCTTAATGGAAACAAGCATTTCAAAAATACGAAGACCTCACCCCACCACAATAACATTACTGATTGAGTAATACTTAAGTTGCTAATTATATTGATGCTAAGTTGTAATTGTCTCTTATTGGCTTATGAGGTGTGGCTTTTGTTCAATTTAGTTAGCGTGAAAATAATCAGAAGCCTTCATTAAAAACTGAATTATATAAAAGAAATACAGGACCCATTTTCCTGTCTCTATGAAACAATGTCATTCTTTTTAATACTGACTTCAAATGGATTTCTGAACACTGGGAACATTTGTTTTCTAAGACAGGGCAAATTCCCCAAACTCAAGATTAAGCATTAAACAATGTTTCAGGAAGTGTTTTCTTTAAACTTGAGATTAATTTTCTTAATTTTGAATGAACATCTCTGCACCTTTGATCTCTGAACCTTGATAGCTGAACAACAAGGAGCACAAAAAGTTCTTGGTCAGTCATGTGTAAAATCCTCCCAGGTGGCAGGTGATTGGCATTCCACATTTGACTTAATTTGCTTCGTAATTGTTTGGGGAGATACTGGCTTCCTAATGCCTTTTGAAATCTGAAATCTGATGAGTGGGTTGTGTTTCCGGTGCTAATTCTCACCTCTCTTTTCTGGTTTTAGTGGTAACAGCACCTCCTGAGAAGGTAATTCATTCATTTTTAAGTCTTTTCTCTTTTTGACTTCAGGATATTTTTTAAGGATATGTATAGGTCTTTTTTGTTGTTGTTGTTGTTGTCATTTTTAACTTTAGGACATTCATATTGGAGATCATTTACTGTAAGGAAGTACAGTTCATCAATACAAGAAATTGCATGACCGGATTATCTAAATGGGTGTTGCTATTCTCAGTGCTCAGAGAGGGATAGCTAAAAGGTCTCAGGGACATGGTGGCTAGCACCATCTATTAGCACAGAAGCCAAAATATGGAGAGAAGAAAAATGAGCAAAATTCAGAGAGTCAACTGGTTGCGTAGACTATGGGAAGAAAGGCTCTGCTGTGTCCACGCAGTTGGGTGTTCTCAGTATAAAAGGAAGCCAGGCACTATGTCAACTAAAACTTAACACAAGCATTTGGATCAAATTAGATAAAAATTAGATAAAATTCGATTAAAAACATTACTTGCCCTTGAAGGCCACAATACTTAAATGTTGATTCTTAAAAATTTTAGAGAAAATTTCATCAGTATTGGGTTTAGCAGCATAAGGTGGGAGCAGGACGAGGGAGCCCCAATAGCAGAAAATGTGAACGTTTGCTGAATTGATGTCCCATGTATGTAAGCCTGCAGCTTCTCTGTACCCCTTGAATCTTTATTTGATAATATGAAAATTATACAGTTATTAAATGGTTTTCATTTATATATCATTCATCCAGTTGCCAAAGTATTAAAACTTACATGAGGGAAAGATAGATGCAGAAATAAACTATTTTAAATAGTGTTTCAATTAGTAGTGAAACATTCTCATATATGTGTTATAAGAATCCCAAAGAAGGAAATGATGATTTTGGAATGATGTACAGTTATATTGGAGATATCATGCTACAGTGAGTCTGAAAGAAATCCAACAGATTTGCGTATTTAGCTTTGCACAGCTGTGGCATCTTGAAAGATAGGCGATAGACAGTAGCTTGCAATTTTGTTGATTTTGAGTTTAGCTCTTAATGACACAAGGGAGAAACCATTGGGTTTGTAAGTATGCCAGTAAGCTGCCTAAACAAACCTGTCTCAACTCAGCTCTGTTCTTCTCTTACATGGTGTAGTTCATTGTAACTGTAATTGAGACCCTGAAAGAAAAGAAACTTTCTCAAACGATAAGACGAAGAGTGAGCAAGAAAGAGATGCATAGGCAGGCACAAGTGTGTGTGCACATACATGTGCTAGTGCATGAGTGTGAGCACCTGCAACACCCCCACACCCCCACACAGAGTGGGAGGGGGTATTGAATCACAAAGAGATAGTGAACATTTTTCTTATATAATCTTAACTTCATTTGATCATTTTCCTTGTATAGTCTTAACTTCGTTTTAACTTAAAAGGGAGTAGTCAGGGTAGGAATTGGAATGAAGGTCTGTTTAATATTGAAACTTTACAAAGGTCTCATCATCTTGAAGGTAGATGTGGAGAAATGAGGTTAGCCCAAGGGTGAGACATTTATGTGGGAAGGTTTAGAAAGGAGCAGCAAAGATTCTGTTAGAAAGGGAACATGGGCCTACTTTGACAGCTGGAACTACACTTGTAATCAGTGGGGGAGTAGCTGCTGAACTAGGTCCCTGCCTGGTAAGTGGCGAAATGGTGTTGATTAGGAAGACTACACTTAAGGTGGATAGGGAGATTCTGCTGTAAACCACAGGAGTTAGTGCTTGATTGTGGGCTGCTCTTCATTGGTGTAAGCCATGAGCTTCAGGGAAGAGGACATGGAGACCGATGGAGGCCATCTCTAACAGGTAACAGCCCTGCCTTTGTATGAAAGGAGGGTATGTAGGGAAATGTAATGAGTGGTTAATGATTCCTGGACCTATTTGCAAGAGCAACTGAGGGAGAAAGACTGGTAGCTTGAGAGGACAATTCAATGATGCATGAGAAATGAGTCTAGACTGTAGCACTGAGGACCATGGATGAGGAAAGGGTGGACCACTAGGTTATGGTGGTACATGTCTTTAACCCTAGCATTCTGGAGGCAGAGGCAGGCAGATTTCTGTGCATTCAAAACCAGCCTAGTCTACAGAGCAAGCTGTAGTTCAGCCAAGGTGAAGAAAAAGAAAGAAAGAAAGAAAGAAAGAAAAGAAAGAAAGAAAGAAGAAAGGAAGGAAGGAAGGAAGGAAGGAAGGAAGGAAGGAAGGAAGGAAGGAAGGAAGGAAGGAAGGGAGGGAGGGAAGAAGGCAGGGAGGGAGGGAGGGAGGGAGGGAGGGAAGGAAGGAAGATGGAAAACTGTGACCACCACAAAGAATACTGAGCATGAACAGGGTTGAGATTAGGGAATCAAAGATGAAGCCATAAAAAAGTGACTAAATCTGGGTGGGATAGATTATTGAGTGGACTTAATATATGGATTATTTCACTGACAGAAAGGATGAAGTTGGTATCAGAGGCTGATTGCTTTTGTGGAGGGGTATGAGGAATTTGTAGCATGTCCAGAGTTAGCCTGTAGGAATTCATACTTCCAAAGTTGGGTTTCAATGAACCCATCTTTGAGATGATCTGTGAGAGGATCTACTGTTGAAGCACAAAAGGTAATAATAACAAAAGCAAGGAGATAGGGCAAGAGTGCACTGGATGTCAGGAAGTGGGCTTTCTGCAAGTTAAGCCTGAGAGGCAAGATGCTGGCTAACAGTGAGGAAGTAACTTGATGAATGCACTTAATGAGGTGTCCTGAGCTCTCTGGCCCCACACTGAGGAGTAAAAGCCCAGATCCTTCTTTAACTAGACTAAGTGTCCCAGTGGCATGAGCCCCTACAGAGCTCCAGTTGAAAGCTGAGTCATGATGATGGATGGATTTTAGTTTTTCTTCCCTTTGTGCTCGAGGTCCAGTTAGGATGTCACTAGTCTTCTAAGACTGCAGCTGCTGTGACTATGGCAGCCTACCACTGTTGAGAGAGCTGGGAATGTTAACTTGTTAGATGTGGGCTAAAGAAGGCCACAGGGACAACTGCCCGGCTTAGAGTGCTTCAGCTTAGTGGGTCTTCTTTATGGCTCTGTTGTTCCATCAATCATATAATCTACAAACTGTAGCTGTGAGGCAGAGCCACCTGTAAATGACATGGATAGTTAGTCCCCAATTAGGGTTAGTGTTGCCCAGTTCAGATCAAATGTGGATCTCTGGGCCAAGGTCCTTGTTTTCAACATTTGACTTTGAACTCCAAGGAAATAGATGAGGGCATATGTATAGATAAATTGCATGGCCGTTCAAAATAAGAAGCTGACATTGTTAACAGCACAATGCTTTAAAGCCACATATGTAGGTGTGTGTCTGATCCTGTGATATTTTTGCCTTGCTGAGAGTATAATTAATTAAATAAAAATAATACTATGTGGGAAAATAAAAGTAATTCCTACTTTTTGTCTCTGCATATTTCTCTCTCTCTCTCTCTCTCTCTCTCTCTCTCTCTCCTCTCTCTCTCTCTCTCTCTCTCTCCTCTCTCTCTCTCTCTCTTTCTCTCTCAAAAACAACCACCCAGGAAATATCCTCACTGGATCAAGAGAAAACCAGACTTGAACCTGGGCAACCCCAACTCTCCCCAGGGGTTTCAACTATTCATCTGCACCCACAATTTCCAGGTAACCTGAGCTGATATGTGGTGTTCATAGGGATATTCTGAAGAAATTCATGAGGATGTTTTGTATGCATGTCTTTGATTGTGTTTAATGAATCATTGGGCAATATCTTTGAATTCATAGTGAAATGCCTATTTCAGTACATTGCAGTACATTCCTATACTAGAACAATGTTGGTTTGAGAAGAGTAGTGTATGTAGGAAAAGATCAACTTCTGTATAGTATACTATACTTCTGTGTAGTATACAGTGTCCAAATAGTGGAGCTTCTAATTTATCAAGTGATCACGTTTTGAACTCTGACTTAATACCATGTGCTTTCAGGATCATTATTAGTTCCTGAAGAGGGCTATTGTATTACTTAGATGAAGTCATACTTGGATTTTGCACATGGATGCCAGTGTACACGCCAAGATTTAATTTTCCTGTCCCTCTTCCTTGTGCAGTAGTGGTTGAAAAGACATCACCCCCTGTGCCTGTGGAAGTGGCTCCTGAAGCTTCCACATCAAGTGCCAGCCAAGTGATTGCTCCTACGCAAGTAACAGGTCAGTGTAGTGTGTGCCGTGTTGTGCATCCAATGAGAACATGGGTGCAGATTGCACTCAAAATGGAATAACAGATGCGTGGGATCGGTCGTCACAAGGGTAGTCATGAGTACAGACGAGTGTGCACAAGGAAATCAGGGTGCACGTGCAATGACGTATTATAGAGTTTTGACGTTTTAAAAGGATATTTAATATTTTAAAGGCATACTTCCAGAGTAACACTTATTTAGAACTATCAGCCACAATGCCATGATGGCCATTTTACCTTTACATGTCTACAAATATGGAAAAGGAGACCGAAAAAATGCATTCATGTTTTCCAATGACGAGCTAGTAGGATGTAGGCGCTCTTTATGCTCTTAGATATGATTTTGTATATTTGAAAAATGTTTATAATATACATATTTTAATCCTTATTTTAAAAATTCTTAAAAATTCTGTATTTCTTTAGAAACAAATGAGAAAGCATAAAGTGGTGATTTTCTAAACATAGGAAAATGTAGTAAGATCATTCATAGGAAAAATGACACCGAGAAACATAAATAGGGGATTTTGACATAATGTATAATAGAAAAAAGTGAAAAATAACTCAGACATTCATTTGCAGAGAATAAAATACTAAATGACAAAGGAGAAAGAAGCAGGCCATGGGCTCAGCCATGAACTTTCAAGTAGTTCAGTGATAGAATCAAGTCACACTGGCACCCCTGGCCTTTGCCCTCCCTGAGATACATGGCATCTCTTTTGAGTTTTATTATTAGTACCAAATGGAGAGCCATAGAAATGTGAACAATTCTAAGTATTCTTGGAGCTCTATAATGAAAGAAGACATTTGTGATTTGCTCTTCAGAAGTTCAGGCTCGTGGCTATAGGCAGCTGTAATAAAGCTCTCAAATGGAGCCATTAGGAGAAGATCACACATACCATCATGATGGTATCTTGAAAGGGAGAGTCTTCAAGCCATAGGGAGAGGGGGGAACTGATAACTCTAAAGGGTTTTCAGGAATGGTGGGCAAGTTTCCTGCCACATGACCTAGCCTTACCTTGCCTTAATGCTAAAGGATATGGAGGTAGGCACTGTGTAGGAAGTTATCCTGAGCTACAAAGCTCATGGCATTCTTATAACCTCTGTGCACTGAGAGAGACTGCAGGGAGAGGAAGAGGGAGAGATGACTCCAGTGTATGTGTATATGTGTGTGTGTGTGAGAGAGAGAGAGAGAGAGAGAGAGAGAGAGAGAGAGAAGAGAGAGAGAGAGAGAGAGAGAGAGAGAGAAAGAAAGAGACTTATAGATTGATACAGATGAAGATAGATATACAAATAGAGATATTGATAGAAAATTAGCTCTGTGATCTAATAAAAACAATAATTTTAAATGGGCATGACTGAAATTATTGTTCTATATTCTGAGCTCATATACGTGTACATCTGCCCTGCTCATTTGAAGACATATAAGCATGTAATAAACGATTTGGGGAAATAAAAGCCTTCTAATTATATACCTCAGTGTTAGAAAATGTCATGTAGCAATGAATTCACAGGTTCTTCTAAATAAGTATTGCACTTCCATTTTCTAATGTGAAGGTAAATTTAGTTCTGAAATTGTTTGTCAGGCATTAGAGGACAAACCTTTTCACACAGTAGCTTTGCAAATCTTAATTATGTTTTGACTAGAAAAACGCCTTTCATTGTTTAACAAAACTATAGAAATGATCCTGAATGTCTTTTTTCAAATCAAGTTTTATTTTCATATATATATATCCAATTATGTCTATATACATACATATAGGTGGGACAGGTCTGGGCATGTGTGAATACAGTGTCTGCAGAGTCCAAGAGAAGCAGGAGGTTGTCAGTCACCCAACATGGGTGGTTCTGGAAGAGCAGTATGTGCAGTTAACCACTGGGCCATCTCTCCAGCCCTAATAGTCTTGGTTTCATCACTTAAATACAAATGTGAAGAATAACTAACAAGGGGGAGTTTCTGGGCTTCAGGGAACTAGAGAGCTGATTGAAAGAGATATGAATGTAGCCCTGCTATATGAAGTTGTAAGAAGACAGCTCAATTTAGTCTGGCAGATATTCAGGACCAACATCTGCTATCACATGTTTGAAGCACAAATATTTCCTTCCAGGAGACAAGTGACCCTGAATTATTTTTTTTTCCATTTTGTGTAACAATTGTAAGTGCTTCCACTTCCTCTAGTAAAATAACTTTTTGGAAGAAATCCATCCTTCAGGAGAAAATTATAAATAGAGAGTCTTCTAATTAATGTATTTGCAGCTTCGAAGTTGTTACAGAAATACAAGGTACAAGAGCACGAGACTACAGTGTCATGCTAAATTTCATTTTCAATCAAAATGTAAACATTCCTGGCAGTTTAATGTGAGGACCAAGGTATAGAGTTAAGGAACCTACACATCATTTATCATGGGACCGTTGTACAGTTTTTATCCCTTAAAGTCTAGACACAATCAATGTCATGTTTTACTGCTATTTTCTCTCATAGTTAAAGGAAGGGATGGACTAATCTAAGATTCTAAAATAAACACAATCAGTTCCACGTTGCTCAGTGATGATATCTTTGTGATTGCAAAATTGGAAAGGAGCCCTTTTGGATCTAGCCGCATACCCTTGGACATGGAATAATTATAAAAGGAGCAGAGTGTTTGCGGGAAGCTTTGTCTCCACTCTGAACAGCTGACTTGGTGACTTGCTACGTTACTGGCCTACCGTTTCCAAATAAATCAGGCATTTCAGCATATAAATTCTTGATTTTGCACAGTGTCATAATAGCTGAAGGATAGGTTGGAAAAATCAAACCTTTATTTCTCTAACAAATATTTACAAAGTGGAAACATCTGTTTCAATTGTTGTGGGACAATGTCTGCTTCTCCTGGGGAAGTTGGGAAGCCAGGACATTTTAATAAACCTTTCCATGAGTTAATACTTGATGCCTTGCTTTGGCTCTTCCTGTACTGTCTCTATTGCCCTTGCAAACTGGCCAGGAACTTCACTTCCTCCCCCACAACTGCCTTATAGAAACCTCCATAATGACCATGGCCAGAATGTTTTAAAAACTATGGGCTAGTCTGATTTTTCTAGATCTCAGAGTTGACCCCTTTGGAAATATTCACCCCTGAAGCATATTCCTACTGTCATTATGGTCTCAAAAACCTCGCCAATGGGAAATGAATTAGTTATTCGAGTATACAGTCACCACCCTTTGCTATTCCAGCTCCATTATCTGTCAGTTGATTCCTTTATTCTTCCATCCCTTTGGATAATCACAGGATAAAGGGATGACCTTGAGACCAACACACGAGTTTTTATAACTGGCCCAAAGCTTCTCTTTTTACTGAGTTTTAGAAAATAAACACGCTGAGCTGCTGAATCTCCCATTGACCTTGTGGCTGAGAGACACAGAGCATTTGGTTTTCCACTGGCTTTTGTTCATGGTTCTTTTTCCCCAAGTCCTCAGTGGATTCTAGACCAAGGAAGAGAATAAGGTTCTTGAGCTGGTGAGGTTGTATCGGGGGAAGCACTGTCTTGCCACCCAAAATGCACACATGTAAGCATTTTGAAGGGCACAGGAAAGAGTCCAGTGGAACAGTCACTTAACCTCAGTGGGACAGCTAACAATCCCTGGAACAAAGGATAGTCACTTTCACCAGGGATCCCCTGAGGGCCGGAATGAGCACTGCCTGAGAGGTTATGCCTCAGTGGAATGTCTTACCTGTGTTTCCAAAGTTTGTGTTAGACAGTTTCTAATAGAAATGTGTCTCTTTATAAAGTGACCCATTCTGTAGAACGAGGCTCATCCTGTAGGAGTGCCTGCAGCTGGGTGACTCTTGGGAAAGTGCAATGCATCTTGTCTCTGCCATTAAACCCAGAAAACCCAGACATCCTTTCCTATTAAGACAGTGTCCCAGTGCTCACCCTTCTGTGTGCTGTGTATGTTCTTAAGTATGAAAAACCTAATTTGGAATGAGGGAAAGCTGAACAAGACATACTTTAAAAGGTTAAAAACATGTACACACACACACACACACACATGCACACACACACACACACATGCACACACACACTGATATATAGGTACACTCATGTGCACATGCTAGAGGTCAAACCCAAACCAGGGCTTTGCTCATACTAGGCAAGTGTTTTACCACTGAGCTTTGTGCTTACCTTTCTGAGGTGTGGTCTCATTATGTAGCTCATGTTGCCCTTGAACCTTTGGCTCTCCCCTTCTCATTTCCCAAGTGCTAGAATTCTAGAAATGTAACACCAATCCCAGTTGATTTGTACTCACTTTAAGGGAAACACTGGTTTTGATTACCTTTTTGGTGATTGCTTTGTAGAAAGCAAACAAACTATTGTGAAGGTGATTGAGGCTATTTCTGTCCAGGAGGGTGGGGTCTCGCCTAGCAAGTGAACAGTATCAATCTTTGAGAACACATTAATCATAATAGTTAATCGCTGTTAAAATGGGGTGACCAATGAAGAAATCAACTGTGTTGTAGGGATGTTCCTTCCATTCCCTCTCTTATCCCCCCTTCTTCTCCTCCTTGCCTCCCTTCCTTCCCTAAGAGTCATCTCCTAGTACCCTCTAGTGGTGTCAACATGACAGTTCCATACATCTTTATTGCCCCACTAGTCAGGACTAATATTTTTGAGATGTGCCTCTGACTGCATAATCTATAAGACAGTCAATGCAAACTCCCCGACATTCTTTACCTGTATGACTTCACCCACAGCTCTAGTTTAATGTATTGAACTGAAAGGAAACGCTACTGTCACTCATTTCCTATAGCGAAAGAGTTGTCATTGTGAGCCATCTTTCCTGCAGATGGTTAACAGGACATAATAGAACCAACGTAAGAGAAATAACTGAAATACATTGACAAAGTTTGCGGTAGGAATATATTGAATTCTGTTCCAACACCATGTCGTTTTGGAGACTTCCATTCATGTGTGTAAAAATTCCAGCCTATAGTTATGCCTGAAAAACAACAGATAGATATTTCCTCATCAAGCAATTGGTATTCATGGGGGTGTTGTATTAAACCCCAGTTTTACAGCTTTCAGTTCGCTCTGAATCATTATGCTAGTATGTTCTCCTTCTGATGAATTCATTTTACTTTTGATTATTTGGGCTTTCTTATTTTAAGAAAGTGGCCGGGAAAATGTATATAGGAATTTCAACAATTAACAAACCAAGAGCTTTAAATGTTAATTATTTTCAAAAGAGGCATCTATTATAATGGATAAATAATAACTGGAAATGTATTTGGTTTTTATTTTCCTACTATGAAATTTCCACAGGAAAATTTTTACCTGAGAGTCTGTGTGCACACACCAGTGAAACTCTTTTCACCCTTTACCTTCAGGGTTCTGTAGCACATAGAAATGATATCATATTTATTTTATTTTATTTTATTTTATATGCATGGGTGTTTCATGTGTGTGTATGTCTGTGCACCATTTGAATGCCTGGGGCCTGGTGCCAGAAGAGGGTGTCATATCTCCTGGGACTGGGTGTTACAGACAGTGTGGCCGCTGAGAATTGAATCTTGGTTCTATGGAAGAGCAACCAGTATTCTTAACTGCAGAGCCATCTCCAGTTCTATCCCTGTAAGGTATATGCTCATTATACCTTACAGTAGGAACAATATTCATGACTAACACCTTTGAGCTGAACATTAAGTGATATGTGTGGCTGAGCTTTTTGCTTTTCAACTCTGAAGTTGGAACTCTGATTATTTCTATTTTGCACTTGTAAAAACGTATGGTCTAGAAATGACCGAGTAACTTATCCTGTGCTACAGGACTATAAATGACATTAGAGTTTATACCTTTTTCTAACTGCAAGCCATCAAAGCAATTGGCTGTACTTAACCACACTCTGCCATTATACTTTACTGCAGGCTCATTGGAGACAGGATGTCTTAGGTGGGGTACTTCATCTTAGAAAGATGCTTTTGCATCCTGCGTCTCTTGGTTAATTAAGTTCATTTTTACACATTCCTAGGCATCTCCGCCACCATGGTGTGATGGCATGTGATGTATGGGGCAGAGTGAGGATTTGAGCAGTGTTAACTGTACAGGTTTGGAGGAAGCAGGAAGCATCACAGGAGCATCAGTAGGAAAGTAAGGGAGGGATGGGAGAGATTTAAGGGACAGTTCTACTTTGCTAAGGCAAAGTATGATCACCTTAAAATTGTAATATTCATGTAGAAGTTTTAGGACTCTGGATAGTAGAAGTAAAATTTTGTATCAGCTTGATCATTTCTGGGGAACTCAACTTTGAACTGCTAATAAGTAGAAAGTTCCCATACATTTCTCATTAGGAGAGATCATGAGATGACTCAAATTCTCTCACGTAAGAAGAAATTGAATTCAGAGTTGCTCTTTGATAGGCCATGCAGGAAGTTGCTTTGTGAAGGACTGATTTTCTTACAACCTTCATTACAGAAGACTTCTGAGTTTCTGTTTAGTTCATCTTCTAGCTTGATTCACTGGGAATAAGCAGTAGACTTAGGTGGAGCTAGCTGATCAGTCATAAAGTAGTTACCAGAATTTGCAGGTAAACTCATAGCCCATGGTGTTCTGGATACGTGCCTACAATATGAAGCTTAGCTGCTTGTGACACACAAAGCTTTGTTTCGCGGGTACAGTGAAATTCTGCTGAGGTGGGGTCTTCACATTGTTTTGTTCCTTTTAAAGAAATCAATGAATGTACTGTGAACCCGGACATTTGTGGAGCAGGACACTGCATCAACCTGCCGGTGAGGTATACCTGCATCTGTTACGAGGGCTACAAGTTCAATGAACAGCAGAGGAAATGCGTTGGTAAGAAACACATGTGGCAGACAGACTCTTGAGTCGGGAACAGTTGCATACTTGGAATGTTTCTTAATTTTAATCATCTTGGGAAAACATTACTGTTAATTTTTTTAAAGGGAGCCTCAAAATTTTTTTTTTTAAAAAAGAGTAATTTGCCCAAACCCTGGGACTCTTATTTCTGTGTTTACCTTGCTACAGATAGGACATTTGCATAAAGGTGGGCTGTTTTACAAAAGTGAATAAAATGTGAACTCCAGCAATAGCTCCCTGTAATCATGTATTTAGACTAAATAAATACATACTGAAGCATGCAGCAATAATAAACTCACTTATATATGCAAAGTCTGATTTCTGATAGGGGATCCTAAATTCAAAATCTCTTCATGCATGAAGAATGGATTCCTAAGTGAGTGGGGAGAGTATCTCATAGGTGTTGTAGAATTATTAGTCAATTATTACAGTGTATTAACTCTAAATTTATTTTAACCCTTTAAAATAAAATTTACTATGTTTTAAGATGTGAGCAATAAGTAAGAAAAGAAAGAAAGAAAGAAAGAAGAGAGAGAGAGAGAAAGAGATAGGAAGGAAGGAAGAGAAGGAAAGAAAGAATCGAGAACATACATCTAGCAGCACTTTACTGTAGCATTTCATATGTATGTATATGTGTAAGTAGGTAGGTATAAGAGACACCCCCACTGATATTTACTTTCTCATGCACCTGTCATGCAGTCACCTGTAGAACCTAAAATGCTAAGCAGGAAAGGTAGTAGAGATGACCATGACTCAGCAATGGCTCAGAGTGCATTGCAGGTAGATGGTCCCTGACTTTCCTGGTGAAGGTGAATTCCAGTGCTTTGTGCCCCTGCTCACCAGGAAAACCTTCTCCACTAAGCAGAAATCTATAGTTTTGAAACACTAGTGATAGATTTTGTGGGGTTTTGTTTTTTTGAATTGTTTTAAGTCTTACCCTTTGAAACTAACACATTCCCTATAAACGCTCCATCGGGCCATTTCCCCTTTGACCATTCTTTTTGCTATAATGATCTCTCTGATCCCCAGGGGATGGTGTTGACATTTGATACTTCACAGAACACGGGAGCAGAGTCCGTGTTCTGCCTAGATACAGAAAATTAGAAGTTAGATACCAGCACTAATTTTGCCCATTGTATTCTTGTTAACAGACATTGATGAATGCACTCAGGTCCAGCACCTCTGCTCCCAGGGCCGCTGTGAGAACACAGAGGGAAGTTTCCTGTGTATTTGCCAGCAGGGTTTATGGCCAGTGAGGAGGGTACTAACTGTATAGGTAATAATGATCTTCTTGATATTGGTTCTTGGGAGATGGGCAAGTTCAGTGCTCATACAAACAATCCAACACTCTTTTATTAAACATCTGCTGTGGTGTAGCAGTCTGCTTGGTACTGGGAGACAATACTTTGGAAGGAAGAGTAACAAAGGCGTGCAATAAAAGAGGTTATTTTGGGTTCACCACCACCATCATGTGAATCTAAACATGCGACTTGAGAGTATGATAAATACATCGAAATGATGATGGTACAAACCAGATATTTCTCTATCATTTTTAAAAAGATAGGAAAAATGACAGAGAAATATCTGGTTTGTACCATCATTTTGTAGCTTGAAGTAGAAAGTGATATCTTTGCAAAGCCTAACTGGTACAGTCACTATGGAAATCAGTATGTAGACTTCTAAAAAAACAAACAAACCTACAAATAGAGTGGCCACATAATCCAGATATGCCTTTTCTTGAAATATACCCCAAAGACTCTGTATCCTGCCACGGATACACCTACACATTTATAGCTATTACTGTGCTATTTACAGTAGTCAGGAATTGGAGTCAGCCTAGATATCTATCAACAAATAAATGGATACTGAAAATGTGAGATATATATTACACACACACACACACACAAAATGGAAGTGTTTTTCAGCTCTGAAGAAAAATGAAATTACTAAAATTTCTAGAAAATATTAAGTTTATTTAAACTCAGAAAACCAAAAGCTGCATGTTCTTTTTATATGCAACTCCTAACTATGTGTTATATATATATATATACATATGTATAGATGTATGTATGTTTGTATATATATATATATATGTATGTTTGTATGTATGTATGTATATATACATATATATGTGTGTGTGTGTGTGTGCTTGTATGGAAATGAGTAGGACGAGGGGTCAGGAAACCAGAAGAGTACACATGAAAAGGGGTAGAAGACTTAAAAAGAAAGATACGGTGGAGATAATAGAAAATGCATGGTATGGAGACATACAGGGGGCTATTGGGAGAGAAAGGAAGGATGCAGGCTGGGGCAACATCAGGGAGAAGGGGTGGGGTGGGGAGCAGGTTGGAAGGGGGAAGAAATGAAAACAAAACTAAGTGTTTGTAAAGGACATAAAGGAAATCTGTAACTTTGTATGCTAATTAGAAACTGAGAAGAAAACCATAACAAAAATGAATAACCTTGGACCATACTTTGTGTTTCACGCAGATGTGGATGAATGTCTGAGGCCTGATGTGTGTAGGGAAGGCCGCTGCATCAACACTGCTGGGGCCTTCCGGTGTGAATACTGTGACAGTGGGTACCGGATGTCACGGCGGGGCCACTGCGAGGGTGAGTGTGCTGACAAGACTGAGAGACCTGTGACTCAGGACTCAGTGATGTATCGGGGTCTAGACACAGGACTAGAAGGCAGCTGCCGTGGGTTTGCTGTTCTCAGTTCTACTCATGACCCAGTGAGTCCTTTGTTCCTTCATGAGGTTCAAAGCCTCTCTCTCTGCTCACAGCCTCTGCCTGACTTCCATGGCTCTGTCTGCCTTATTTCCTATATTGATAGTCTCCTTATTTTTTACCTTGGCGTCTGTCTTTCCTGGTGTTTGCAGTTGCAAGCATAGTTAATTGATGATTATTCTGGATTGAGGCCAGATTTAATTACGTGTCTGGCTGCTCACTCATCTGTAAATACAGTACAGGTGTAACCTGGGTTCATTTTTTTTATTTCCCCCTTCCCATCTTGTTCCATTCTTTTGTCTTAACTGTCTTCTTTTATGTGTATTCTGGAACTTTCCTGCAGACTGTTTGAAGAACTGTCTGACGGATTTGGAGCCAGAGACTAACAATGCTAGATAACGTTTCTTCATTTCAGTGACAGAGATGGTGCTCATTCGTGAAATGGCTTGGAAACTGTGTACAGTGTGGTCAGAATTATATTCTAATTGGTATTTCTGTTGGTGCAGATGTTCACGTTACATCAGTTCTTCTTATTATTATTTTTATTTATTTATTTTTTTTTGTAATTATTTTCCCCAGAGAGCTTACCTTCTGCAGCAATCTTGGCGTGAACCTACAAGAGCAAAGACACAGGTCCCTGACCTGGTGTTTGAAGGGTTTCAAGTTAGATGTGGTATTGGATCCTGGCACTCCCTGTCTGGCTTCCTGCAGCTACCTGAAACTCTGCATTTTTTCTACTGTGGGCAGGTTTCTACAGCTAGGGAGGGCCAGGCTTAGAGGACTAATCTTCCCTTAGCTGTCCCTTGGCTTCTGCATATTGGCTCCTTTCACACTCAGATGACCTAGGTCTGGAATGAGAACTAATTAGACATTTCTTGGCAGTCCATACTGTCGCGTCTTCTCCTCAGCCGGCAAGTAAGACACGACACGCCTGGATTCTTCTTTGACAGCTCTTTTATTCCAGGCACAGTCTTCATCCATCGAAGGGGCCGCCACTCCCAAGCAGCTGAAATGCACTGCTTATATACCCTTCCAAGGGGGCGGGCCAGGCGGCCTGTTCTCTCAGGATTGGTTAGGGCCAATACCTCATTAGCATAAGCCCTGTGATTGGTTAAGGCTCGTGCCTCATTAGCATAAGCCCTGTGAGCTCATGTCTCATTAGCATAAGCCCCATGATTGGTTAGGGCTCATGCCTCATTTGCATAAGCCCTCTCGGGAGGGGCTTGAGGCTTACGCATGTGCAGTAGGCTTATACAGGACGCTGTGCCAGCCATGTTGGAAACCGGCGCCGTCTCTTTGGCCGCCTACATCTCCCCCTTATTTATTTTATAAATTTGAAATAGGTTACTTCTGGACCCTTAAGATTCGTCCTAGGCCTCCCACACCCAAGCATGCATGTGATTGTCAAAAGGCTTTGGAAGGCACTCCTTGAAAGAGCCACTGCTGTGGCAAAAGTCAGCGGGGGAAAGCAGAGGTCTGAGCCCTTGTGCAAGTAATGAAGGCATTGTAATGGGGGCTACCACCCCATACTCGCCTTTGTGCCTTTTTTTCAGGGAGAGGTATTTGACACAAAACCTCTATGCACTCAGACATACTTTCAGAGAATCTATCTCAGGATTGAGAACATCTCTAGTCGAGGCACTCCTCATACTCCCCGCTTCTGAAAAATTTAAATGGTGCCATAGGAGCCTTATGAATGTACACCATTGGCAATGGTCAAGATGGTCAGGATCTAGGGAAAATGCCTGGACGGCCAATATCGGATCCAGAAGGTTCCCCACTAGGTCTCCCTAAGGGAGGCCAGCCAAATACTTGGGGAAGCACCTTCCTTCATGGCAGTCAGCGCCTGATAAACTACAGCCTTATGTCTTGCATGGTCATGGCGTAGGCAACATAGAAACCAAAGGCAGAAACCACATCCTAAGAGAACAACGGCTCCCCACACAAATACTCCCGCCCATAAGTCTTTTTAGAGTGACGGGATCTAGGCAAGTGCCATTCAGGGTGGCAGTCTGCGACAGGAGCTTCAACATCAGGATCTGCAGTTTCATCATCCCTCCTTTCGTCTGGGATCGCCGGACTGGAGATCTTCCGAGTCAGTCTCTCAGGGATCCAGATAGGGTTTTCTTGATCCTGTGGGAAAACACAAACAGAACCTCGTGCTCTTATGAGCACGGGATCGGGCCCTCGCCATGTGTTAGTTATGATATTTTTCCATTTTACCTTTTCTGGCAGAGGGCGTAAGTGATTATGATGTCTGTCAGCAGCAGACTGACCCTGAGCATCCAAATTTAGAAAATTTAAAGTAAATAGTGCTAAGGATAGTCTATGCTTGGGGTTAAGGTTGTGGCCTATTCCCTCTTTTTGTTTTTGAAGACATTCCTTGAGCGTTCGATGTGCTCGTTCTACAATACCCTGCCCCTGAGTGTTGTAGGGCAGTCCATGAGTGAGTGAGACTTCCATACGTTGGCAAAAGGAAGAAAAGGCTTGAGCCG
This sequence comes from Mastomys natalensis, assembly GCA_021653895.1. NCBI lineage: Eukaryota > Metazoa > Chordata > Mammalia > Rodentia > Muridae > Mastomys > Mastomys natalensis. The sequence continues at coordinate 1,097,625 of JAJTUV010000549.1, read as the reverse complement.
TATAGGCTGGGCCATTGTCTGTAAATATAAATCTAAACAGGACTGTTATAAAACAGCCAACAACTAATTAATTTACATATCTATTAATAATAGTTTCTTATATTTTTTATAATTTTTCTATCAGCCAAAAAAAATTAAGGTTTGTATCTCTCTTAAGGCTTAAATTCTTTTGTGGAGAGCTTAAAAAAAGATCTTAGCCAATTAGCACCTCCTAGAAACCTTTGAATCTTATGTCACAATTTATTTAGGAATATAGCTGATGTCTCAAATATTAAAAGATATTGTCTTTGGATGTTTTTGGAGCAACAAGCACTCTCCAAAATGTTAAAGCTCTTTTATACATCTGATTTTGAGTGACTCTAACTTTGAATTACCAGTTTTAATCTAGTTTTTTATTACCAAAATTATAAATTTGCAATCATACCCAATAACATATTTTTCTTAACCCTGGTTCCCTGTGTTCTGAAGATAGGCTCTTGGAGTTGTGTCATGAAGAGTGATTGCTTAGAAAATATTTGCCTCCAGGATCAAAAACTGGGAAGGCCATACGCGCTTCCTTCCAAGTCTGTGGGCAGAATGAGCATTGTGTGTCTGGGGACAGATTGGCCCAAGGAACCTCCACATAGGGAGGCGGGCCTAGGGGCGGAGCTGTGGGCGTCTCCCAAGCATATGGTTTGAGCTTTTTCGCCATTTTGCCTTTCTTTTTCCTTGAGAGGACCACGGTCTCTATTTTAGTTAACATGTCCTCAAGGTCCTCCTCCATCTTTTTTAAGCTCTTTCCTTCCTCTATCTTTTCTAAGCTATCAGAGCCAGAAGAGCTCTCTGTATCTATATTGGTTATCTTTTTTGGTCCCTTGTTTATTTTACTAACTCCTGCCTCAGAGCCTTCGGACTGAGCCTCTTTCACTTGTTCAAAAACTTCCTGGTCCTTTTGGACAGTGAATTCATATTCACAATAAGAATTTAGGTACAATCTAAGACTATATGTCAGGAAAAGCATTATTATGATACACAAGCCAACCCACTCCGAGTTGACAATAGATATCATAGTTTAGAAAATCTGCAGACCTTTTATTGCCGCTTTCCTTATACTCGTCCCTAAACCTTGACTTGTCCCAAATCTAGGGAATCTCTACTCGTCCCAAACCAGGGAACTTCAAACCAGGGATCCTTAATTCGTCCCAACCCAGGGATCCTCCACTCGTCCCTGACTTGTCCCAAAGCAGGGATCCTTAACTCGTCCCAACCCAGGGATCTTCCACTCGTTCCTGACTTGTCCCAAAGCAGGGATCCTTAATTCGTCCCAACCCAGGGATCTTTCACTCGTTCCTGACTTGTCCCAAAGCAGGGATCCTTAATTCGTCCCAACCCAGGGATCTTTCACTCGTTCCTGACTTGTCCCAAAGCAGGGATCCTTAATTCGTCCCAACCCAGGGATCTTTCACTCGTTCCTGACTTGTCCCAAAGCAGGGATCCTTAGTTCGTCCCAACCCAGGGATCTTCCACTCGTTCCTGACTTGTCCCAAAGCAGGGATCCTTAATTCGTCCCTGACTCGTCCCAGACCAGGGATCCTTAACTCGTCCCTGACTCTTCCCAGACCAGGGATCCTTAACTCGTCCCTTACTCGTCCCAAAGCAGGGATCCTCCACTCGTCCCTGACTCGTCCCAAACCAGGGATCCTCCACTCGTCCCTGACTCGTCTCAAAGCAGGGATCCTTAACTCGTCCCAACCCAGGGATCTTTCACTCGTTCCTGACTTGTCCCAAAGCAGGGATCCTTAATTCGTCCCAACCCAGGGAACCTCGACTAAAAACTACACCTTTTTACCTCAGTTTCTGAATCCACGAGGTTGTTGTCGTCGGCTCGTTGTCGTTAGTCTTCTTTGGCCGCCGTGTCTCTCTCGTCTCTCGCCGCGTCTCTCCGCCGCCGCGTCTCTCGCGTCTCTCGCGTCTCTCCGCCGCCGCCGCGTCTCTCGTGTCTCTCACCGCCGCGTCTCTCACCGCCACCGGCCGTGTCTCTTCTCCGCTGGCGCCCGGTCTCTCTGCCGGGTCTCTCTTCCCCGTACGGGCCACCAGTTGTCGCGTCTTCTCCTCAGCCGGCAAGTAAGACACGACACGCCTGGATTCTTCTTTGACAGCTCTTTTATTCCAGGCACAGTCTTCATCCATCGAAGGGGCCGCCACTCCCAAGCAGCTGAAATGCACTGCTTATATACCCTTCCAAGGGGGCGGGCCAGGCGGCCTGTTCTCTCAGGATTGGTTAGGGCCAATACCTCATTAGCATAAGCCCTGTGATTGGTTAAGGCTCGTGCCTCATTAGCATAAGCCCTGTGAGCTCATGTCTCATTAGCATAAGCCCCATGATTGGTTAGGGCTCATGCCTCATTTGCATAAGCCCTCTCGGGAGGGGCTTGAGGCTTACACATGTGCAGTAGCTTATACAGGACGCTGTGCCAGCCATGTTGGAAACCGGCGCCGTCTCTTTGGCCGCCTCACCATACCTGCTGTCCTGCTGGCCTCTTGCCTCAGCCCCTTGGGTTCTAACTCTAGAGACAAGTGGAGCATCGTGTGTTACTGGGCTCCTGATCAGTTTGGATCAGAGCAGAACATATGAAGCTTCCCATCTTGGCCCAGTGCCACTGGACAAGCACCAAGTGTCCCCACTGTCCTCTTCTAGGGAATCCTCCTTGCAGTAGAAGTATGAGCCTAGAAAAGGTATGGGTGGAAATCAGCTGACAACTCTCATTGTGAATTGTCTTGGTCTAAACCATAGTTCATCGCTTGTAAAAGGAAAGCCATGAATCAATGGCAGGGTCATTGCGAGCATAAATGTTTGTAGCTGAAGCCTGTGACACTTAGTCATCTTCTCCTTTCAGTGTCTTTACATTCTTTCTATGACTCTTTGTTCTTGGCCCAAGCAAGAATCGTGTTAAAAATTGGAGATAGGTTTGACAAATATTCATCACAAAAAGAAAACCAAACACTAATTCTTAATTATGCTTCCACATACAGCCAAAGAAGAGAGAGGATATTTAAATAATGACAGAAAGAAGTAGACTAGTCATTTAAAATGCTGCAAGTTATAGTTGATAGAATAATCAGTAAAATTTATGGGAATTATTTAACTCCAGTTAGCATGTCACCAGGGTTCCTGGGGTGTACCAATCTATCTCCACAAAAATGCTTGAAGAGAAAAAGAGCCAAATAACTGTGCTTTTTAATTCCATGGTGGACCAGAACCAAAGGTCCAAAGGTCTCTGGCTCCCTGAAGCTTTTCTCAGAGTCATGAAGGAAGTTGCTTTCAAACAAGAGTTGAGTCTCCAAGAGCCTATTGAATATAGACATTATCCCATTTGCCCTTAAAATGTCACAAGGCAGGTGGCCCTGCTTTGTAGATGAAAACCGAGCAGGAAGTGCTGTAGCAAATTTGCAGGTGCTGCCCTACACCTCAACACAGAGCAGACTGTGGCCAATTCATGACAATCTCTGATTGGCAGTTGCATTTTTTTTAAAGGAAAAAGATTCATATACGTGGAAGAGAGAGAGAGAGATCACAACAGTGTGGCATGTATTACAGCAAAGACTCAATCCTTTTGTTTCATCTCCATGATAATCACTTTAAGCATCTTTTGTGCAGAAGCTTCTTTCACAAAGCATTCTTAAAGGTGTCTAGAATGAAGACCACAAATGCCTGTGATTATTTAGTTAGTGAACCAATTCTGCTTATTTTCACTTTCGTCTTTTGTTCTGGATCCTAAAAGTGTGTTTCCATAAGTATGTTCTGGGGTCTTCTCTCTTGTATATTTTCTTTGGGAAACTTAGACATTACATGTGCTTCTCTAAATACAATATGCTCCTCCAGGAAAGTAGACTTCTACTGTATGCAGATAGTGGCCCTGGACTGGTATCATTTTAAACCACAACCTCTTCTTCCCCTCTTTTCAAAAAATGTCTAGAAAAAAATTACCGTGCCTAGGACTGAGAGGATGGTTTAGTGGGCAAAGGTTTTGCTAGCAAGCATGAAAACCTGGGCTTAGTCCCAGGACCCAAAGGGTGGAAGTAGAGAAAAAATTCCCACAAGTTGTTTTCTCAAATGCACACACACACACACCCCTCATTACCTCTGACAAAATGTCAACCATATTTAAAGTGGTTTCTCTCTTTAAAAAGAATTATGATTAATAAAGTCACTTAACAGCACACAGTAAAAGTGATGTTTGACTGGAGAATTTATAGATGGTCATATCACGTCTTCTGGAAATTTTTTGAAGTATCTGATGAGTTCCTCTCATTCTCCTTCTACTTCTAAGAATTCATATAATATGATGGTTAAGTTACTCAATCCTACAATGCCCTCTAGTCCATGAAAGATTTGGTTCACAATGTGGCCCCAGACAACCCACTGACTCCCAGGGTGGAGAAGGCCACTCTTTCAATGTGTATAAATATTTAACCAGCTTGATCTGTGTGTTCCTGATGGATATTTGCCACTACACCCAGTGCCTCACCCAATTACCTTCTTCCCTGAAATATAAGATGCTTTTTCTCACTCTCATGATGAAATTCAGAGGGTTGCTTTTTTTTTTTTTTTTTTTTTTTTTTGGCCTTCTGATAAAATGTTCACTACCTAACTTCCTAATTTTTCAGATATTGATGAATGTCTGACGCCAAGCACTTGTCCTGAGGAACAATGTGTGAACTCCCCAGGCTCTTACCAGTGCGTGCCCTGCACAGAAGGGTTCCGGGGCTGGAACGGACAGTGCCTTGGTAGGTATCACCACACTTCCATCAGGATTTCATTTCTTTGACAATAAAGGTGAAGTTTATGTGGTTCTCAGAAAAGTTTTGAGTAATTTTTAATCTTGGAGAATGTAAGAAAAGGGGTTGGCACCAAGGACATGAAGTTCTTAAAGGGACAAATAGTTCTGAGGGACCCAAACTATCACTAATAAGATCTTAAATGAAATAAAATAAAGTGATAAACATTACAGGAAAGAAAGATGGAGAGCAAAAGGATTAAAAAGGGAAGTGTATATCCACAGTCCCAGCTATTTGGAGGCAGAAGCAGAGGGATTAGAGGTTACAGGCCAGCCTAGGGTACCTAGCAAGATCTTCTCTCAAACAAAATGGCTGGAGATGTAGCTCAGTGGTAACACTCTGCCTACTGTTGTTAGGTTAGGGTTAGGGTTAGGGTTAGGGTTAGGGTTAGGGTTAGGGTTAGGTTAGGTTAGGGTTAGGGTTAGTCCCTGTGTTCAATCCCCAGTACTGGACTAAAGGGAAGAAATGCAGTAGGTGGAGTGGAAGAGGAAGAGATGGGCCAGTAAGAAGCTGGCATGGCACACACAGAGCTGAAATAAAGGTAGGACTCAAGGAGCTTTAAGATGAGACAGCCTCTCTGTTGCTGTGGGCCTCTGCCTTTGTGCATCTGTTTGCCCGTGATTGTTTTATTTTAAGCAGAGCTCTTAGTTCTGGGGAGACTGTTTCAGTTGTTAAGACCACAGGATGCTCTTGCTGAGGACACTGGTTCAGTCCACAGAGCCCACAAGACATCTCACAACTAACCTGTGACTCCAGTTGACTCCAGTTCCAGGGGCTCTGTTGCCATCATCTGGCCTTGGGAGCACTGCATACATTTGGTACACATACATACATGCATTCTAGTGCCTTCTGGGCCACAGGCATTTGAGAAGAAACAACATGGAGTTCCTCTTCTCAGGGCCTTTGTTCTTTGGAGTTCAGCTGAACAGCTCAGCAATGAAAGGCACAGGAGCCCAAGGCTATGAGTTTCATGAAGAAAGAGAAATTATCCTAAAGGAGAAAGGGTAGATAAGGGAGTGTTGGAGGCGAGATTCCGGTGCTCAGACAACATGTTATAAGATCATCTCCACCAATCACTTATTTCTCTCTCTTAGTACTTACCAGTGGCTATATTTGACATAAAATTGTTATAATTCTATTTGTTTCATTTGTGTATATGTGTGTGCACATACATGTGTAAGCATGCCATGGTATGCAGGTAGCAGTCAGAGGACAGCCTGGAGAGACTGAGTCTGTGTGGGACTCAGGCATCGAACTCAGGTCTTTCATGTTGGCAAATGAACTCCTGAGCTATCTTGCCAGCTTGATATTTGTTTCTTTGAAATCTCTTGAGTTCAGATAAGTTAGGAAAGTCTCATAATTTACCTGCTTTTCTTCCTTTTTAATTGAAAAATTTTGTAAGAACATTAAAAGATTGGGAATATTGTATAGTCACATCTATTTGGAAGAAAATCTAGGTGTGGCACTGTTGTGGCTTGCTGTTTAAACCAGGGAAGGACTCCTGTCAGGTCATCAATTTCTAGGTCAACAACTTCTCTTATGGGGCACCTGATGAGAGCCAGTCCCCAGGAGCTGCTCTGACAGTTCCTTATTTATAGGTGCCTTAAAGAGCTCTGAAATTAGATGGGAGTTGGGCCACGTGACCTCCTTGAAGTTTAGTTTCATTACCTATAAAATACCAAGGAAGGATGGAAACATCTTAATACAGCCATACAAATCACCAGAATTGAATAAGCAGTATGAAGCACTTGGTCTGACATATGACTGGGTTCAGTAAATGTAACTCCCCAGCTGTATCATCTCTTTAGGACAATTATCCTGAAACACAAACAGCAGTCGTATAGAGAGTGAATATGACACATTCTCCGTTCTCTAAATACTGTGGCCGTTGGCTTCCTTCAACCGCACAGCATCTCCATCTGCTATTGGAACTTTCTTATATGAACTAATTGTGTGGTTTCGTTTTAACTTTTTAGCCTTTTTACATGGATATGGATGGTATATACGTCTTAGGGTTGAGATATATCTCTGAGGGGTCATTAATGATTCCTGATGACTTTATGATAGATTGGGTTTTTTGTTAGTGCTACTGTTCCTTTTTCACTCATTTGGTATGCTCACCTCCACACCTCAGAATGCTGACTCCTTGGTGGTGTGCAGCCGACCCGTCTTAGGTTCATTTCACCGTCTTCCTTACAGTTGGGTCTGTGACCATGTGACTTAGGAACAGAGTTTCCTCAGCTTTATCAGACTGTTACTTCTTTGTTAATCTCTGTGGGCTAATGGCCTAGCTCCCACAAAAGCCTTCTCAGGTGGTCAGCCTCAGGCATTTGAATAACTGAGCTTCCACAGTCTTGACCAGGCCCAGCGCCCTGGTAGAATAAACACCGGAGAACACATTGTTTACAACTTGTTTGCGGAATCTGTGTCTCAGAGATAACTTTTGTGGGATGTGTGCGTGTTTCTACACTACTCTGGAACTGAAGAGTTGGTGCTGCAGATGCCTTTTGACTTAATATAGTAGATGAGCATGTTCTGAAGAATATGCAAACACCGGCCTTATGCTTCAGTCAGTGTGTGGCACAGCAGTCTTCTAATCAAGACAATCTTTACTGAGCTCTTGACTGGGTGTCCACTGGATGTGAGAGAAGACTCAAAAGTGTAGAAACAACAAAACTCCCCACTCAAGTTCCATTTTGTTTAATTTACCAGGCAAAGGGATGGTTTCCTGATAGCATTTAGGTACATGGGGTCAACAGACTTTATTTTTATTGTTTCCTTCCACTACTCTCACTGATTCTCATCTCCTTAAGCAGTGCCCACGTGTGCTTTCCTAGTATATCCTAGTATATATATATACATATATATGTATATGTTTATGTACATGTATATATAAAATTTCCTATTATATATAATTTCCTGTTATATATATATATATATATACAATTTATATATGCATATATATTTTTAATTATTCCCCCACTTTATCCTTCACTTATGATTTCTTTCTCCTCTTCTCATGGTCCCCTTTACACACACACACACATACACACACACACACATGCAAAGAGAGAGAGAGAAATCTCACATATACGTCTTATTGAGTCTGGATTATTTTGCTTAACCAAATGACTTCTGGCTTCACTATTCTTTTACAAATATCATGATTTCATATTTTATGACTAAATAAAATACCATATATATATAATATATATATATTATTATATATATATATCCACATTTATTGGCTAACTTGTTGACCTAGATCCGGGCTAGTTGCAATTCCCAACTCTTCTGAATAGTTGAGTGGTAAACATGGATGGACACGCTCTCTACCTGTGTTAGATTGCTTTGGAAATATTCACAGGGATGTTGTATCTGAGCCATCCTGTAATTCTGGTTTTAGTTTTGAAAAGTCTTCATACTGATTTCCACAGAGACTGTACCAGTTGGCATCCTCACCAGCCATGTGTGAGATTTCCTCTTTCCTCACATCTTCACCAGGTTTGATTGTCTTTTCTTTCTGGTAAGCTGGTGAGATGGAATGTCAAGATAATTTTACTTATCTGTGTCTAAGAATGTTGACAATTGTGTTTCTTTTCAGAACTGACTATTCATTTCATTGGCCCTGCTTATTGGGTGGATAACATGTTTTTCTATTTAATTTTTATACTTCTTCATATATTAGGTATCATCTAATGTCTGATAGATGATTGGCAAAGATTTTTTTCACAGAATTCTGGTTGTCTTTTTTTTATTATTTCTTTTGCTATACTGAAGCCTTATCATTCAGTAAAATACCATGTGTTAATCCTTGGGGGTGTTATTGGGGTCCTATTCAGAAAATCCTTCACTATGACTATATCTTGATGTTTTCTCTATATTTTCTCCTAGCAGTTCCAGAGTGTCAGGCCTTTCAAGAATGTCTTTGATCTGTTCTGAATTGAGGTACTGTGAGAGATAAGAATCTAGCTTCCTTCTTTGACTTGAAGATATCCAGTTTCCCCAACACTCTTAAAGAGGCTCTCTTCTCTAATGCATGTTTGTGGCACCTTTGTCAAAATTTAGGTGGTTATCATTATGTGGGTTATTTCAATGTCTTTCATTCCATTCCATTGGCATATACATACATACATATATATATTATGTATATATATTTGCTAGTACCAGTTTTGTTACTATGGCTCCATAATATAATTGGAGATCAGCTATTGTTGGTAACCACATCATTGCTCTTTCTGCTTAGGATTGACCTGGTTATTTGTGGTTCTTTGCACTTCCACATGAATTTTAGAACTTATCTCTTGTTCTGTAAAATAATGTAGTTTGGAAGTGCATTGTATATTCAGTTTGCTTTTACTACTCCAGCTGTTTTCAGTGTTAATTCAACCCATGAGCATGGGAAGACTTTCTGTCTTCTGTTGTTTTCTTCCATTTTTTTCCTTAGTGTTTTAATGATTTCAATGTAGAATTATTTCACCTCCTTGGGGAAAAAAATTCTACTTTTGGAGACAGAAACTACAGCTGTGTGACCAAGAATAGAAACATCTCTTTATATAGTTTTGACTTGACCAAGTTTCTCACTTGGTCCTTCACAGCAATCAGCCTTGGGACGGATACAAAAGTTGAGTCTCAAACAGATTAATCATCTTATTGGAGGCCACATGTAGTAAGAAACAGGATGAAAACAAAATGTCAGGTCCTTTGCCTACAAATTCAGTGTTTCCATTTGTAGAAAATCATGTGTGCCCCTCCTGTACACTCAGAAAATTAATGAGCAAAGCAAGATAAAAGAAACAATAAGGGAATTAAAATTTTCATAGAAAGGAGAAAGCTGGAGTCAGCCTTTGTACACTATGCTAGTTATGGCTCAGGGGTTCTGGAATTGGAAATGTAGTTTTGCAACACCCTTAACTATAGCGGCATTTGCCTGAAGAGTAGTCTTCCTTTGGGAAGTGAGGTAGGAAGCCTGTCACTGAATGAATACAGTTGAGGATTGATTTTCTGAGGTCATCCTTGGCTGATTGTGTAGGATGTAGAGAGTCTTGGCTCCTTTCAAGTTCTGAAAAAAAAATAGTGATTCTCTGTCAATTGTGTAGCAGGTTCTTGTCAGCAGCTTGCTATTTCATATTTTTTAACTTCAGCAGAACTGACAAGGGCCTAAGCTCCTCGGATTTGCTGCACTTTCAGTACAGCAGAGATGGTCTCACCATGTTGGCACAATCAACATCTGTGTCTCATTTCTCCATGGTCCATTTCCTGTCAAATATAGTCTCCTTTTCTTTCCTATGAAAAATAACACATGGAGAATAGTTGAGGGGGTCACTGCATTAAGGACACATTTGGGTGAGAGGGTGGTTAGCCTCTGCATTTATGTGACTTTATTACTGGAATATGACACTCCTTTTTTGGTTGAAAGGGATGTCATTGCCTGAAGTCTATGTGGGTGACTAAGGAATTAATTGTGGTTGCATGGATTCAAGAAATGATTGCCTCATATTGTTGACAGATTCATCTACTTGAGAATACAGGAAATAATGCATGTAAATTACCGCTCTGGGACAAATTCTAGCAAGTTCCAAGGAACTGACAGGTGATGTGTAAGACTGCTATTAGTCCAAGGAGAACATGAATGAGTGGAGAGAGCCTCCTGAGTCCCTCTGCACCTGGTAGCTCATGCCCAGCAATCAGGGATTTGAGGCAATGTGATATGTTCTGAGGCTATTAGGACAATTCAAAAGACATTCCTGACTCACATGAATTGCATCCCAAGGCGGTAAGAATTAGCAAGGTGGAACTGCTGGCCAGCTGGGAGACATCATGGTGAAATTGTGAAGAATGGACAGTTGCCAGAGGGCTGAGGGAGGTAGATGTCCTCATCTTCCCAGAAAGAGGAAAGAAGATGGAGTTGGGTATTTACCCACCACTGATCTGCATGTTAATCTTGACAAAGAATTGTAGAATGTTTGGTTCAAACAATGGTGCAGAAGGTTTTTTAAAGGAAAAAAAAAAAGTGCTCTAAGAGCCAGACAGAGTTTATTAAGGACAAATTATTTCTGTGTAGAAGAAGACTCAAGTAACACATCCTGCTGCCTGGCATCCCTAGTGTGAACAAAGCATTCTCAATCTCTCAGGACTCTGTAGTTGATAAGGATCAATTTGGAACTGGTGGTAGCATAATAAGATGTGTACATAAATCTTTGAGCTGTTATAGCCGTAACTTCTGACCTTGTAAACAATTAACCTTGTAAACCTAAGGGAAAAAAAACCCTACATTTTCTTACTCTGAGTTCAGGTTAATTCACTGAATGGTAGGCAGTAATGTTGGTATATCCTAACAGCTCATGTGGCGTGTGGAACCCATTCGCCTATAATTTTTTTTTCTTGATGAATTTCTTGCCTGAGATAAGAAGCTAAGACTGTTTGAATTCATTATGTAAATGGTTTAGAAGAATTTGGGTAATATGTATATTCTATATGACCATAGGCTATAGTAACATGAACTTTGAGCTCTAATATGGGAAACCAAGGCATGATTACCTCCTTCTATTGTAGAAATGAGGCAATCCTGGTTAGCGGCAGATGGTAGGTTGGCAGAGTCTGTCTTGGTTCTTGTACTATATTGATGGGAGACTATCCCAAAGGTTAGAAATAAGAAGTATGGGGCCTCAATCTTCTGTTGGCATTAAGGCCCACATGTGTTTGTTCTTGCCATAAAGGAAAGGCAGGATGCAGTCAGTTCTGTCTGTGAAGACTGTGAGGTACCTATGAGAGAGTAGGAGAGTATTCAGTAGGCTGACTAGCTGGATCTGGGGATCTATGGTCTAGAGAAGAATTCTGGCTTCAAGATACATTATGGAGTTTGCTTTGTTCTACATGTTTCAGTCAAGCGTTTCTGTCCAACTGCTTTCTATCTACCTTCCTTCTTTGTAGAAATTCCTGTTGCCTGTTATTCCCTCTAGAGTTTAATCTCCATTAAGGCCATGGACCTGTTTGACTCTAACTAGTATGCCTACAAGAAATGGCTGGTTCCATGAAATTTTGTCTATAATAAGTAAAGAATAAACATTTAAAACTATCCTAGCTATTACACAGCATTCTATTTCATCATTAATCATTGTGGTAGCTTTAAAAAAAAAAAAAAGTCAACGTTGTAAGTATCCCATGCACAGCAATCTGCAGTATCTGCAATTTAAATAAAATATGGCCTTAGGAATAGACATTGCTGTTACATTCTATAGTTCTATAAATCACTTTTTCTGGGGCATGAGTAATTAAACAGAGAGTCCATACATTTCTGAACTTGTTAACATTTTTGAAACTAAACCAGATACTAGACATGACATTCTCTTGCTGCTGTCTGGAATTTACGTGCCCCTGTCTAGGCTCGTTCGTTCTTTTCCACTATTTACTTTGGCTCCAACTCTTGGCATCTTCTTTCAAGTTGTTTGCTCTCAGTGTTTACAAAAGTAGGTTCCCACAAGCAAAGAAAGGGTGGGGAATGAGGCAGCCTGGAAGTGCTGGGTTTTGTTGTTAGAAACTCAGATTGGTGCACCGTAATTAGGGTTATTTTTGAGAGCAACAGTGAGTTCTGTGGGCAATGCCATTGGCTTCTTCCTTAGTCTGAACATGGAATGCGTGGTGCACACACTCACAGATGGGCCTCTCCTCTGTTTTAGTCTAACTTTATTTCTGAGTTCTCTCTTAAGAAAGAAAACAGTCTTAGTAAAATGCAAGGAAGATAAGAGCAATCGGAGCTCTAGGTTGCCAAAGGAAGACAAAGTCTTTGCTTGGCAGCTGATGCTCTGCCTTGTGTTGATGAACAGGGAAAAATGAGAAAAAAAAATGCTTTTTAAGAGCCTTAGTGATTTTTATGTTTTGATTAGGCTGAAGAGATGGTTTGGGACTTAATTGTTTGTACTGCTCTTGAAGAGAAACTAACTTCTGCTCCTAGCTCACAATTGCCTATATTTCCAGTTAGTGGGTGGGGTGGGGAGGATGGGGGTAGGGGTTGAGGGAGCATCATCTAACCTTTATGGGTACTTGCACCCATGTGCACATTCTCTCTCTCTCTCTCTCTCTCTCTCTCTCTCTCTCTCTCTCTCTCTCTCTCACACACACACACACACACACACTCAGATTTAAAATAAAAATTATCGATTAAATTATTTATTTACTTTATATCCCGATTGCAGCTTCCCTCCCTCCTCTCCTTCCAGTCTCTCCCACCTTCTCCCTCACCCACTCTTCTTCTTTTTGTCTCAAAAAGGGAGAGCCTCCACTGGATATCAACCAGCCTTGGCATATCAAGTTGCAGCCTACACATATCAAGCCTTCTATTGAGACTAGACAAGGCAGCTCAGTTAGAGGAAAGGGATCTAAGGGCAGGCAATGCAGTCACAGACAGCCCCTGCTCCTGCTGTCAGGGTTCACACACAAAGACCCCGCTGCATAACTATTACATATGTTCTCAGGGCCCAGGTCCATCCCATGCATACTCTCTGGTTGGCAGTTTAGTGTCTATGAGCTCCTATGGGCCCATGTTAGTGTATCCTGTAGATTTTCTCATGGTGTCCTTGACTCCTCTGGCTTGGGGGGGGAGGAGGAAAGATATTTTGATTAAGTTATAGGCTAAGAATACTTAGACTAAGTTGTAGTGACAAGTGGACTTTTATCAGTTCTGAGGCTTTTCTTCTTAGATTATCAATGCTACACTCATGTATGTTCCCACAACAACCATAAGTGATTGACCTAAGAGCATTCAAATGAGATACAGAATTCAAAACTGGTTTTTTGGTATATATGCAAATTCACATGTACGTGTGAACGTGTGTATGTGTGTGTACATGTATGTGGAAGTCCAACATTGATCCTTCGTCAATCAGTCTTGATTTTATTTATTGAGGCAGGGTGTCTCACTGAACCCATAACTGGGTTTTGGTAGTCTATCTAGACAACTTTTTAAGGAATTCCCTGTCTCTGCCTCCTGAGTGCTAGGATTACAGAAAGCCACCATGCCTGCCAACATTTACATGGGTTTTGGGATTCAAAACTCTGGTTCTCACACTTGTATGGCAAACACTTTACCAGTTGGGCTTTCTCTTCAATCCTCATTCTCCTTAGTAGCAATATTCTAGTAAGAACTCAATGAATGGATGTTGAATGAAATCAGTAAAAATTTAAACAGTCTCTTTCAATATAAATATGGTTAGCAAATAATTTAAAACACTCCAAACTCTTCCATTCTCTTTTGCTGGTTTTAACTTTGCTTATGACAGAAACGTATTACAGGGTTTTTTTTGTTTGTCTGTCTGTCTGTCTGTTTGTTTTAAAATGGGCTTTGGGTTCAAACTTCAAACCACCATTTTCTTTCTTTCTTTTTAAATTGTATTTTATTTCATGTGTATGGGTGTTTTGCCTACATTTGCACCACATGTGAGTCTGGCACCCTCTGGGTCAGAACAGGACATCTGGTCCTCTGGGACTGGAGATACCAATGCTGTGAGCTGCTATATGAGTCCTGGGAGTTGAACCTGGGTCCTCTGGAAGAGCCAATGGTCTTAACCATTAAACCATCTCCCCAGGCCCCAAATCATCACCATTGTCTACTCCCATGACCTTGGTTAAGTTACTGAGCTTTTCTAAGTGCCTGCTCCTTCCTTTCAGAAATGTTGGTTCCCTATTAATTTTGCTACAAATATAGAGAACACTTTGTGTAGTTCCATTAGTTAGTAGTAGTTGCTACTTTGACTGTAGCTTCTGTTTGTATAATCTACAGGCTACCTTCTGCCCAATTAACCTACTAAGAAGCAGCCCTGGATTGGTTTTTATCATGCCAATTTACTGCCCTATAGAGGTGTGTAAGACTTTCCTCCTTCAGTTATGGCTTTGTTGGCCCTCTGTCTTTCTGGGCCCTGAGTCACAGCTTTTGTGTCTGAAGGGCCTCCCATCCTCCTGATCCCATCAACTCCTAGAATGGTCCCCAGCCCTTCTGTTAGAAAGACCTTATCCTGCAGGACATACTGTCCTAAAATCACCCTCCCACCAGCAGCCTGACTCACAGCAGGCCCTGCATGTTCTTTATTTGTTTGTATAGCTCATTTGGTCTGTTCTTCATTCATAGTGAATGAGGCCCGGAAGCAGCGCATTCAGCAGCACAGCTGCAGCTTCCGGTCAGGACACCTAGGAAGTCGAAGACTCTGCCTGGTCTTCTGAAGGTTGATTCATGTTCTCTTTCCCTCTCTTCTTGTTTCTTTCCGTTATGCAACATCATGCAAGATTGTGGACGAGTGCCTGCAGCCAAAGGTCTGTACTAATGGCTCCTGCACCAACCTGGAAGGCTCCTACATGTGTTCCTGCCACAAGGGCTACAGCCCCACACCAGACCATAGACACTGTCAAGGTAAGCCTGCGATCACACGACCCCATTGCGTTTGAACTCCCTTCATGAGCAGAACTGAGTGGCTGGCCTTAAAAATGGACCATGCCACCTATGTTTGTTTCCATCCATCTCCTTGAAGCATGTTTGGCTCCTTATTGCAGGTAAATATGTAGTGGATTCAGAAACATCACAACTCTTGAATACTGTATGTGACATGGAGGCTTTTTATCTGCCTTTTGTCGGTTGTATGTTATATACATTTTGCCTGTCCTTGTTAACTCTCCAACCATAATTTGTAAAGGCCCCAAAATACCCCAATGTATTACCACAATTTTTTCATCTTCTCATTAGTATCTAAAAACATTTTGACAGATATCTTTTTAAAACAAACCTCTAAATTAAAATTATTTATCTGGAGGCATAGAAATACTTGATAAAGTGTCCTGGATATTTTTACTATTACCATTTACTATTAAATAAGACAATATCCATTTCTAGTTCTTAAATGGCAATTCCTTTAATTTTATAAAGGTTAACTTTTTGCACCAGGTTGTGGTGGTACAGATCTTTAATCCCAGGACTCCAGAGACAGAGGCAGGAGAATCTCTGTGAGTTCAAGGGCAGCCTGGTTTACAGAGCTAGTTCCAGGACAGCCAAGGTTACACAAAGAAACCCTGTCTCAAACAGACGAACAAAACAAAACAAAAAACAAAAATTAAAAACAAGAAAAAAACCCAACTTTGCTCAGATAATAGGCAATCATCCTGGAGAGAAGGGTTTCCTGGCAAACACTTTCAGACACATTTTTAGTAAGAGGCTTTTAGAGTCAAGCAACAGAGTGTGGCTTCTCTACAGCTCCCTTAGTCACTTTATACATTGCAGTTTAGGTCAGTGAGGGCGAGTGACTTTTGCATCTGCTCTCCTCTTCCAATCCTCAGAGGCCTATGGTGGAGGTAGGTGGTGAAGAACAATTTTACCGTGTTTTAATAATAATTCTTATAGATTACTAGCTGTCCAGCCGAACATACATGACTGGTTGGGCTAATATAGGTGAAGCAAGACAGAATTTTGAAATTAGGACAGACCAGCACAGTATCTGTGTTCATTACTTTCTGCCTTGCTGCGATAAATGCCTGGCAAATGCAGCCTGATTATTTTGACTCGGAACTTCGGAGCACGGTCCATCATGATGGGGAAGTCTTGGTGGTGGGAACTCAAAATGGCTGATCATGCTGTGTCTACAGTCAGGAGGTGGGGGATGGGAGTGGGTGAATGCTGGTAATAGACTTGCTTTCTCCTTTTTATGCAGTTTGGCAGCTAGGGTGGGTCTTTCCATCCCAATTGACCTAATCTTGCCAATCCTTCCTACATGTGCTGAGAGATTTGTCACAGAGATGGTTCTAGAGCAGGTCAAGTTGACAAGCAATATAAATCCTTACAGTAGACAAACAGAACCGTGTGGGAAACAAGCCCTGTTTTTACTTGAAATGTCCAAGTAATAAATGAAGCCATACTTTACTGCCATCCTGTCTCTTCTACGTGGCATTTCCAAGAGGACTGATGCTTGGTGGCATATCTCTGTCATGCTACACTCTTTCTCAGTTGCGCTAACTTTCTTCAAGGCTCTTTTTTCTTCTTCCAGGGTTATTTACTTTGCAGTTGGTGTTTGGCCAGTATATAGAGAAGGATTTCACTGTGACATTTTCATACACTATTGGCACATTTCACTCTTCCCTTTTGCTTCCTCTCTCTACTCGCCTTTCTCTGACTCTTCCCAGAATATTGTTCTCTAGTGCTTCATGCAATCTAGCACCCTGTCTGGTTTCTCCTGGACCCACTTTGAGATCATTCCCATCCTCCCATCTCTATATTTGTTGCCTAAATACATATTCATCTGTGCATGTCCATGTGCATATACATAGAAATAAATATATACAGAGAAAGAGAGAGAGAGAACGCAAGCTAGGTTCATAATATGAAAGAAAACATGCAATATCTGTTTAGAATTTTTTTGAGACAAGATTTCACTGTGTATCCAAACAGATGGAAGTCATGTCTTTCTTGCCCAGCCTCCCCAAATGCTGGAGTTACAGGCATGTGCCTGACTCACTGAAGGCATTTTATTCTAAATCCACAAGCACCACCACTTTCTCGGTGTCCCATTATCATCATCTGTCACATTCCTACCATGATTGATGGTTTCCTTGTTACTTTGAGAAAGAGGTTTGTCTTAGTAATCACAACTCTTCACCCTTATCATTGAAGTTATAAAGAAAGTGTATTCTTCTGTACCTGCCCGGATTTATATCTGTTTACCTCTGATTGCTTTGTTTCTGTCTTTCATATGGTGCAGTGGGCCTACAGAATCTAGTAGCTGTTACTGTATGCTTCATGTTCTGCCTTCCATTTTCAACTCTAAGCTGTTGTGTTGCCTTTATGCTTTATTTGAAGTGTTACAGTACAGTCATGCAGAGCTGTAACTTGGTTTTGGAATCATTGAACTTATACATTTCAACATACATGGTTGGTAAAGTTTCTAGTGCCTAGCCAAAGTACTATTGTTTTAGGACAATAAGCCCAGACCACATTGCCAGGATTATCATGTTCTCCTGTGGGGGAGTCTCTTTTGGAAAACTGATTGTCATCATTTATGTTAACAGATATTGATGAATGTCAACAAGGAAACCTATGCATGAACGGGCAGTGCAAAAACACCGACGGCTCCTTCCGGTGTACCTGTGGACAGGGCTATCAGCTGTCAGCAGCTAAAGACCAATGTGAAGGTAGGTGGGTGGCATCGTGAATTACTAAGACCAGGGTGAGTGACACAGCCTAGGTCATTATAGTGTCAGGAACTCGGGTAATTCTAGGTAAGTCAGGCAAGCCAATAAAACAAAATGAAGTGAGTTAAAGTAGAAAATTATGACATTGGTGGCCAGTAGCTAAACATCAGAATTAAGAAGAAAAGTTGTTGCTGTCTATGTAACTCCTTAGTACATAAAGTAACTTCCATTTAAGCATTTAAATTAATTCTGATGTTTTATGGGATTTCACAATTAGAAAGTAATTATATTTTGCCTGGCATTATGCTATAACATGTTAATAATTTCAGTGTGTATTTAGCTTCAATATGTTTTTAGCCAATTTTGGTACACTGAAATAATTTGCCCCTTATTCTCAGAGATAAAGACTATTTCATAAGCAAACCCATCCACTGACAGTGTTAGAGAAGCAAGAATATCTGATGATAAGTACAGAAGCATCTACCATTACTGTTGTAACCTTTTGAAGACAACCCTTTCTAGAACATCAAGTGTCTAAGTAATCTAGGAGTAAGCAATGGCAGGACATACACAAACACATTCATATACATGGCTAAGTTAAGCAGCTTATTCCACAATTCCTCTTACTATTTTTATCTTTATAATCCCAGAACTCATTTACCTAAAAGGAGTGGATACAAGCTCTGCACATCATACAATCAGGCTGCCTCATTCAGAGGCCTTTGCAAAGCCTCTGAGGTCCCATTCAGTGATGAGTCAGATATGGTCAGCACCACCTATGAGCCAGATTATCAGCATGGGAAAACCTAATTTGGTGACTGAATGCTCTGAAAATCAAAGATATGACTACCTCAGGGTGGGAAAAAAATGAGCCAGATTCCTGTGGGAGCTGATATGTGTGTTACATCTTATAGAAACACTGGCAGAAAATGATTAAAAAGAGAGAAATGCTTTCAAATGTTAAAAAAATTTTTTTTTCAACAAGTAATGTGACCTGGGTGCCTACCTACAGCAAGGAGTTATCTAAGGCATCATAAAACATGAGCTAAACATGACCTCTGCCCCAGGAAGTCTGTTATTCCAATGTAACAATGAGGGCAAAGTATTCAGATTCATGCAGTATATTCTGTGTCATAAGTGTGACTGTGGTACATGCCAGGTGAGTATCTGAACTCAGGATCATGTGACTGAAACCAATGATTCTCAAGTTGAGAATGTATGTTCAGCAGGAAAGAGTAGCAGTGTGGAATAGCAAATGGAGTGAGGGGGAGGGGAAGGGTATTAGGTTTGATCAGAATATCAAGGTAGAAAGTAGATGAGAATAGACAGATAGACGTATTAAGGAATGAAAACTAGTTGCTCAGAGCCCAAGAGGTAGATTAGAAATGCAAGAAAATAATGATATAGATGCTTCTACGACTTAAGAACGGCAGTTGGAAATCTTTTCTGTAATGAACTAGATAATATGAGAATATCCAGAGTGGTATTAAATAAATACTAGCAGGCTAGATTTGGCCTGTGTACTACAATTTGGGGACCTTTACTTTAGGCTATTATAAGCATGCATGCTTTCAAACCCAGTATTAAAACTGAATGTATCAAATGTGGTTTACAAATTACAGCAAACTATTTGCTACTATGTTTAAGTAGTGAAACCTATGCTTACAGGTGGTTTACATTTTTAAGTTCTTCGGAATTCCCCCTATCATAAAATGATCTTTAATTTGAGTTCAGTGTACATCACTTGATGAAAGTTCTTGCTGAATTGTAAGCCAGAAATCACTGTACCTCTTCTGAGGCAAATAATGGGTTCCTCTGTGCTCTTTTGCTCACAGATGTTGACGAATGTGAGCACCGACATCTCTGCTCTCACGGGCAGTGCAGGAACACAGAGGGCTCCTTCCAGTGTGTGTGCAACCAGGGTTATAGGGCATCTGTGCTTGGAGACCACTGTGAGGGTAAGCATCGCCTCCTGCCTCAGGACCAGAACATGCTACAATCTGAGGCAGTCTGGCACCTATGTAGGAGCTTGACTTTTGCCTTCACAATTGAGGGTTAGCTCCCTGCAAAGAGTTTCTCCCAGTGTCATATGCATGAGACAGAGAAACGAGGAGAGTACAGATCTTCTTTGTACCAGTGATGGATAGTTTAATCTGGGTGTATATATCTCATTTGTACAAAACTAAATGGTCTAAACAAACAAACACAGCTTAATTTTTCATTCCAGCTGAAGGCTTTTAAGAGCTGATTTTTTTTCTATATAAAGCACTTCTTCAAGGTACCCTACATATCTAGCATTGAGAGTTGACTGTGGCTTAGAGCTTGTATGAGGTGTTCAAGGCTGCCTGGCCAGCTTTTTTTTTTTTTTTTTGACTTAAAATTTTTTTTGGATGTTTTATTTATTTACATTTCAGATGTCATCCCATTTCTCCATTTACCCTCCCATCCCATCCCCCCTCCTCCTTTTTGCTTTTATACCATTTTAATTACATGCATGTATTACAGTAAGTTCTAGATTGAGGGTCTAGCAATACAATAGATGCAAATAGTCAAGGAACAAGCAAGACAATAAACATAAATAGTCAAAGAACAATCAAGGCTTTAAACCCAATTATGTGAACACTACCATGATCACTGTTTCTAAGGGCTTATTAGGATGACCAAAATATCTCAGCCTACTTCCCTGTCTTAGCCCAAAGTCATTTTCATGTCTGAAGCCTACTTCCTTGTTCTAGCCTAAAATATAGGCTACCTGAAATTTCCTACCTGAAATTACTTCTTTGTTTAGCTTAATGTCAGATTCCTGCCTGAAGCCTACTTCCTTGTCCTTGCCAATGTCATATTCCTGTCAAGCAGCCCATTTCCTTATCCTTGGCCCATGTCAAATTCTTGCCAAGCAGCCCCAAAGGCTCTCCACCTCTCCTCCTTTTTTATTTCATTAACAAGACTGAGCCTGTCTTAGGTCATTCTGATAAGATGCCTTCCATACCCATCATGGAATATGCATTATCCAAAGTAATGCACTTATGTCTTAGGTTGGTAAGGCTCTGTGCAAAATCTTACCCATCCTTGGCTTCCCAGCCTTTTAATTTAATAACTCTGTCTGGGGGTCCATTTTTAGGTTCAAGCCATGTACTTTGGCTGCCTGGTCAGCTTATACACAGGAGTATTTTCTTCTGACACTCTTTCTCTCTTGACACCAGTTTATCACTCAAGAACATTATGTGTATTCGGGACTTATCTAGGGAACAGTTCCCAGCTCACTTGCCTCTTAGTGCATTAGTAACTTGTCAGTTGTGAAATCAGAAACAAGCATCCAGGCTATGTCTCACACGTAGCATCAGTGTATCAGAGTGATGGTAGTGCTAGTTTTCTTGTTGCTGTAACCAAAATACCAGACAAGAAGAAACCTAAGGGTGCACGGACTTATTTAAACTATCACAACCATTTTCAAGAATGATCTCCTGGCAGGACTTTGAATGGCCAACATCCTTTTTACTTCTAGCTCAGTTAGCTGGGGAAGAGCCATTGTGGATTATAGTGTGCAGCATTTTTATTTAATTATATATTTTTTTAATTTATTCACTTTACATCCTGCTCACTGCCCCCTCCTGGTCACCAACTACCACAGTCCTTACTCTTCCCTCCTCCCCTTCTCCTCTGGTGGGTGGGGGGCATCCTGAGTTTCCCATCCTGCTGACCCTGGCACTTCAAGTCTCTACAAGGCTAGGTGTTTCTTCTACCACTGAGGCTAGATAAGGCAGCCCAGCTGGTAGAACATATTCCTTCTACAGACAACAGCTTTTGGGATAGCTGCCACTCCAGTTGTTTAGAACCCACATGAAGGTCAAGCATGTGCAGCATTTTTATAAGACAATTTGGTACAAGTATTCTCAAAGGCTGAGTACCTTGTCTCTGCTGCTACTAGGAGTATAAAACAACTCAGTCCTCCTAGGGAGCAATTTGAGCCTAATTTCAATGGCTTTAAAATGTGTGTTGTGTATGCACTGGTAAGTCATCTTTTAGGAGTTTACCTATGGTAGTATTTTTCAAGGGTTAATAAAATAGACAAAATGGACATCATCAGTATTTCTAATGAAAAAAATAGGCAAGACGTCAAGTTATGAACCAGATGATATCTGAAAATTGTATTTTATTCAATATATGGTCCAATGATTTGATATAACCACATCGAATGAAGAAGTGGCAGTTGTGTTAGAGGGAGCCCTGTGTTGTGGAGAGCCTGCTGTAAATGGTTCTCTTAGGAAGTCAGTGATCAACATGGTCCATACAAACATATGAGAGACCTAAACTGACTATTATACTCTTCTGACTTGCTTCTTGGCCAAGGCAAGAAGGTTACCAGGCTATGCCTGGATTTTAAAAAACATTTTGCATGTATGATTTTGTCTGTGTGTACGTCTGTGCACCATGTGTGCACAGAGCCTGTGGAAGCAAGAAAAGAGCATCAGATCCCTTGGGAATGGAGTTATAGACTGTTGTGAGCTGCCATATTGGTCATGAGAATTGAAGCCAGGTCCTCTGAAAGAACAGCTTGTGTTCTTATCCACTGATCCATCTCTTTAGCCCTAACTATGCATGAAATTTTGATAGTATTCACCAGAGAGTATGTTCTTCTATTCTGGCTTTTTTAAATATGTAAGTGTATCATCAAGAACACCCAAGATTTTTATTCTAAAAACATCCATTGCATGGAAAGCCAAATAAAAACCTTTAGCCAACATATTCTTTATTATTAATATATATGTTTATAAGATATAATTACATTCCACAGGAAATTTTCCTTTGGATGTGTAATGAAGCTCATTTCTCTTAAAGTCAGGATTAATTTCCCAGTGTTTGGGTTATAAATAGGACTGGAGTCCAGCCAGTTAACTCAGAGCTCCCTTTGAAACTACATTAGCACTTCAGCCTGCTAATTCCCACCTAGCCCTGTTTCCGTCCCTCACTGGTGGAATGTATTTTGCCATAATTAACTGGCTAAGAATGTTCACATACCTCTCACAGCTATGGAGGAAGAACCATTCTTCTTGTTAGACATTATATTTACATGTATAATTTTTTAAAAAATTAGTGGAGACATGATCTTCATGCAGTACTTTCCTGAAGGTGCACTGGCATCCTCTGAGATTCAGAAACCAAGTGTTTTTGTCCATCTGTGAGTAGCATGCTCAGAATTATGCGGGAGACCTCTTTGTCTCAATTCTTAGATCCTTCAGTTTACAGGAGGCTCTGCCTCTGACCTGACAGGCTCCCAGGTACTAATTTTAATCCCACACCTTTCCAATTCTACTCCCCAGCTTCCCTAATATTGCTCCCTGTAACTTCTTTGCAGAGTCTCAACATAACTTGGTACTTAATTCTCTTCCTGAGCCCCTTGTTTCTTTGTGATTAGTCTGTAAACAACAACAACACAAAACAGTGAGAAGTCATAGTTTTTCTTTTCAAGTCAGAATCATTTTTTATGTACTCATTCATCACAATCATTTAGTGTTGAATTGGGAGGAGCCTGCATTATAAGTACAGCACATCTATTATAACTGAAAATCTCTGCTCTCGTGGAATTACCTTCATCCTAGTGAGGAATCTAACAGTAGATGTGATAAATAAGTAAAAAGCATATCTTGTTAAATGTCCAGAACTATTAAAAAGTGGGAGATGTGTGGAGTTTCAAAGATGGATGGTTTTAAATAAGGGAAATTGTTTCCTCACGTCACTGACTTGTGAATATTTATGAGAAGAAATTACATTCAAAGTAATAGCAGGTGTTGAGGCCCCGAGGAACAGACATTGTGGAGATTAGGTGTTCCACATGACATGTTCAGTTTTTAATCCAAGAGTGGCTGGCTGTTCAACTATAGATATCAAATCAATTCAATTTTAGTATCTAAATTTGTGGGATGAACCCTGGCTCTGGAGCCATCAGCACAGCGACAGTGTTTAAAGCCATGAGACTGAGGTCACTCAAGGGGAAATATTCCTGGAAGAGAGAAGAGAAGAGGTTCTAGGCCTTGAGACACATACAAGTAAATAAATGGGTAGGAGGCAGCAGAGGGAAGGGAAGGAAAGTGGCTGTGGGCAAGCCACAAATAAAATAAAATAAAATAAAAAATAAAATAAAAATAAAATAAAATAAAATATAAAATGGCTTTAAGGAGGGAGATAGTTACAGATTCAGCAAAGCATGACTTCCAGGCAAAAGAAGGTCAAAATGGACCATGTTATTTACCTATGCAGAGGGGGAGGAAAGTGACCAGAGTCCACTGTCACTTTGTGCAAAATATATTTCTTAATTCCTAGGAAGACTTTTTATTCATACCTCCTCATGGGAGACAATTCCATGTTGAGCACGCTTGATGTTCAAGCTATGCTTTCCTTATCTTGGAGGGAAACAGGATCTCACTGTCGGCCCAAGTTGGCATCAAGCCCACTAAGCAACACAAGCTGTTTTCCAACTTTTCATCCCCCTGCCTCGGCTTCTGGGGTGGGCTACTGAGCATGTGCTACACATATGGATAGTGTGAACATAAATAAAAATACCCACTAAACTTGACTATATCATAACTAAGAGTTTTTAAAGCTGTATGTTACTTTACAAACAAAACAATGCTATTTTTTCTCAGATTTTGAGATCTGAATGGAAATTGGATTATTATAAATATGCTTCCTGTGCTGAAGCATATTGCTGGGTTGCACAGTGTTTCTTGTCGTCCAGGTTTATGTACTCTGCAATTGCCTCATTTTCAAGTACAGATTTCTTTTTCTTTAATTTAATGCTGATGAGCTCAACTTCATCTCACTTTGTTACCTTCTTTTCCTAAGAAGCAAAGAAAGGTTGATTTAAAATCAGCTTGCCCAATAGTTACCCATTAGAACAACTATGGATCTAACCAAATACATACGGAACAATTGAACGTCTCTTCCACTGACAGGGGATATGAGAGTTCTAAATGGCCCAGCTACTTTAGGAAGCAATTTCTAAAATCACTAATGTAAATCTACTCTAAGATTTAGGCACTGTAAATCTCAAGAATTCACCCAAAGCACATGAAAGCATGTGTTCACAGGACAACATAGCCATGCATGTTTGAGGCAGACAAATGGCCATAGTCAAAGTATTCATTAAAAGATGAAGAGCCAAAGAAACTTATAGTCATAGAATGAAATACTACTTGGCAAAGAAGAAGAGTGAGCTTTTGATATAATCAGCACCTTGGATGAGTCTCAGAAACACTGTGAACTAATAATGCCAACGACACCAAGGGATCCTGCCTGAGGGGTTGATGAGGGGTGGAAATTCCTGTACTGTAACCATAGTGATTGTTGTGGGTGTATATGCCAATGGTGTACTGTAACCATGGTGATGGTTGTAGGGTGTATATGCCAATGCTTCCATGCATTGAGAAGGACTCTAAAATAGAAGTATTTATTGCAAGTCATGCTTCAGAGCAGATGATGTGGAAAGACTTTTTCAAAAGGCAGTGACACAGTTGCATTGGAATGGCATGTCATATATGTTTTATGTCTTACAGTAGCGGTGCTTGGAGCACTGCCAGATTGGGTGAACACTCGTTAGACCTCGATCTTGATGGGATGAGATGATAAACCTCCCTGCTGTTGTCTTTGTTTTGTTTTTAATTTTAAAACTTTTTTAAAACCTTTTTTATAGAGTCTTTGTGAGTTCCACATCATACACCTCAGGCCCCTTCATCTCTTAATCCCTTCATATCTGCCCTTTGCCCTTACAACCTTCCCCTCAAATACACACACACACACACACACACACACACACACACACACACACACACAGAGAACATAGAAAACATCTTGTTGTGGAAGCTACAATATGTCACAGTGTGTCCACACATCTTCACTAGCAGATGTTCATTGCAATGAGTCATTTCATTGGTTGAGTTCCAGGCCTCTGGTTTCTATGGCACCATTTAATAATGGGTCCTCATCAGGAGTGCTCTGGGTTATTCTGTTGTTGCTCTGGAGATCCTGGAGCTTTGGATCAGCAGGACTGGCCCTTCCACACATCCCAATCTTTCATAGATGATAAAGATTTTGGGGTGGGCCAATTCAGAGCCCTGGATCTGGGCTTGGGTGGTAGCTGAGCGGGTCAACTCACTGGCTCTCCCTTAACCACACCACTAGGGTGAGCTTTCAGCACTACTCCAGTTTGGAGCCACCCAATACCCAGGTAGGCAGGAGGCAGGGTGAGCTCTTCTGTTCCCATGCCCTCCCGCAGGCTCATCCACACCCATGCCTCCAGAGCCAGTTCCACTATGCTGGCCAGACAAGGTGAAGGGTCACTGTCCTAAATGCTGCAGCCACTAAGGGGACAGGGTGGGGAGCAGGTGAGCTAGCCCAAAGGGCAAGAGCACAGGGGAGATGACCCTGCCACTCCACTTATCTGCCTTGAGATGGTGTGGGTGCAGGGGTGATGCCCTCCCCCTCTCCTCCCCACTGTGGTAGTTGGGAGAGCTGGTCTCTTCCTTCTCCTTTTCTATAGCAGCCCCTTAGTTAGTTAACTTGGTTCAAAAAGTTCAGCATCCTTATCCTTGAGCATTCCTTTCTATAGTCACTTCCTCCCTGAAATTCTCCTCTCCAGTAGCAGCTATCAGAACTACCTGCAAGAGATGCCGTAAGTGCCAAATTAGTTAGGAGACAAAGGATGTTTTGTTCCTTGGCTTTCTTGAACACTACTTTTTTAAACATTGCACAGACACGCGGAAGGGAGTCTTGTGGAGTGTGTTAGGGACGATGATCTCTGACGAGCAGTCACTGTGGCAATAAACAGTCCCTGGAAACAAATGCCTAATGGGAGTCTCTGCATCACCAAAACTTGCTCCCATCATCGCAGGCAGACAGAACTCAGTGTTGCTTGATATCAAGCACTTGCAGTTGGACATATACTTGATATATAGTTGTTAAAATCTACGCAGTCTGTTTATGAGAATCCCTAAGACTTAACTAGGATTCTGATCCAGTTTATTTCATGTGAAGGTTCCCCTGTCCACATTCTATTGCTGAGACTTCAGGTTAGTTCTTTCTGTTAGGAAGGGAAGACCTTCGCGTGTCTGTATATCTTCTCTCTAAATTCATATCACCTCTAAACTTAGCAATGTTCCTTTCTCAGGTAATTGGTTTTTGTAACGATTTTTGTGTTAAAGTTTTGGGACCTATAAGGTAGTTTAGTGTCTTATGTGTTTATTTTTTATTGCTTTACTTAGTTTTATTTTATTTTATACAATGGCACTTGAAGTTCTGGTTTTAATAACAGTTCCCCTTGATGTGGGAAGCTTGCCAAGCACTTTCAGACCGGATCTTAAGAAGCTTAAGTATGCTTAAGATACACTTAGCAACATGTGCTTTAAAAATATGTATTCTCTATTAAGAAGAACACAAGCAAGTAAATTATGTTTAATAAAAAATTGTGACTCTTCCATTCCCAGTTAATTGTATTTAATGTTTAAAACATCTATGGAGGGCTCAGGAGTCTGAAGCAGGAAGATTGTGAGTTCCAGGTCCGGCTAGGCTGCATAGTTAGACACTATCTCAAATATACCATTTCTGTGTTGATCCAAAGCTAAAATCCTGGATGGCCTTCGCACTCAGGAGGCAGAGGAAGGAAGATCAGAAATTTCAGAATGGCCTACATAACAAACCGGACTCCATCACTAAAATAACAAAGCCACAACAAAGCTAAAACTCATTTCAAAATGTTTCATTTAAAATATCCATTTAAATATCCTATTCATTTGAACCTATCCATTTGAAATCATGCACTATAAATACGTTGTGTGTTTATGTGATGTGTGGTGTGTGTGTGTGTATGTGTATGTACATATAACATTCATAATCTTCCTTATATTGCTTGCCTAGTCATAACTTGTACACTGGCTTGCAGACATCAATGAATGCTTGGAGGACAGCACTGTCTGCCAGGGAGGAGACTGCATCAATACTGCGGGGTCCTATGACTGCACATGCCCGGATGGATTCCAGCTGAATGACAATAAGGGCTGTCAAGGTACATGTCTCTTTCCCTTTTATTACATACCCAGCTGTTCAGCTCTGCAGTGCTTCCTCACAATAATCTGTGGCTCTCTTCATGCTTTATTCATATGTAACCGACACCTTTTTCTATTATGAAAGTGTGTTTCTGAGGTCTGGGTCAAGCTTGGGCACATCTTGCTTGGAACCACACTGGACTAAGCAAAGCTTGCCTGTGTCTTACGCCACACTCTCACTTTGTGGTTCTGAGGTCACCTGTGCTTTCCTGAGTCTTCCACTGCCCAGCTTTATTGGTGCTTGATGTACTATTATCGTTTTAGCTTGTTTGTGTCTATCATGAATGTATTTCATTTGCCTCAAAGATACTATTTGTCCTTTTTATGATGCCTGTTTTTGTCCAGTACCTACCATTGCTTTCTCTCTTCCAAAAGAAGTTCATTAATGATTTAGCTAAAATAAGGGAGCATAGAAATTAATATTTTCCAAAATCCTTATCAACATTTATTCTCTAAAACAGCAATATAGTTGACACAGTTGCTAATAAGAACACAGTACTTATATGTACTGTGTATATAAATACTACCCAAGTGCTAATATGTACCATCATAGTAACTTAAACTGAACATTCACTGTTGAGTAGCTCTTTCAATTCTTACAGCAACATGAAAGGTGATTTTCCTTATATCCCATTTGTATGTGAATAACTGAGACTAGACACTACTGAGCATGCTCCTCTTTAATAAGGATGGAGCTGAGATTTGAACCTACAACTGTTGTAATACAGGAAGACAGTGAGGTTAAACAGTTGTGCTACAGGAAAACATATGGACTTAGTGTTTAACTTTGGGGTAGATCCTGGGTCCAATGTTTTCAGCTGCCTCTGACTGCAGCCACACGTTTACAGTCACCTATCAGTCTTAATAAGTCCATGCATTGGAGCCAGTGCTCAATGGTAAAGCACTTGCCTAGTATGTGAGCAGCCCTGGGATCAACAGCCATCTAAAGAAAATAGGTGAATGAATGAATGAATGAATGAATAAAAAAATGAATGAACAACTAATTCATGCCTATTTTCCACTAAAAATTTTATACTTATATCTGCATTTACATATGTTAATTTCTGATGCATGAGTAAAACTTCTATGTTCCTCTGCCACCATAGAATTGTGAATATCCAAAGTACTAATAAATAAGATAATATATATGATTATTATTATTGTTGTTGACTGTGACAAATGATCTCTCCCTGATATGGTTATCTGGTATGTTCCAGATAATATGCCCTTGACAGAGAAGGTGCTTTCTCTCTGAGATATAGTACTAGAGTCATATAATACTTTATTTGTATGTCACTGGCCATGTTCCCCTATATGTCATATGTGAAAGACATGGGCCTTTCACTAAAAGGTCTTTTAGAATTCATTTCCTCATTGGTCCCCAGATTTAAATATACTGCATGTACCTCATTTGCTATTAGGTATTTCTTTGCTATCATAATGCAATAACTGAAATTGGGTTTTTAAGTTTTTCCAGTGTAGAAATTAAATGTGCTCAGACTTGATGCTGTGGAGAAGGAACATTCAAATTACACGTTTCTGTCAAAATATTTCCATTTTAGAACTTTAAACAAAATTAATCTTGATTTATATAAAAATGTCAGGAGATGAAAAGAAAAAAAAAAACTCAAAAACCTAAGAAATTTGAATCCTGGTTTTTATTATAGGCATTTTGGCTGAAAACTGATATTTTCTTTTCTAATTTCTTTTGACTAAATAAAGACAAACCCAAGTCTCAGTAAAAATGGCCCAAGAGCTCATACTGAACATTTTATCATTTCACTTCTAGAGTCAAATCTCCCAGAACTCACTCAGTCATCTGACTCATTAATTGCACCATGTTCTCTCAGTCCATAAAATTCCTGTCTGTGGTTTGAGGTCAACTTTCAAAGATGTGACTATTCCAAAAATATGGTGGTTAATGAACATCAATCATTAATAAATTGACTTTGCTCTCTGTCACAGTCCTTTTCCAGAATAAGTGAACAGGTCATCTTGAAAAACTTTTGAGTCCAAATACATGATAGGCATTTCTCTTTTACAAAATTAATTTTTAATCTGTGTGTGTGTGTGTATGTGTGTGTTTGTTCAACAATGTGGAGGTCTGAAAACAACTTGCTGACAGAACAAGAGACCATCAGTTCTCTTCTTCCACCATGTTAAGTCCCAGGGATCTAACTCAGGTCCTAGGGTTAGGTGGCAAGTGCCTTCTCACTGATACTTCTGAAGCAATGTACTTTGTAAGAACCAGTTCGATTGCTTATGTTCTCCTATTAGGCTGTTTACTCAAGCATGCAGGCTCAGCTCCCTTTGAGTGGTCTCTTCCACTCTGTTGTTGGAGGCAGCTCTGTGTTCTTTCTATTCCCTCATTCTCTAATCTCATGACTATGTCAGTCTCTGTTGAGAGGTGCAGGTTTCAGAGCTCATTTTAATGCTGAAAATAAAATGTATGGCAATGTTACTACCCAGGGGCCATTGTTGAGTAACCGTGTGATAGGCATAAACTTTTGCAGCTTCACCTAATGTTCTGAAGTCAAGATTTTTTTTTTCAGTCAGAAGTGTGCTTATGATTTTTCTTTGTCCCACAAAACTAATGGTGATGTGCAGGCAATATGGAAATTCCATGTTAATCGGCTCTTCAGGAATGTGGCAGGGTACGCAAGAGGTTCAGAACACACTGCAATTTCACGTTTTGACTTGCACATGCCAAACTGTGAATTTCTATGGCATTCTGGACCCATGAAAGAAATCCAACTTAAATATAGTCTGGCTTTCAGCTCAGAGTTACTAGCGGCATAGCTCAGAAATGAATGCTTCAAGAAGTACAATCCAAATTGAACGCATATGTTTCTCTAGCTTCAGATATTCGTGTTGTTCTCTTTTAGCAGTTTCCTGGAAAAAAGTCTGGGAATTCGTCTCTGGTTCCTGTCGTCAAACTTTTTAGACAGTTCCTTGCTAATCGATACTTTCTTTGAAAACAAAATATTTGTGTACACTGTTTACTGCACAAAGTAGCAAAGTGTTGGTAGCTTTAAATGGGTTTCATCAAGCACAGAGTAAAAGCAAAAAGAAAATCTGAGGGAGCCTTTAGGGCTTAGTGGATGAGCATGTGTATGGTATTAACGCTCAGGCTACCTGATGAAGGTGATACTAGATGCTGGGGTGGAGGAGGAGGGACAGAACTGAGGTCCAAAGGTTAGGATTCTGATTGCCAGTGTAATGGATTATCAGGAGAACCAGAAGAATCAGGCCTTATAGAGAAGGAAGAATCATACTGAAAATAAACAAGTATTAAATGAGTTTTCCTTGTCCTATATATGAAAACGATAAGAGGAAACCTTCAAGAAAACAGGACTGATTTTTTGCTAATTGTTCTTTTGTTTTACCTTGACTTTTAAAGTTAGCATACAAAGCAATGGGTTTCATCGTGGAGTTTTTGTACATACTTTATGCTTCATGGTCCACACGTTCTTCCTGGCCTTCTTGTCTCTCCTTTTGTGTTTGCCCTCCCCCAGCTGTGTCTCTTTCATGTCACATGCCTTCAATTATGCTTGCTTTTCTGCTCCTCTTCCTTTAAGATTTCCCCTCCATGGGTTTTCCCAGACTCATGCTTACAATCCCACGCGTACATGTGTATACATGCACACAAATTAAGGTCTGGGGTCCCCATATGAGAACAAACATGCTGTGTTTGTCATTCCGAATCTGGCTTGTTTCTGAACGTAATGATTTCCAGTTCCATCCATTTCCCTGCAAACACCATGATTTCATTTTTCTTTATGGCTGAATAAATTTCCATTGTATTTATATATACCGTATTTTTTTTTACCCATTCATCTATTGATGGATGTCTTGACTGGTTCCACTTCCTAGCTATTATGAACAATGTGGAAATCATATTGAAGGTATAAGTATCTCTGTAGTGTATTGACGTAAGAGTCCTTTGTGTAGATACCCAGTAGCGGTATAGCTGGATCATTTGATACTTCTGTCAACCTCCAGGTTGATTTCCATGGTGGCTGCACCAGTTTATACTTCCACTAGCAGCAAATAAAGATTCCTCTTTCTCTAAGTCCTCAAAATTATTTCTTGTCATTTGTTTTCTTGATAATCGTATGTCTGATACACATGAGATGGAACCTTAAAGCAAGTTTAATGTGTACTCTCCCTGTGAACAAAAGTGTTGAGTACTTTTCCAAATATTTGTTTCCATAATCATATTGTTGCACATTCAGGTCATTAGCCCATTTATTGACTGGAAGATTCGTTTGTTGGTTGGTTTCATGTCTAATTTTTGTAGTTCTTTATATGATCTAGGTATGAAATCCCTCTGTGAAATATAATTGAAAAGACCTTCTCCTGGTCTGTATGTGTCTCTATGCTGCAGATTGTTTCTTTAGATGGTCTGTGATTTTCTTTTCTTTGTTTCAGCAGTAGGAAAGCCATGCTATGTAGCTTATGAGACTATGGAGAGATGTTAAATTTAGGGCTAATAAAGAAAAGCAATGAATCAGTAGTTGTTACAAGTTATGCTACACAGGGATTAGCAGGACAAGCAGAGGAGCCTCCAGACGGCCTATATAAGCAGAAAGTGGTGGTGTTTTATGGAAAAGAGAAATGCTGTAGCTCAGCATGTTCTAAAAGCCACTAATAAGAAGTCAGGTCTGTACTGGGTTAAGCTATGCATATGTCCTGATTATTCAGATGTTCATAATTGCCAGGGACCCATCCTATTCATCCAGCCTGTAAAGAACATTCAGAAAACAGTTGAGTTGAAACAAACATGAACTTCTAAGGGGAAATATTGAGGACCTCTTTAGTAAAAGGCAAGTGAGAAACTTCAAGAAGATAAAAAGGGATCTGCTTGGAGAGTACCAAGACATGTGATCACTTTTATGACGTCAGTTCCCTAAAGGAACCCAAACCAATTACTGTTCCCTCAGTAGAGAGGTAATATTACTTTTGTGGTGGCTAAATTTTTATGACATTATTGATACACAGTATGAAGGGCAAGGAACTCATGGTTTGCACATCCTGACCTTCTCAAGGAGAAGACAGTGGTGAAGGACACAGATAAGTGAACCAGTTAGGAGTACACGGTATGTGAGCATGGGTCAGTGCTACTGTGAATAGGCGAGCTGCCTCTGGGTTCCTGGGTTTTCATCATTAAGGAAACTCATGGCTAACATAGTTAGAACTGCTTTGAAAGAACGTTTTGCTCTCTAGCTCCCCATTTTAACAGTAAGTAGAGTGCCTCTGCCAGTCTGGTCTGCAAAGGACAAATAGACTATAAGATGCTCACATGCTTGCCCACGCCATCAGCTGTTGCCACATCTTCATAATATAGTGACTTCTGGGCCTTTGGGTGTATGTTACACATTACACTTCACCCTCACTAATTCCATCATCACAAAGTCTGGCCTTCTTTTTTCTTTATTCTTTTTTTTTTTTTTTTTTTATTTTTTTTTCAGCATCAAAAATTTAAAGATTCAAACAGAATAAATGAAATAAACAACAAGCAAATACAAGGGTCAGATATACTATACAGAATTTATGAGCCTGGTGAAGTATAGATTGAAGTTTACTTGATATAACCAGCAGATACTTATGAGTGGCATTTAGGAGCTAAATAATATATACAAGGCATGTCTGGCCTTGCCCTGAGGAAGTCTACATCCTGGGGATGGAGAAATGAGTGTGACAGGCTCCAGTAGAGTTGCTCTGGGGTGACGGGAGAGAACAGAGAAACAAACTTCTCATTGGTGACTGTTTCTTCGATTGTTTATTAATATTACTCAAGTTCTGGTATGTCTAAAGCAGGGGCAACTCTGTGTTGAACCTTGAAGAATGGTATTTTTATAGATTGACACATGGCTGCTGTCCTGTGGGTCACCCTAAGTCCATTGCCCCTTCTGACAGTTCAACTTGTCTTGTCATCTCTTATGTAAACTGATGCTGTAATTGGGTCACAAAAGAAAACTCAACTCCTTTCAAAACCAGGTTTTCTCCTACTATATGACTGGTATTAGAGGAAAGCAAAATAGATCTCTTTTCAAATGTTTGTAACTCTCTTTTCAACTGCAGACATTAATGAATGTGCACAGCCAGGACTCTGTGGACCTCATGGGGAGTGTCTAAACACACAAGGCTCCTTCCATTGTGTCTGTGAACAGGGGTTCTCCATCTCTGCAGATGGCCGTACATGCGAAGGTAAGGGAACCCATAAGAAACCCTATAACTCTGACATGAAGAAGCTGAGAAATGGCTTTCTATAGAACAGGAAACAAGACTCTAAGACTTAAAGTACTTGTAATTCAAGGCTGAAGGCTTCTGTGTGTCAAGGTGACTTGTACTGGAAAGCATAGCTCAACCACTTCAGCATTTATAGATATAATAACCTGAGGTTGTAGGGGGGAAAATACCCACAGGTGGTTCCCATTCTGGGCTACACTAATTCCTGAAGTCTTCCAGAGCTGAGCATTCTGGTTAGACATCATGATTTGTTTCTTGTTTCAATTACCCTTTGTGAGGGTCATCTTGTTTATTCTGTGTAGAAAACAGAATATCCTGGTTGACTTCTCTGTATCATTGGGAACAGAGACTATCCAATATTTGTCTCTCATCTTCCTACCTTTAAGCCAGTGATTCTCAACTTTCCAATGTTGTACCCTTTAATACAGTTTCTCATGTTGCGGTGACCCCCAACCATAAAATTGTTTTCATTGCTACTTCATAACTTTAGTTTTGCTACTCTTATGAATTGTAATACATTTTTGGAGATAGGGTTTGTCGAAAGGGTCACAACCCACAGGCTGAGAAGCACTTCTCTTAAGGAATCCATTTCCTTACTTGCTACATTGTCTCTATTCTCCAAAGGTTTATTAGACTGTAATCTTTATTTAGATTGCACCCAGTCCTGTTTGTGGCCTCTGAATGTTTGCAGGTTACTGCACTGGCTGCTAGTTTTATGCTTTCATGACATTATAGTTTGATAAATTGTAGAATAATCCATCTGAGCCTTTTTAAAAGTAAGCTAAGATTGCCATGATCCTAAGTCCATTGTATCTTCTTTTGTTCTTCTTCTTTCTTTTTTTAGATCTAGGTTATTGAAACTCAACTACATTCTTTAAAAGTACATTGTAAATATTCTATTCCAGGCCTAAGCAATTCTTTGCTCTGAAAGAGTGCTGCAGCAGGAAGTGTCTACTCTCTTGCTGCTAGTACTGCAGTGGAACCCGGCCGAGGACCGGCGTCCAGGTTCAGCTGAAACCAATTATTATATTGGGAGGAATAAACTGATCTTATAAAACGGAGATTGTTGAAATTGTTCTCCTGCTGAGCAGACAAAACATGGAGGCCAGATTTGGCTACAAGGGGAGAAAGATAGTGCAGGGTGGAGCTGGAGCAAACAGAGTGAAGGGTTTGGAAGGAATCCCAAGTGGAGAAATGGAGGAAGGCAGCATCATGATGCGGGTGATGGGAGATTTACAAGGAACTCGGGCTTTCGGGGCTTCGTGTTTTATGTTAAGCGTATGTGTGGGGCTCTGAGGCTGTTGTGGTGCACAAATTCTTCCCTGATGGGGCAGATTCCTAGAACCCCGGAAAGATGCAGGCTTACTTGTTTTGCTTCATTCTAAATCATGGGCTGTGAAGTCCTTCTTCCCTGAGACATGGTCAGAGTTAGTGCCTCTGCTGATGGAGTCATTGTGCTCAGAAGAGGGTGGATCATCTCAGATGCTCGTCTGTGAAGCTGTCGTTCCAAACAAACGGACCCAGTGTTAACAGTGTGCATTTGCCTTTGAGATGTGCTCGTTTTACTCTCATCCTGTACCTTCCTCAACGCTGATCTCTGCAAATTAGGAGTTAGATAATTGCTCTAATCTGCTTGCAGCTCTAATTTGGTTGGTCATTTACTTGGCAAGGGCCTGACCTTAAAAATGTGTTTTTTAGAAAATATCTAATGCTTTGTAAGTCGCTGGGCTCTCTTTGACACTTGATCTATTCCTCCATATCCCCAGACTGGACATTTTTTACAAGTAATAGAAGGTAATTAAAATGACCTATCTAAAGAATATCGTGCCGATGTATGGTAGTATAGCTAATTATTCAACATGACATTTTTTTCCTTGAATAAGTTCCTTAAGGGTTTTGTTTTTAAGGACTAATCCAATACACTAAATTGGTCCAAGTTTTCTTTTGTTGGATTAAGCCTGAAACTTATGGCAATAGTGCTGTCCTCATATGACCCCTGGCTGTGGTGTAGGACAAAGCCAGCTCATGTGATCAGGGTTTGGCTATGCAGCTGGTGTGCATAGTGTTTGAATTAATGCTGAGCCATGGTTGGCACTCTTGGTTCATGTCCATTCACCAGCTTCCTTGTAGCAGCTGCAGCCATGTCACTGCTGGGAGTGACACACTTGTTTCAACCAGAGTAAAGTAACTAGGGGTAGTACAGAGAAGTTGGCTCAGTATAGCCAAAATTGTGGGGCCCTTGCCTCCTCCCCCAGATCTTGGACAGTTGTCAGTGTCTGGCTTAATGACCCAAATGACTATCAAGAGGCAAATCTTCAGTCTTAAACGATCTGAAGCAGTATGGCTAGATCTTGGGGATAAGAGGACATCTCCAGTCCTGCATCCCCCTTACCTGGGTGTGGTATCTGGGAGCAGGAACTGGAGTGCTGCTCTAATCTCCAGTGGGATAGGGAGCAGGATGAGCTGATGAATTAGTTGTTAGTCATTCACTGAAGTATTATTGGGTGCCTGTACAGTGACAGACACTGCTCTGAAGGCACTAGATAGGCAGTTCCTGCCCATATGGAGCTTGTATCGCAGGATGGGGAAATCAAGACTAAGTGGGGTGTATTTCATAGGATACATTGTTCATTTATATATAATCTCACTTTATGGATATATAAATAACCGCATGGTGTAGCATGCTATATATCATGTGATGAATACATTATAAATCTCAGAGTCAGGGTTAGGAAACCCCAGGGGAAGAGGGCCTCTGTCCTCTGTCCCTCCCTGTTGCCTCTCTCATACAGTTCCTCTTCTGCTATATTCTTTTCACTATGCAACCAGAGCTCTTGTGTTGTGTGGGAAATGATAATGAATTTCTTATTTCCCTTACATCACCATCTTAAAACCATTTTCCTCTAGCCCTTTATTTTAAAACTCCTAATTCTTTTGCTCTTTAATTTATTATTATTATTTTTTATTGTGGAATTCATAATTTGCACAAGTGGTATCTTGCCAAGGTGTTCTTTAGCCAGGGAATGCTTCATTGTCATTAGCAGAACATGTGTGCATAGGAAAGAGGCAGAGACATCGGGAGCCATCAACCTCCCCGAACCCTAGGGAGAAGTCTCTCCTGCTGCCTGACTTTGCCTCACTCTGCCTCTGGCCTCATTCCCACCATGTGTCAAGGCTCGCTGAGAATTCGTGTTGTAATCCTGTGGTGTTTGGGAATATCACATGTTGTTGGAGCCCATGTGCCCTCCAGATGACTCATATGATGGAAGGGCCACACTGGGATCCAAAGAAGCCAGCAGCATAGTAAAACACTGGTGAGAATTGCAGAATGTAGGGATCTTTTCCTTCATCAGTGTCCTCCATTGTCCAGCTCTGTTCATTGGGCCTCTTACTCATGTTCAGTAAACCCTTCATAACATTTCATTATTCATTCATTCATTCATTCATTCATTCAACAAACAATGTGTGTTTGTCTATTTATTTATTTTAATTGCTGAGAATGGAACTTAGGGCTTTCACTTGCTAGGTAAGCACTCAACCACAAACCTATATTCCTATTCCTCAAACAACATTCAGTGAGTGCCAATGTGCAAATGGCCATCCTGAGTACCCGAGGAGCTTCAGTGACCACCACTTGAAACAGAGTTCCATTGTTTTAAGACAGTAAACTAGAAGACAAGTGTAAATGATGCATGACATTGGGAAGGGATAAACCTGGAAATAAAGGAAGGAGCAGAGTTGAGTTCAGGAACCCATGAGATCTGGAGCCAGAGAGGAAGCAGGTGAGATGCTGAGGAGGGCGGCACAACTGGCTGCTCTGCTTCTATCAGTGAACATGAAAAAAAAAGTTATTTTGTGTTTGAGTAAGAAATCAGCATTCAGTGCGTCTTAATTTTAAGCTGGTCTCTGCTAAGCACAAAGCACCATCCGTAAATAGTCAAAGGTTCAAAGTGACAAGCAGAAGGCCTTTGCACTGTCGCCGGCATGAATTCTGTTCCCCACAAAGGGATAAAAAACAAGGCTATATAACTGAGTATGAGTCCCTGTGTAAAGTGTGATCTTTGGCTGAATGATCCCAGTGCCGGCTCCATGATGATAGCCAATACAACTCTCCAGGGTATTGAGAATAGGAGAGTCTGGGGACAGGGCGAGGGACACAGGGCATTCTATGGAAATAATACAACCTCAGTGGAAATCTACAACTACTCTTGGAAGCAAATTCTGCTTTCAAAACAGATGAATGTCTACAATTACTTGTTTTTTCCCTGTTGGAAAGAAAAGATGAAAGCCTTTTGTTTTACTTCTTTGTTCTATTGCTCTGCTCCCACCCCCACCAATAATGGTGCTACTGTTATTTCTGACTTCTCATAATGATACTCCAGAGTGAATATGTGATGGTCAACTTGTCTTAGTCTTCATTACAATCCTGATACTGATTGAGAATTTGAGATCTTCAAGACAGAGAGGGGATTTCTTATAGCATCTAAGTGGAACTTGGAGGTCTAGAGTTTCTCCTTAGTCCCCATTGCAAACCTATAAAGACCCTTGTTGCATACTAGTAACATGCTACTTCTTGCTCACATGTTCATCCAGAAAAGAGAATATAAACCTTCATCTCTCACAGATGGTTGGCTTCTTGAAGCATATCAATAATGGTGACAGCAATGTGAATGAAAGGGTGACTTTGGACATGTGGGTAACTTTATCATCACTAGACAGCTCTACTACAGAAAATAATGAACCAGAAGCAAGCATGCTATGTGTTTGACCTTTAGGTACATTTTCTACACACAGTGTAGAATGAAAGTACAAACCCATTGTGGACAAGCACTGGAGCACTGGTAGTTTTGTAGTACGAAGGTAGAACTTCATATCCATCACTAAAGAGCAAATTTCTGACCCCAAAATATATTACATCATCATCATCTTAAGATCAGAAACTGAAGAATCTACTAAGGGAAAACAATTTGAGTATTTTTACCTTTACTAGATGAAAAAGGGGGGAGAATTTAACAAGAGAATATTCTGTCTACCACATGTAGAAAAAAAAAAAAAGGAAAAGGCTCAGACAATATTCCAGGCAAAGGAAGGTGGTTCCGTCTGTAAGGACTACTGGTCACATTCACTCCTTCTGGGAATTCACTTCAGCAATTGTGAGTGAAAATGGATATTTAAGTCATTGGGGGGAGAGAGGGCTGAGGGAATTTTGATGGAATAAGTTAGCTTTAGGCCTAGAACCCATTTTCTCCATGTGTCGCTTGATTGTCTATCAACAGTTGCTAGAGAAACTCATGTCAGAAGCGAAAGTTTCAAGAACTTTCTCAACATCTTTAGACTCTATTATCTTTTCACAAGCCCAGATTAGGCGAATCATCTCTTGATAAAGTCCACACTTTCCTGGCAACCAGATAATAGACATGAGATTGTCAAAAAGCAGAGCCAGTGAATAGAAACAGACAACGCATACTTGGTTTTGATGTCCACACATGTGCTTGGCACATGATCAGTACCACCTGTTTTGATAATCCTTTTGGTGTCATCTACGTTGAGAGGTCTTTTTAGGCCATGAGAAGTTCTCACAAGGTGTTTTCATACTCCAGATCTAAATTGTATTGCCTCGCCTGTTGTGTTGGAAGCAGTTACTTCAGTCATTATGTCGGATTTCCTGTGCAGGTGGACGGGGAGTGGTCCCAGTCATAGAGTTCACAGTGGTTAGCTGCCATTCATGGAGTTCTCCCTGACCCAGGTGCTCTGCTAAGTGCTCCATGCCTTTGGCTCATCTGACCTTCACAACAAACCTATGGATGGGTTAGATATTGATTGGTATGCTCTGGGCTGCAACTATGAGGACATTTATTACACTAATGAGGAATACAAAGATCCCCATCTCTTCTTCCTGGGATCTTTATCAGAATACTGTATCCTCCCAGAATACTTTACAAACCACTTTTCCTGAACTTCCTTACCCTTAGTGAATGTGGATTCATGTTTCAGTGTTTTGCTTTTTCTTCTCACTTTACCACCCTATTCTATGTTTGTGTGTGTTGCTATTATCACCGCCATTGCCAGACTCACAGGACTGTTTTCAGTTTTGCCTTGTGCTGTGTATATGGAAATAGTTAGGGGATAGTTAGTATTTGGTGAATGAATGGTGGAAGTAGGGTTGTCTTTAATTCATCCTGTATTAGGAAACCTTTATAATGAGATCACTGTAAGCCAAGTGTGTCCTGCACATTTGCGAAGTCTCCCGTTTTCTGCAAAGCCTGTACTGAGTAATGGTCAGACACAGAAATGACTGGACAGTTAAGTTGTGGAATTTGAGAGAGTAACGTTGACCTCCTGCTCCCACTTAGCTGTGTGGACTGGATAATTTGTGATTAATGTGTTTGTGAGTGAAATTATCTGGAAGTTCCAGGTCTAGATCTATGGATTGATGGATTGCTATCTTCAAAGTTAAAGACATGTATAATGGAACATAGTAATTAATTTCTATATTATTTACTTTAAACCTTCACCTATGTTCCCCAAGAATTCACATCAACAACTCAGCTTTTGCATTCACCCACTAAATGCTTGACATTTCGAATTGCTTTTGTGTCTTAATTGCTAGCGAGATTCCACCCAGCACTATGCTTCTTTGCCCTGAAGCACTGGGGCTATTATTTCTGGAGGTATACTGTCTATTTTCTGTGGTTTTAAAATTGATCCTTCTTAGCTTTCTACTGGAATATAGAAAGAGAAAAATTCGAGTAGTAAAAAAAAAAAAAAAGAAAGAATTCTTTGGCCAATTTTATGGTGCCTCTGGGGCCTACGTGTCAAAAAGATGAATCTGGGGTTTGATATGCTTGGCCTATGCTGAGGGCTTTCTCCCAGTCCACACTGGCTGCTTAGCATAAGCAGTGGTGTAGGAAAACAGAAGTACAGTGTGGCTCAGAATTTAGACTACAACCTTGACGCTCTCAGAGCAGGCTAGTATAAAAGTGTAAAACTATTAAATTAATGCAGGGGAGATGTAAATGTTTACTAATAGATGAGTTAAGGCAAAGTAATACTGCATTTATAAAACTTAAGATGACATAAAAATGCACATGTAAAACCCCCTGTTCTGTCTCTTGTGGGAGCCGTGAAAGGAGATACACTCTGAAACACTGTATATTTTCTGCTGTTCTTGAGAGAACGTTCTCTGAGCAGCATGCATGTAGTTTACAGTGGGACCTAAACTCTCCATTTTCTGTGATCATCCTTTATGTGATAATAAATTTATGATTTGTTAACTTGTAGTGCCCAGAGGATAGAAAAATGGTCCTTATATTTACGACTTCTTAGGTTGTCCTTTTAGATTTTAAGATATGTTTCTTTTCTGTAGCAAACCTAATTTCTTCTCATGCACGTTTTCCCCTTTTAGTCACTTTTCTAGTTTTGTTTTTTTTTTTATAGGAT
Organism: Mastomys natalensis; assembly: GCA_021653895.1. Taxonomy (NCBI): domain Eukaryota; kingdom Metazoa; phylum Chordata; class Mammalia; order Rodentia; family Muridae; genus Mastomys; species Mastomys natalensis. The sequence continues at coordinate 1,055,854 of JAJTUV010000549.1, read as the reverse complement.
ATTATCTTAGACTTGATGGAAAGAAATAGGAAGAAAATGGAAATGTAATGTCTTATTTATCTGGAGAAACACATGCAATGTACTATATGGGTGTTTTATTGTTTTGTTTTCTGTCTTTTTGTTTTCTGTGTGTGTTTGTGTGTGTGTATGTGTAAAGAAAATCAGTTGGTATGAGAGTTCACACAACTATAATTCCAGCATTCTAGAGGCTGATACAGGAGAATTTCCACAAGTTTTCCATAAGCTAGAGGGAGATGCTGTCTCACGATAGAAAAAGCAAGAAATCTTGTGTCATTAAAAATGTCCTATTTTGTAAACTTAATTTTTTTCTTCATTGTCTCAGATACTCGATTTTGATTTTTTTATATGAAATATCAAGGTTTTGTTGGACCCAGACAGACATCTGGCCAACCTGTGCTTCCCCAGGCTGTGCCCCCTAGCTCTCCTCTCTGCAGCTCTGGTCTCCAACAGGAAGATTCTTGCCAAGCACAAAGTGTGTGTGTTCCAAGCTATTTAATAACACAAATGACCTTTCCAGATACACAGCCTGAGCTTTGCAAGCTCCCTCACTGAGGAAAACCATTAGGGTCAGACCACTTCCCCTGCTCTCTTGGTCATTCATGGAATGAGCTTGTCAGTATGGTTTGAAATGTAATCTTGATGCATGCTTTTTTTTTTTTTCTTTTTTTAAAGTGAGCCTTGCAAGACTTCATTCATGAAAATGCTCATTCCTGACCTCCTTTGGTTGAGACAGAAATAAGCTGTTAATTATCCCTCTTCCTTGTCTTTAGCTTACTGGGGATGGGAAGGAGGGACGATTTGAATGCTTAAAATTTACGACTCTTTTGGGTGTTTAAGAAAAACCCACAAGGTTAAAAACCTCATTAATTTCACATTTTACCTTTATGTAAAAGACCATTTTCCAACTATGTTTACTTTTAAATATCTGAAAGAGCGTGTGGTTTAGGGAAGGGCTCAGGTTGGAAGCCACTCTCAGGCTGAGCAGGTGACTCTCAGAGTAGATAGTGCTGCCTCAGTTTCAGCATATTCAAATTAATAACCTAGAAAACACGGGCTACCTCTTGAATGTTTACTGTATCTAACTCCCACATCTTACAGTATTACAGGTTCTGTCTATTCTGAATATATCATATATACAGTCAAATAATATATTCAGCAAGATACTGATTAAATCATTTCATAATATTTGCTCCATCATTTTCTATAAGAACAATACATAGTTGCCTGGGGACAGGGGCAACTCCTGTCGCATACACCCCATGAAGTATAGTAGGTCTTACTGAAGTACAGTTAAAGCCCCAAGACACAGTGTGTTAAATGTGTAGTCTTATTTTAGATTGTATTGTTTTAAGCAAACAAAACCAGCTAGTCTCGATTTTGCAGTTGAAAACAAAACAAAACACGTCTTGGAATGGATTCCAATGAACAAGAAGCAATGGTCAAGGTTACTGTGGTAGAGTCCCTTCATGGTCCAATATAATTTGTGCACTCCAATATTGTACTCACGGGAAATGGTGAAGTGAAATGAGCTTCTGAAACCCATTGTCTTTAACTAGGAAATGTACAATATAAAGTAGCTTTTTAAAAAGACTATATTAAAATACTGTATCTAAAAGTACAGAACTGAGGCTTGAGAGATGGTTAAGAATGCTTGCTACTACCTATTCCCAGCACCCATATCAGGCAGTTCACAGTTGTCTGTAACTCCAGCTTTAGGAAATCTGATGCCCTCTTCTGGCCTCTGTAAGTACTTGCACACATGTGTCATACACTCTCAAGGACACACATACACATGAATAAAATAAAAAATAGTTTTAAAAAGTACATAATGTAACCATACTTTTTGGCTACTTTATTGGATTTTTATACCTACTACTCTTCTCCACCCCAGTCCCTTCTAACCCCCAAACAAACACTAGGTGGGTGACAAAGAAGGTTAGAGGGGAAAGGGAGCATAGATCTCTTTAGACTACTTCCTGCTGACTAGGGGCATTGAGTTTTGGGGGGCAAGTCCAATCTTTGGAGTCAGGATATCTCCAGCCACCTACCAGCAACAGAAGCAAACAGCAATAGCAGCAGCAGCAACCAGCAATCTAGCAAAAGAGCAAAATGTAGCAGCAGGAACCAGAAGCAGCAGGGACAACAACAGCTACAACAGGCCTGCTCTCATTTATACCCTCTCAAGAGTCCCTAGAATTTCAAAAATAAACTACCTTCAGCTGGCAAAATCACGTATTTGCCAGAGCATGAGACAAATCATAGTCAGCTGCTGTGGACAATCTAAAGTAGCCCCATATCTCACACCTGGGATTAAAGCAACAAGATTCACGTAACATAACTATGTTTTTAAAGAAACCAAAATTCTCACTACACATAATTTTAAAAGGCATAGCTTAACTTTTACTGGCTCAACACACTTAGGAACTAGCCTCCAGCCCCTCTGGCAAATATCCCAATGTTTTTAAATGATCTTGGGCCTCCATTACCCTAAGTCCTATATACCTACTAATCACTCTTACTCTCTCACAGATGTTTATTTTGCCTGGTTTTCAGCTGTTGACCAATGGAATTACATAATATGTATTCATTTGTCTCTTCTTTTATTCAACATTGTTATTTGTAAACATTTATTCTGTTATGTATCAGCTTATTAATTTCCATTGCTACCTCTGTATTGTGTGGAGATGCTGTAATTACAATGCTGGTTGTCACAAGAGTTATTTCAAGCATGATCTCTGTGTTCATCATTTTTCTTGTGGATGTGACCAAATGCCTGACAAGACACAACTTAAAGGAGGAAGGGTTTATTGTGGTTTATAGTTCAAGGGGAATTGCCCATCCTGGAGGAGATGTCATCCTGGCATGAACTCAAGGCAGCTGGTCGTACTGCATCTCTGTTCATGAAGTGGAGAATGGTGAATGTTAGTGCTCAGCTTACTGTCTCCTTTTTCTTCAGTCTAGAACCTTAGTCCATGGAGCATTCCCATCTATAGTTAAGTTAGCTCTTCCCACTTTAGTTAATCTCATCTAGATAACCCCTCACTGCTATGTCCAGAGGCTTGGCTCCCCGGTGATTCTAGAACCTCTCAAGTTGACAGTTGATATTAAGGGTCCAGGTTTTGAGAATACCAGTTTGCACCTGGGTCAGCAAAGCATGCGAGTTGCAGATCCACACGTTGTCAGTGATTGGTATGCAATTCCTTCCAAAGCCTAGTTAGTCCCTCTGTTAAACAGGTGGCATATAATGTCCTTATCTGTTTCCCTAGTAAGGACTAATGTTGAACAGCTTGTGAGTCCTTACTGGCAGCTAAACGTAGTACCATGCTTGTAATCCCCACTTCCAGGAGGCAGAGGCAAGAGAATTTGTGAGTTGGAAGCCAGCATAAGCTATGAAACAAAAACTGGTTCCCAGTACTGCAGAAGAGATATATGTAGTCATGTCCCTGTTCTGCACACATGGTTTCTGTGTAATGGTCCAAGATGGCTCACAGTCACTCACCTGATCATCTTCAATTTTATTTAGGGAAAATACCCCACATTGCCATAATAAACCCAACCATCATCTTGACGAATCCTTTTCATATATCACAGTAATAAAATGAGTAATTTTTGTCCAGAATACTGGCATTGGTGCCCATAAAAAAGGATAGCTATTGATTGTCCTTCCTTTTAATGTCCTTTTGAATTTATAGAGCCATGATTGTTCCGTGTTCAAATTGAGTTTGAGAGTATATCTTTTAAGGTTTGCAGATGAACTGTCTGAAAGAGACTCATGTGTTGAAGGAATGGTCCAAAGCTAATGGTGCTGTTTTGAAAGTTCTTAAAAATGTAGGATGTTGAGTCTACCTGGAAAAAGAGGTCACTGAGGCTATGTCTTTGCTGACTCTGTTTTGCCTTGGCCCCTTCCAGTATTGCCCTTTCAGCTTTCTGAAACCATAAGATGAATAGCCTCCCCCAGCCATGCTCCTGCCACCGTGTTGCTCTCCAAGCTTATGAAGCCAAGCATGAATGCACTAGATCGGCTGAAACCTTAACTTTAAGAGAATTTTGCTGCCTTTGAGACAGTAAAGTCAGATATTTTGTTACAGTAACAAGAAAAGCTAATATAATCATCTTTTTTGTCGGTTCTTGGGAGTTCACAACTGAGGTCAACTATAGCTGGGAGCGTGTGTGTGTGTTGTGTGTGTGTGTGTGTGTGTTTATAGATTTTCTTTTAATTTCACTTGACGGATCTTTAATAGCTGAGATTGTATTTATACTCAACCTTTTATGAAATTTTTAGTCAGCTGTTTTTTAAGGGAATTGTTGACTTTAGGTAAACTTTCAAGTTTGTTGGAACAAAAGAGATCATAGTTGCCTTCTCTATCAGTTGTACAGCAATATGCTTTTGTTTTTTGTTTGAGTAATGTAAGTCTGGACAATGCCCTTGACCAGTTAATTTTCCTACAGGCACTAGTCTTTGTAGGAAAGCAGCTTTCTTCACCATTCTTTGCTTTCTGCTTACTTATTTTCTGCTTGTATGTTTACTGCTACTTCTATTTACTTCTTTTAGGTGTTTTGACCTTATTTTCCAGCTATTAGAATATATCCTTAAGCCACTGGCTTCTCAACAGTCTTCTCTAATACATGTATTTATAGATACACATTTCCTCCTAAGAATGACCTTGAAGTCTTGATATTTTGTATCTTATTGTCCAGGAAATATTCTGAAGACCATTGCCATTTTTCCCTTCTATTGGTGAACTGTTTATAAATAACTTGCTAAAGATCCAGACATTTGGGGTATTCTAGCAACTTTTGTTATCTATATCTACCTTAATATTCTAGAGAACACACCTTAATTGACTTTAATTTTTAAATTTGTTATGGCATAAGAAATCATCAACTTCAGGAAATGTTCCTTTATACGGTGCTGGGTAGTTTTTGTCAACTTGACACAGATAGGATTATCTGGGAAGAAATGCCTTCATTATATTGCCTGAAGGCATGTTTGTGGGGCATTTTCTTGAGTAACGATTGATGTGGGATGGCCAAGCCTACTTTGGGCGGTGCTACCCCTAGACAAGTGGGCCTGAATTGTATTAGAAAAGAAATACAGGCTGAGTGAGCCATGGAGAGCAAGCCAGTAAGCAGAATTCTTTCATTGCTTCTTCTTCTTCAATTCCACCAATTAAGTTGTTGCCTTGAGTTACTGCCCTGACTTCCATCAGTGAAGGACTATAGTCTATCTTTAAGACAACTGGATCTTTTCCTACCTAAGTTGCTTTTGTTCTGAGTGCTGTATCAAAGCAGTAGGACATAGACCTAGGATCAAATATGTATTAGGTAGTTGGACATATCTAGGTAGTTGCATCACAGGGCTAGTTTATAAATTGTGTTATCAAATCATCTATACATCTAATAATTTGTTGTTTGCTTATTGTATAAGTAATTGAAAGGAGATATTGTATAGTCCTTTGTTAGTATTTTGGGAATTTGTCAGCTTCTTACTTCAGTTTGCCAATTTAAAATTTGAATATCCTCAGACAACAGAATTAAATATAGAACTGTCAGATCTTCATAGTGGATTGACTTTTGGGTTCTTTTGAAGTGCTCTCTTTGTTTCTAAATGCACCGTGCCTTTGTTTCCTTTGTCTCTTATCAGGGAAGGAGTGTCATTTGGCTGTACATTCTGATATATGCTGTCACTATTTGCTGACATGGCAAGAAAAAGAAACAAGGCAGATCAGGAGTGATTTGAGTACATACTGCTAAACTAGACTTGTGGATTAAGTGTCCGTGTGGGATCTGGAGTCAGTTGCATCACAGGAGGCATAATTTTAGGGAAAGCCTAGGCTGGAGATAAATGACAGCCCTCAGATGCGGGTGGCATTTGCAGCTGTTAGAATGGATGAGGGAATGAAGATGTGGCATAGAATGAGAACAGAAGATAAACTAAGACTGAGCTCTAGAAATGTTAACATGTACACATTAAATAATTAAGACTGAGGAGTGACCCAGAGATGGAAACAAAACTTAAAAAGATGGAAAATAATGGAAACCAGTTAAGGAGAAGACCTCAAAAAAAAAAAAAAATCAGATGGTTTTCAGCTGCATCAGGTACTGCCCAGTGTGATGTGAAGATGAGCACCAAGGAAGAGCCTTTGTGTTTGAGATATTGGTGATCTTATCTTGAGTCCCTTTGGTAGAGTCTCAGAGATAGTATGCATCCGAGAGGAAATGAAAATAGAAGAAGAAACAGCTTGTGTAAAAGCATCAAATGTCATGACTGGTACAGAGCTAGGAAATGTGGTTCTCTGGGAGGGTGTGTGGTGAAAAGAGGCTCTTTGTTATTTTGCAAGATGATGAATATCTACTAGGAAATGCTGGTTCTTAAGCATCCGGTACTGGGAGGGGAGGGAGGAGTAGAGAATTCAGGGAAGGGGAGGCAGCTGGAAAAACAAGTACTTTAGAACCCAAGTATGGATTAGTTCAGAGGCCATGATGTAAAGCCGCTCTTACTCTTATCCATGGAGAATCACCAAAGAGGTGTGTGTTTTACTGATGGAATGCTGGGCACAACCAACTTGAAGAAGTAAATATTAATTTCAGCTCATGGTTTCTGAGGTGAATGGCCACTTGCCCCAGGCACCTGAGCTTCTGAACATCGTGGGGTCAGGAGCATGCGGTGGAAGAGATTTTTACCTTGTGGTAGACAGGAAACAGAGAGAAAGAAACAGGAAGTAAGCATGAGCAAAGCACTTTCAAGGACCTTTCCTTGCTTTTGACACATTTTCTCCAGGCAGGTTCATCCCCTCAAGATACTAGAACCTCCTAAATAGCACCATGGGCTGAGGTAAAGAGTTTAACACATGAGTTTTGAGGGAAGGAGGCACATCCTATTCAAACCACATTTAAGCAGAAAGTTACTTCACTGAATATTTTGAGAAGCTAAGTTATTTTGTTTTCATGAGTAATAAATCTGTTTCCTATTGAGTGGCCAACAACACTCCAAGTTAGGAGGCCATTGCAGCAAGATAGGTGTTACTTGAGATGGTGAAACCCCAGACAAGGCTGGAGCACAGAGAAGAGAGTGGAGCTATAAACAGAAAATAAAACCAAAAGGGCAGGGCATTAGATATACAGAGAGTCAAGGAAACCTTCTCCCTTTTGGGGTTAGACCAAATGTTCTCAACCTGTGGGTCACAACCTTTTGGGGATCAAATGACCCTATCACAGGGTTGCCTAAGACATGTGCATATCAGATATTTAAATTATGATTTTTAACAGTAGCAAAACTGTAGTTATGAAGTAGTAATGAAATAATTTTATGGTTGGGGTCACTACAACATGAGGAACTATATTAAAGGGTCATAATATTAGGAAGGTTGAAAATCACTGGTTAAATCATCAGGATTATATTTGTGATTTTAATATTGGTTTTCGATGTCTGTCACTATAACTGAGGAATCAGTATAGTCTGCCATAGCTGAACAATATTAGAAGCTTCTCTGGACCTGAAAACTGCTTGAAGAAATCAAGTAGGAATCTAGTTTTGGTGATTTTTAAAGAATTACTTAAGTAAGCTGCAAGGATAGCATATCTTAAGGTGGAGAAGAGTACAGGAAGGGCTCTCATTGGCCAGTCTTCTTTTCTAAAATTTCTGGGCCCTGTCATTTCTTATTACTTATCTTAGGCTGCTTCAAATAGATTTTGCCTTCATGATCCCCCACATTTTTTCTCTTTCCCTTCTCTCTCGTTCTTCTATTGGCATGGAAGTCAGACACACAAAGACGTTGGTTTTTGCTGTTTTTCTGGCTCTCCCATTTCCCAGAACTAAATTATTATCCATAACACATAAGGACCATATTCTCCAGGCCTGTGGATATTGCCAGACCTCAGTGGACCTTTTTAGAAAGGTTCTACAATATCCTATTGTATTGTCTGGATGCTCTCCAAATTCAGTTTTTAATTTCCTATTGGCTAAATTTTATTTCATTTTTTGGGCCTTGTGCTCATCTCCTGCTCGCTGCTGGCTTTCCTCTATGCTGTGAGAAAGACCTTAATCTCTTTTGGGCCAGCAGCCATGCCATTTTCAAATTCTTTTGGGCAGACATTATGCTAACATCTTTCAGTTCCATTTCTTGGCTGGGGCTTACTGTCTTCTGGTCGACCTCCACTCCTTTCAAGAAAGAGTGTGAGGTCTGCGGTTCTCCTCAGCAGAAGCTCTGTGTCTCTTTAATACAAGGCCCTTTTATGTGACTGTTTCCTAAAATCCAGGCACCAAATATTAAACCAATTGCAGGTGATCACGAAGATCTCAGATGAAAGAGTGGGTGATTCCTTCTGATGAAAAGATAGAAGAACATTCATGCTAGATAGCAGCTGTGTCTTCCTGAGGCTAGCACACCATTAGAGCCTGGTATGTGTTTTTCCAGAAGTCTCTTTGATAAACATTTTTGGAACCTACGATGTTTCTATGTTTCAGTATGATGGTGCCTCTTGTATTGGGGTCTGTTTAAGGAAAAGAGGTCCTTCTAAAACTGCAAGTCAGCAAGGGATGCCAGTGAGTGACAGGCAGCATGACTTGATTTCTGTCTTTGCAGTGAACATGTTGCATTATGCTTGTCGGTTTACAGTGTGATTCTATTCAGTACATAGGAGTAGCATTTTATAAGCATCCCTATAAAAGGCAAGCCCAGATGTTGAAGAGCCTTTAGTATGGATTTAGAAGGTGATCCTCCACAAGGACCAGTCACTCGCCATCTCTCCCACTTACTGTCTTTGTCACTTGACAGAAGTCACTTTCCTCTCCAGACCTCAGTTTTCTGGTTCTTAGGATGAGGACAATCTATATAAAACTGAAATCATCTTAAAGTCAGGATGAACAATATAATTCATGTTAAAATGTCCTCCTAGCAAGAAGGCTTCTTCTTCCCAACGTTCCAGTCACTGTGGAGATTTTGTAAACAGCTGAGTACCACAAATGGCACTCCCATTACTATCATTGTCCTTCCTACAGTCCCTCCTTGTCATCTGCCTTGATAGAGCACCCAGATGCAGGAGAGTGGCTCATTGGTGAGACTTTCCACCTAGTTGGTAGATAAGTCTCATTGGAAGTAGGGGAGAAGAAGGGAGGAGAAAAATCTACAAAATACAGATGTTAAGAGCCCAAGAAAAAGGCTTTCTTCTTCATAATTGAAGACAAAATAAAACAGAAGAATTTGTGTGAAAGAAGACCAAGCCACTTTCCTAATGAAATAGACATAAGTGCACTCTCTTGTGATGCACATAGGCTTTTCTGAATGTGACACTAGTGGGACCACTCAATTTTGCTATGACTTTCACTATCAAGGTCTTTCAAGACAGTTTTAATCTTCTTGGTCTGTATATAAGCTGCCTGACCCATTCTCTTTTAGAAAATCAGTTGAATCTTTCATTATTTTCTCCCCTGATTTCATGTCATCAAAGTGAGGGGGTGAAGAATGGGTGACCTCAGTAAGCGTTATGGAGGAAGGAAGGGACATTGGAGTTCTGTTTTACTCATAGGTTTTTGGTAAAACTTTTGGGTAATTAAGAAAATATATTCACTGTAAAACTTGCAAATGTACAAAACAGGTTAACCCTTAAGACCTTCAAAGTGTGGACTTGTTGTCCATTGACAGGTTGCAACTTCTAATACAGCCGCTGTCAGTTCTAGTCACCCTAAGCAGGGTAATGTTTATCTTTCTAATATTAAGAGGGGTTTTGGGGGCCGGGCAGTGGTGGGCACACCTTTAATCCCAGCACTTGGATGGCAGAGGCAGGCAGTTTCTGAGTTTGAGGCCAGCCTGGTCTACAGAGTGAGTTCCAGGACAGCCAGGAGTACACAGAGAAACCTTGTCTCTGAAAAAGAAAAAAAAAATAAAAAAAAGAGGGGTTTTGGTGGGTTATTTAGTGACCCAATGACCTTGGAGGTATCATTATTTCTTGACTTCATTTACATTGAAATATCAATATTTACTGCTCCTTACTGCTCCCTTTTTTCAGTAAAAAATATGAAGAGCAGAGCAATATGAGAAACTAGCAGTTCTTATATATGCCTCATACATGTGGGTTGAGGACTGAGCAATGACTAGCAGGGGTTCCAACAGATGACGAGCTTTCGGGATAGATTACTAGTGATAATTTCTGGCATGGCCCTTACTGAATCAATAAGGAAAACTGATGTAGGAATTTTGACATTAGGCAAAGAAAATATGATATTTAGAGAACTCAAAAATTAGTCCCAGGTTTCAAAGTCAACCTCGGCAAAACAAAATGATGTCACCTATCCAGATAGATGAGGGAAAAGTAGATCTGAGACCTCACAATATCAAGAAAGTGAAATATTTTATGTAGGCCACTGAAACAAAGAGCTGAGGATCTACACAGTAGAGAGCTCTTGCCTGGCCCTTCTGAGAAGGAAACCAACGCTGTCCTTCAGTTAGCCATTACCTCAGCTCACTGTTGAAAACAAGAAACTGCAGAGTTGCATTATATCGTTTTTATAAAATATTAATTGTTGAACAGCTAGTCTCCAGCAGGCACGTCACATTCCCTTTCCTATTCATTCCAATCCAAAACATTACTCATCTAAACTTGCTTGGTGAATCATTGTTACAGTAAACTGAGTCTGCAGGACACCCAGTAATTCATAGCCAGCTCGGGGCTTGTTTACCTTCAGGCTAGTTATTCAGTTCCTGTACTGAGGCTATCGTCTGCTGGAATGGCATGAAATTAATAACAAGGAAAGCAAGATGTCTAATTTTAAGACTCTGGATTGAGAATCTGTTAGATTTCATGTAGCTGAATTCACTTTTTTCCTCTCATTTTAGTAGAGAAATAAGTTGCTGGTGAGAGTGTGTTGAAGGTTCCCCAACCCTTCAAGACTAATACAGGATAGAAAAAGGAGGAGTGGCCTGATATCTGTCTGGGAGGTGCCCCCTCAGGTTGACTCCAGAGGGTCAGCATGAGTTCTGAGAAAAACTAGGGTGGGAGAGTCAATCAGCAAGGAGTTTATACCATTTTAAGGTCAGAGACACCTTCTTCAAGTTCATCCAAGGGCTGGAGTTCAAATTGAGAAGTTTTTCCTGAACTGCTGTCACACATGTAGCCAGGAGTTAGATGAAGGAAGCCTTGTGTTCTACCAGTGAGAAGATGGTGAACACTTTGATCAAGGGAGTGGCATAGATGGGTTTGAATTTTGCAAAGAGCATACCAGCAATACTGGTATTATAGTAGTATAATATGGTAGATAGTAGAGAATGAATTAGAGGGGGGACAAGACTGGAGGTAGGGAAGCCAATAGAGCCCAAGGAGTATCGAGAAAGGTAAGAGGGTGAGTGAGGGCAGCAGAGGGAGTTTCAGAGGGTAAGGGCTGGCATTAAGATTCCTGGCACTGGTGTCTGATTAGAAGTGCTGAAGCAGGGTGCATAGGAGAAACGGAGCTGATGTGAGGAGGGGCTGTGATAGCAAGTGCATGTGTTACTACCATGTCTGTTTGGTCTTAGATAAATATTTCACCAGGACTGAGCTCAAGCTTTGAGAGAGACTGGGAATCTATGGCATGGAAATGCTAACTGAAGAATTACTCAGCTTCCAGCCCCGAAAAGGCTGCAGTGCAAAGAACAACATGATTTCTTTGACAGATGCCCACCTCAGGAAGTCCAAAGTTAGTAGTGGCTTGTGTGGAGTCAGTATCAGGATAGATTTTCATCTTCCCATTACAATCTGTAAACTAGCTGTAATCCCAGCTTCCTGTGGGCGTTCAGAGTAGCCCAATCAACTTGCTGCATTAGATGCCATGTGGAGGAGTTGCTGGTTTAGATGTGAAATAATTGCACTGAGTTTTTAGTTCAAGTCAGGAAGGCAAGATAGGTGAAAAGCAGGACTGGAAAGAAGAGAAAATTCTCGCCCACATCAGGAAGAGGATTTATGTTCTGTTTAAATACAGCTGTTAGGTGTGATTAAGATGATGGCAGAAAATCAAGTAAATATAATTAAGAATAAGAAGCATACTTGGAGGAAGGATTGTGGTTGAAGATGAAGGCTTATCATTCACGCCCAAGGACTGAGGGTCTATGGGGAGCAGACAGGGGAAAGCTGGCCTGCTGCACTTCCCAGGAATTCTAAGTTCTGGCCAATGTCCACCTGTGGGCCATGGAAGGTGGACCAAGAGTAATGCCCCTGAGCATGGCAAGGGTACTCCAGGTATGTGGTTCACCAGACTTAGAGGTCAGTGTGGGATGACCAGTGGATCAGATGCAAGGGTGCCTGTTTTCAGTAGCTGCATTTCAGTGGGACAAAGGTAAGGAGATTGTATGTCATTGTGCATGCAGAGTAGTAATGTTGGTGAGCGTTGACCCATATCAGGTCCTTCTAACAGTTTATGTTCCCATGTTAGTCCTGCATGCATGCTTGTGGAATCCTCACAGGAATTGTTGGAGCACCATAGCTAGATGTTTGTTGTAACTATAACTAAAGGATTTTGTAAGAACATGTTAATTAATGCAAGAGAAGCACAAGGCCACTGACTGTGGACCCCCATGAAGATAATGCTGTCATGTAACTGGCATTTTAGATCTTGAGAAGATGAAACCCCGAAACACATTATTTGTCCCATGAGTAACTGGGGCAGCCTGGCTCATCAGATTCTTTCTTAGACTAAGTCATAGTTATTTACAGGCTTGAGTAAACCATTGTTTCTTCTGTCCTACAAATCCACAGGTGGAGCTCCTTTTAGCATTTACCATATCCCAAAAAGGTGGCACATGAACTGCACTGAGGGGGCTGGAGAGATAGCTCAGTGGTTAAGAGCACAGGTTGGTCTTTCAGAAAACCCGAGTTCAACTCCCAACACTCGCATGGTGACTCAGCAACCACATGAAACTGCAAGTTCAGGGAGCCTGATGCCCTCTTCTGGCTCTGTGGGTACTGCATCCACATGGTACACATACATACATACAGGCAAAACTCTCATATAGTGGAAGTAAATAAATCTTTTTTAAAACTGCATTGAAATTCCATGTTACCTGGCTCAGAAAGGCCATTGTCAAGAAAACAAATAGCAAATATTCCAAAGATACAGAGAGTGAAGAGTGAGGATTCCTTATATACTGCCAGTGGGGATGTAAACTCTATAGCCACTGTGGAAGTCCATTTGGAGGCTCCTCAAAGATAGACCTACTATATGACCAGACATAATGACTCTTTATATACCCAAAGAACTAAGTCAACACACAACATATTTGGACATATCCATATTCATATACTGGACGGATGGGCAATACCCATGTTTATTGCAGCACTAGTCACCATGGCCAAGTCATACAATCAGCCTGGTTGTCTGTCAACAGATAAATGGAAGAAGATATGGTATATATACACAACAGAATTTTTATTCAGCCATAGAAAGAAAGAAAGTATGTCATTTTCAGGAATAGGTGGGAGCTGGAGTTTGTCATGTTACTTAAAATAAGCCAGGCTTAGAAAGAAAAATATCAGCTAATTTCTCTCATATGCAGAACCTATATATTTCTTTAAAGAGGTAGAAGTTGAAGAGTAAGTGTTTGGGGATAGAAGGAGAGGCCCAAGAGAAGGTGATGGGAGGGCCTATATAAACAAAGAATGAGATACACATACATTGGCCTTGTTACCAAGAAACCCATTATAATGACAATATACTAGTTTTAAAAAGAGTTTTAAGAGGTGGCAGACAGCACTTTACTCTGTAGGAAAATAAAGCTGTCTTTGAAAATAAAGACTTGAGACCATTTAGGAAATAGTGACCGTGGCTAATCGTGGCAGTCAGTTCAATGTGAAAGTATTTCCTGCGGAAAAGTCAATGTTTTCTCATAGACTCCGGTATTTTAGCGACTAAACCATTTTCATCAAAACATTTGATTAACATGTAAGATGTTTTCGAAGTTCTGTCTGTGTAAACACAATCCGCTCGTTTAACCCTGCTATACGGGGTGCCTTTGCTTATCCATTCCATACCTGGTGTTTGTCAGTCTGTGCTCATTTCCTGTCTGATGTTCAATATCTTTTTTGCAGATATTGATGAGTGTGTTAACAACACTGTGTGTGACAGTCACGGCTTCTGTGACAACACAGCCGGCTCTTTCCGCTGCCTCTGTTATCAGGGCTTTCAAGCCCCACAGGATGGGCAAGGGTGTGTGGGTGAGTTTTTGGTTTTTGTTATGTCTCCCCCTCCCCCACCTCATCGTGTTTCATATGTCTTTTCCAAACGAAATGAACGCTATCAAAACTGGGCAAATTTAAGCAGGAAACTTTTCACCACAGTTTCATTTTTATCATACGATTTGAGATTGTGACAACGATGTGTCCTTTGGCCTCTGAAGTGGATAGAGACATCAGGAAGGAAGTATGTTATTTAAGGCTCTTGTTAACATGAGTGTGGATCTGTGTAGTCTACCATCCCCAGGTAATGATGCCTGCCACATGGAACAGGTTGCTTGTCTTTGATATGCGCCCCATTAAACAGTGTGTTGAAGGATGGTGCTGGCATGAGCTACCGCTTCTGGGAATGACACCAGCATGAGAATGCTTCCAGTTATACAACTGTTACAGGAGAGACAGGGCTGTCAAAGCTCGCATGTCATCCATGTCCCAGAGTCCAACACAGGCTCATAGAGGAGAGCGCATATTTCATATTCTGATCAGCTGTGATTTCTGCAAACTTGTTACAAAACACACTTTCATAGGGAAGGGAAGGGGCTAGAGAATTTCCAACTTCACAGATTATGCAGCTTTTTGTTATTCTTCTGAGTAGAGAAAAGAGCTGTGCTTGCCACAAGGCAGGTGACATTCAAGGTGAAGACAGTGACTTGCTTGCTTGCTTTTACAACTTGCCAGTCAAACATCAATTTCTTTATCATCTAGACCTGACCCAGACAGCAAAATGTCCTAGAGACTTGATTATATCACTTGTAACAGATTCTCTGGTATTAATTATGGAAATCCAGTTAATCCCTAATTACAGAAAAATATTTAGGAAGCACTAATGTAGTTTTCACAAATTTGTATAAACAACAGTTAATCAAAAACCACATGTTGCTATTTAAGAATTACAAGGAAACACAGCTGTTTAACAATACAGTTAAGATGATGCTATGGCACTGTCTTATGTGGATGTGGCCAGGCCTGGTAGCACAGGCTTATAATTACAACTATTCTGGAGGATGAAGCCATAGGATTTCCAATGTGTGAAGGCCAGCTTGAATAACAAGACCCCATTTTCCAACCTAAAATTTAACAAATAAACAAGCAGAAGGCTAAAGACATAGTTTAGTGGCAAAGGGTATACATAAAATACGAGATGATTGCCTATGTTCAATCCACAGTACCAATAAAGTCATAGTGGCATTTGCTTACATTTTGACCCACAGCCCTTGCTGTGACCCCTATTATCTTTCAATCTTCACACCTCCTCATGTGCCAGCAACATTAGGCTGCTTGTTGTTGTCACTGGTCACTCATTTACTTGGCTGTCACTTGCTCCTTCCTCTGTGGTTAATCTCCCCTGGACATAACATTAGACTACAGCAAGCAATCAGTATATGCTGTTCAATTGTTTAATATTGAAATATCAGATGTTGACTCCACAGAGCTCCAAAGCACCTGCTTTACTGTTTATTCTAATGAGACAAATAAATGTGCCTGAACCATATTGACTTTCCAATCTGGCACAAAGGACACCACCCGGACAGAAGGGATGTTGTCTGGTATTTTGATAAGCTCAACAGATATCACTTTTTGTTTGTTTTTTTAAATCATTGTTTAAGAGATGTTAATTAGAGAGATGACTCCATGGTTAAAAGCACTGGCTGCTCTTCTAGAGAACGTAGGCTCAATTCTCAGTACCCACCTAATGCTTTGCAATGATCTGTATCTCTAGTTATAGTTATAGAGTTTTGACATTCCTTTATGGCTTCTCAGGGCACCAGGCATCTACATCATGCACAGACATGCATAGAAGCAAAAGATCCATATACATGAAATAATAAAGTAATAATAAATATTTTTAAAGTGATAATAACTGAGTACTTACTATATATGCACTTCTCCTCAAAGAATACCATATAGCATTTCAGAGATGAGTCAACCTTGTGTCCAATCTCTGGTTGTGCTGTTTCCTCTACTTGGGCTCATTCCCTTCCCCCATCATTTGTTCATCATTTGGATCCAGATTCACATGATATTTTTCTAACATACTCCTCCATAGAAGAATCAGTATCCCATGTTTCTGTGGAAATCTCCCTTTAATCCCCACCGTTCTTTGAAGCTTGTAGGGTTTTCGTACTAATATCCTCGACTTGACTCTATCTTCTATGAAGAGGGGCTGGGGCTACCTGCCTCAAGATTATGCTCCCACATGGGTCCCTGAGGACCTGGGCTGTATGCATAGCTGAGATATACCCTTGGTCAAATAATGGAGTCTGGTGGGAGAGATTGCAAGAGCCATGCTAATAGTATGAGTTGGAAAGTAGAATTTTCATTTGATATTATATACCTAAAAATAATAACTGTGGACTTGGCCAATTTCTAGTCAGCCTTTCTGATGGAAATTATGACCATGTTGATAAACGTTTCCATTCCACTTTGCTTTATGGCACCAGATCTTTTTATAAGTGGAACTCAGGTTACTAGGTTTATATTTGTCTATGAACAAAGTAAAATGGAAAACCTAGGCAATGTTCTGAAACTTTAAGATCCACAAACCTTCCCCTCCCCGAAAAAAAATAAACCAAACCTAGATATACAAGTGACAGAAAGATTTCCCCCTCTTGGAAGAGTTGGAGAATTACTCACATGTTTAAACTCAGTAAAGATTCTCATGGCATGCTTCTAAAAGCTGGTGTTTATGTGTGGTAATGTAGCAGAGCTGTGAACATTTCAGAGTCAAGTTGGATGCTTTGCTGACTGAGGAGGCCACCAGTCAAACATGTTAGGAGCAGAAAGGTAAATGCTGCTCTAGGACAAAGTCAATGAATAAATAGCCTTTCTTAATGGGCTATGAATGATGGATTTGTGTTAAACAGATCTTGGGACTTTGCTTTAATTATATGGATTTAAGAATAGACAAAGGAAACATTTAGCAAGATTGTACTGTGGGCATCAACAGCCTAGGACAAGACAGTGGAATTGGTCATTAGTTATTGGACCAGTTGGTTTCACATGAATGAGTAATGTGCCCTAGCGAATATTCATTTGTACCCTGCAATCCAAATTCTCTTACTAATTTAGACTGAAATGTATTTCCAGACATGTAAGTATGTTTTTAAAACCTTAAATTTTAAATCTAAGTTTTGATTGCCAGAGTGCCCGTGCTTCTGGGTTTTCCTTGAATTAAGAGGTGTGACCAGGTGGTGGTGGTGCACACCTTTGATCCTAGCACTCAGGAGGCAGAGGCAGGTGGATTTTGAGAGTTTGAGGTCAGCCTGGTCCACAGAGTGAGTTTTAGACCAGCCAAAGCTACACAGGGAAACTCTGTCTCAAAAACCAACAACAAAAAACAAAACAAAACAAACAAACAAAACAAAAACTTCAAGTGTAGAGCTTTGGGTCATTTGTGTGTTCAATACGCTGACAATCGAGGAAGACAATGCTGGATAGTCAAAGGGCCCCCAGTGAGACTCCAGGCTTTTCCTTAAAACGACAATTGGAGTTTTGTTCCTTACGTTTTTGTCCAGACCAAATTGTGCAGCTCTGTCTGCAGGGGTCCTTCCCTGGGAAGGATGAGGTTGGGGGCTCACTAGAGAGCAACTCGTTTCCAGAAGCCACAGCTAGCCTCTGGCATGGCTGGTAAAGTAAAATGCTGTCAGGAGAGAGGCACATGCCTCACTTCATCTGTGCTCCCTTTTCCAGATGTGAACGAATGTGAACTGCTCAGTGGTGTATGTGGGGAAGCTTTCTGTGAAAACGTGGAAGGGTCCTTCCTGTGTGTGTGTGCCGATGAGACCCAGGAATACAGCCCCATGACGGGGCAGTGTCGATCCCGGGTCACCGAAGGTAGGTCCCAGTGGTACTGTGTAGGGGTTGGAGGTCCTCTTGGATGGGGCTTACCCAGGCTTAGGCTATATATTCTGGAGGTGAGATAAGACATATCTCAACATGATCCTGCCTCTGGGAGTGTCTTAGTTAGGGTTACTATTGCAGTGGTGAAATGCCATGACCAAAGCAACCTGGGGAGAAAAGGGTTTATTTCAGCTTTTATTTCCATCACTGACAGAAGTCAGAACAGGAAGAGACCTGGAGACAGGACCAATGCAAAGGCTGTGGAGGGTTACTGCTTACTTGCTTACTCCCCATAGCTTTCTTGGTCTGATTTCTTATAGAACCCAGACCACCAGCTCAGGGGTGGCCCTGCTCTCAGTGAGCTGGGCCCTTGGCCCTCATTCACTGCAGGCTTGCCTACAGTAGGCTGATCCTATGGGGTTATTTTATCAATTGAGGTTCCATCCTCACAGATGGTTTCAGCTCATGCCAAGTTGACATAAAACTATCAAGCACAAGTCACTTCCATGTCTTTATTCTTCTTGTACCTTATCAGTAAAATAAGGATACAGGTGATGACATTTTGGGTTAAATGGCCTCTAGTGTTCTTTCCAACCTAGCAACACTATGTGTAAAGGATTCGAAACGATGAGGATATTTGCTGAGAATAGCCTAAGACCTAGAAAGCTATCAGCTAGTGTTTAACATGGCTTTGTCTCACCAAGTTGCATAATCATTCTTTCTTGGATGTTGGGGAAACTTACCCTGATACTTCTCTAAATTAAAAGCAACATATGGGTCTCTCAGGGTCTACAAAGATTTCCAGTTGGAATTCTTGAGGTTTTTTCCAGAAGTTGGCCTAGAGAGTTGCCATGTTTACATTTGTTTAAAATTTGATTTAGACCATGTTGTCACTGCATGTATTGAAATGGAGAATTGACAGCCTTCCAGATAAATTAATCACTCACCACAGCCTACAACATAAAGCCCAAATCCAGGAGGAGTGCTGCAAGTTTTTTATGGCCAATGTTTTGGGCATCATCTTTCTAGTGTCTTATAAGGTCTCCATCAGAAAACTATTCTGACAACAATTTAGCTCATGCTTTTTAAATACAAGGTCCTCAGATGATTCTCTGGGTATTCAGCACCTATGCAAGGATCTTTATACCCATCACCTGGCACACCACTGTATACCTGTTAATACATTTCTGTACCATCTTTCTCTTAGGATCATCCATCATTCCATAGAATTACCAGGTATCCTAGTCTCCTAGATAAAACTCCTTCTGTGGTCCCTCCCACCTCACTCATTCTGTCCACACAAATACAGAGATAGTTTGCTTTTCATGACCCAATTATACTTTACTTTGGGCTTTTTAAAAAAAGATTCTTAATCTGTCTTTCTAAAACTAAGTTCAGATGTCATTTCTGTCAGGCAGCCTTCTCCAATAGCCTTATCACAACCTGTCGTTTGCATCGTGAGTTAGGTGTGAGTAACGTCCAGCTGTAGCACATCCGGGCAATTGCACACAGCTCGCTGACCAGACGCCCATCACACTGTCCAGCTGTAGCACATCCGAGCAATTGCACACAGCTCGCTGACCAGACGCCCATCACACTGTCCAGCTGTAGCACATCCGGGCAATTGCACACAGCTCGCTGCCCAGACGCCCCATCACACTGTCCAGCTGTAGCACATCCGGGCAATTGCACACAGCTCACTGACCAGACGCCCCATCACACTGATCCCTTTGAGTAGAGCTTCTGGTGGGATATGCCTTGGTGCCAACACTTAGGAGGCTAAGGCAGGGGGATCACAAATTTGAGGCCAGCCTCGGCTACCTAGAAGACATCCTGTATCATAGAAACAGAGCAGAGAGTGGATAGGAACTGTGTTGGTTTGATTTCTTAAGTGATTCATTCTGTGCTTTGCTTTCTAGATGCCATATTTATCTTTCACATCTAAGCGTACCTCCTTTTGGAGGTCTTACTTTTTCCACCACGTTCCTGTTGTCAGTGACTTGTGGAATTCTCTACAACCCTCTCCTGAGTCCCACTTTCAAAAACAAATTGCACCTTTCTCCTCATTCTGCAAGTTCTTGAGTGAGCATACTAGGAAAACCCTGTGTGTGCGTCTCTGTGTCTGCATTTCTTAACTTCCATATTCTGATGTGATGAAATGATGCCATAGAGCTGCCTTACCCTCAAATGTATGAAGAAATTTAAAACAAGAATGTCTGGTGTCATTTTCAAACTAAAGAAGAGGATTGAGTTTCCTGGGACATTTTCTATAAGTTCTTTCCTGAACATTGCCACTCTGCAAATCTTGATAAATAATAGATCCCTTCAGGACTATAAGCAACTGTAGCAATGACAACTCTCTGAATACTCCTCTGCCATGTTACTGTGATCAGCTGTCTCTAAAGAGTATAGAGAAGGTTGACTCTTGAAGACCTTCAGAATCGTAACTGTGTGTAAGCAGTTTGGAGGCAAAGAGCCCATGGAGACCTTCAGAATACTGTAAATACAAGGGAAAGTGAACATAAAGAACCATTTCCACATTAAACAAATGAAGTAGAAATGTTTAGATCGTTTCACCCCATCCACAGACTCTAGGATCAGATGCGTGTAGGAAAGACAAAAGAAGAAAACAGCCTTTATAAGTGAATATGCACGCCTTCATCAGATAAACCAAAAGAGTGGTCCCAAGTACAGCAGCCACTTCCAGTACAGAGCGGAGAGTCATGTTCATGCTGTCGGAGGCTGGACAGATGACCACACCAGCAAAGGTTGTCTATACCTTCTCCTCATTTATCTCAAATAAATAAAGAGATAGGAATAAATAAGAATAAAGAGAAAGGAAAAGCAGAACAAACCCAAGAAACTTGTTATGCTAAGATATCACTTCCCAAGGTGTTGGACACTCAGTGCTACAGAAGCTGAGGATGTCATTACCTTCCTCGACCCGTGATTACTCCGTGTCTCTCGTGAAACGGCTTTAGTAACACTTCTTTCAGAACAGAACCACCTGAAGCTAGGGTGTGGTTCAGTGGCAGGACACGTGCTTAGCACGCACGGGGTCCTGCAGATCCGTGCCACCAAAACCAAACGGAAAGAAACATCAGTGCAAAAATGTCAAAACCATGGTGATATTTTTGCTGTCACCATACATACTGCTAGGATGGAGATGTGCAAATTGATTTTCATACACTAATGATAGGCCAGGTAATAAATTCAAATAAGAAAAATCAAATCCAAAAATACCAGAGGGGACATAATGTTTCTTAGAAGTCGTTGGCATGTGATGTGGCAGGGGCACTTTTACTGACAGTCTGTAAGAAAGGGAGCTGCCATGCTCTTCCTTCGTAACACTTAACTTCACAGGCATTGATTTGACCTCAGAAAGTCACTCTCCAATGGAATCTGTCTGCTCCTGGCAACACAGGTCTAAAGTCAAAGGAATTAAAAAAAAAAAAAACACCTTATGTGTATGTATGCATATGTATACATATGTGTATATATACATACATATACATATGTGTATATATACATATATATGTGCACACACACACACTGATCAGAGATGTTTACTCCAATGGAAAAATGCCCCAGGAAGTTGACTGTTTGAAGGTCAGGAAGATGCGGATGTTGTATTTTTTTTCCCAGAATGACCTTTGTGGACCAGTTTTTTAAAAAGAATTTGCGTTTCCATCCAACATGGATGAAGGCTTGCCTGACTCTCCATTTCAGCTGTGTAAACACTGAACTCTCAAACAGCTTGGAAAGAAAATAAAAGCAGGATTTGGGAGCAAAAAGCCGAATAATACAATTGTATTGTTGATCATTTCTCTTATGTAATAATCTCTGTACCTCCCTCCAGTGCAAGACAAGACACAATGATAATTTTATGTCTTTGTTTCTGTGCTCTAAATGTTAAAAAAAGAACACAAAGCAATGTTTACTATATACACACATGTAAATTATATTTGCATGTATATACATATATATACTTTGTCATGCTTTGATTTAAAATGAACCCTGCTTTTTTTTATTATCAACATTGAGCTCTTCTAATAATATTACTTATTAAAAATAATCAGACATACCCTAAATTTACACATAAGGAAAATATTATTGATTTTTCTTTTAGGCACAAACTATAAAGTAAACTTCATCTATAAAACTGTTGCTTTCCTGATTTATATTTTTAATACATTGCTTAATAGCTCCCATTTTTAGGCTTACCGAATAAAGTAAGTGAATAAAACAGAAAAGTAATAAATTATTGAAAATGTTGTGAGAAACATTTGTAAATTTTCCTGTAAAGTCTTTGGAATTGATTTAATAATGATTTAAAATGGATATTCTTACTTTTCCCTAATAACTCTGCTCCTAAAGCTTGGAGCCCTTCTAAACCAAGATGCCTTCCATCAAAACAGGCACTATAGAAGTCCATCCTGCAGAAACATGTGAAGAAAGCAGTTCAGACAAGGGAGGTGGTGGGTTTACCCAGTTCTCTCTCTCTCCTCTCTCTCTCTCTCTCTCCCCTCTCTCTCTCACACACACACACACACACACACACACACACACACACATAATCTGAAACCACTTCATAACTGGCACATAGGCATCTGCATTTTATCTTCTTCTATATTCTTGGTCTTGGTTGGAGTATCACCCACTGTGCATACTAGCTTAAAGTCCAATCCCAAAATCTCTTCAAGAGAGAGTCATCAGATAAAGTTCTAGAAGGATCTTTGGTGTTCTTGGCACTCTGCCAGGAGAGTAGCATGGATTTGGAAGGTCTGTTTGAGTCTTTGCTTGTTTCATAAGAGGAAGGCAGGCAGTTGGCATCAGGCAAAATCCTGATGGCTTTTATGAACATTTGACTTTAGGAATGGCCTTAAACTGCTGAGTGTATTATTGAAGTTCATGGTCAACTTGTCTCTGACAAAAACCAGTACATAGGAAAGAACTGTGAAAATAACTCGTTAAATGTTCCCTTAGATCTTGACCTGCCAACTTCAAAAGTATTATAAGACTGTGTTGAATGCTTAGCCTCCTCCTTGCTGGTCAGTATTCTCTTTTGTGGTTTCTTTGGACCTACTATTCAGAAATGGTAGGGTTCTGATGGAAACATTGCACTGACAATGTGCAAAGTTGCCATGATAGCCTTTGATAGTTCTTATTTTGTGCAGTATAAAATGAAAACTGCAATTGATAAAATAAAACGGATCATAGTCAATCATTATATAGCACTTAGTGGAAGAAGTCGTATTACTCTCCAAGCCCTGTCACAATATTCTGATCAAGGAGATGGAGACAATTTAAATCTGATCGTGATCTTATTTATATTCTGAAAATGAGTAGACCTTGTTTTTATCATTTACAGTCTTTCATATCACCCTGTAGGTGTATTGTCATAGAGAAAAATGCAGAATCTAAACCCAGACTTTCATAGTTCTATCACTGAAACTTTGCTGCAGCTCCTAGCTTCCTTCTGAATTATGCATTATGCATCATTTAACTACGTTTTCAGTGATGAAGGTTGTTTTAGGGGCTCCAGGTTACTGCATTGATTTTCTATGTATCTTCCACTGTGCATGGTTCAGAACTGACTTGGAGCATGGTTGATCCAATGACTGCAGAAGGGTTAATTATTACATGTGGCCCTAGATCTTTCATCCCATGTTGGGGAAAGTTTCAGTGATTTAAGTAGGTGTTACAGCTCTGTAAAGAATGGCCCTGGGTTGGCAAAAAAGCAGATATGGAAACTGTGCTCACAGCCAAATTTACAAGAAAAAAAGTAATTGGTTAACGTAAAAGGAAATGGTTTTGACAGATTTACACTCTGGGATGTATTAAAAACCTAAGAAATTCAGGACTCAAGTGCATTTTTTGTCTTAAAGCAGGAGAATCTGACTCCAACAGTGGAAAAATGGTCTGGTGTCAAGGACATGTAAGGGACATATACCCTTGGTCTCTGTCTGTCATGGTTTTTACTTTACGGTCTCACCAATACTCTTTCTCTGTACTCAGATTCAGGTGTGGATCATCAACCCAGAGAAGAGAAGAAAGAGTGTTATTATAACCTCAATGATGCCAGTCTCTGTGATAATGTGCTGGCCCCCAATGTCACCAAACAAGAGTGCTGCTGTACGTCGGGTGCTGGCTGGGGAGACAACTGTGAGATCTTCCCTTGCCCGGTCCAGGGGACTGGTAAGATCTGCTCACTGGCATGTCCACACTGCCTGGTCACTTGGTGTTCATGAGCCTGGGAATGAGTATCTTTTGGTTATGTCTTTGAAGTCCAGAAATAACATTCACTGTCTTCATGACTTAAATTAGTCTGTCTTTTGGTGAACTCCACTCAAGCCAAGCTTAGCCCTCATCCCACCTCCATATGAATTCTTAAATTCTGTCTGTCATAGGACGCACTGTTACAGTCAGGCTCTGTGGATGCTGTGAAAGATAATTCAGATTTGTTCTGTTTAAAATAAGAGCTATTTTATTTGTTTGTTTATTTGTGTGTGTGTGTGTGTGTGTGTGTGTGTGTGTGTGTGAGAGAGAGAGAGAGAGAGAGAGAGAGAGAGAGAGAGATCACATGTGAAGCTGAATGTGCCTGTTTTGTCCTTGGAACCAAGTGTCCTCTCTATCATTTCGTGCCTTTTTTTTTTTTTGAGGCAGAGTTTTTCCCTGAACCTTGGACTCAAGTTTTCCCAGCTAGGCTAGAAGATAGCACCTCCTTGGAGCTGGAGATATAGACATAGGTAGAACACCTCAGTTGCTAGGTCAGTGCTGGGATCTGAGCTTCTGTCCCTCTGATTAAGGAGCACTTAACAATGAGCCATCTCTTAGCTCTCCGGATTCATCTTGTTTTGCACTGAGGACAGCATTATCGATCAGTACAACTTGTGTGTGTTTGGTTTAAGCCAAACTTTTGCTTCACGATCTCTTACTAAACCTTCAAAGCACTAACTACCACAGTAGTGCAAAAGAGCAGTCATGCTGTCAAATAAAAGATGGGTAAAGTAGGAGGTTTAAAAATATACAATACATTGCTGAACATGGTGGTGTATACACTTAATTCAAGTACCCAGGAGGCAGAGGCAGGCAGATCTCTATGAGTTTAAGGCTAGCTTGGACTGCCTAGAAAAGCATAGGCTAGCCTGTACTGCATAGGAAGACCCTGTCTCAAAAAGCAGACAAACAAACAAACAACTTCTGAAGTCACTGGATGTCTTCTCACCTAACCCATGTTTTTGAGACCATGCTGGATTTATTGCTTGAGTGTTTTAAAGTTTCTAAATCTGAGAAGATAAAGCTGGATTAAAAACCTGCACTCAGGGAAATACTGAATCTTTGTTTCCTTTTTCAACTCATTGTTTTATTTGGTTTTGTCTCTCTTAAAATCAGCTGAGTTCACAGAAATGTGCCCTAGAGGGAAAGGTTTTGTCCCCGCTGGAGAATCCTCTTACGACACCGATGGCGAGAACTACAAAGGTCAGAGTCAAATGCACACAAGTTTCCAACACGTGTCAGTCACTCTGGTGGGAGCCTGGCTTGGGTTACACAGTGGTAGAGTTCTTTTGGACCATGGAAACTGGTAACTGAGCCCTTTATTCCACCCCTGGAGGAAGGTCTTTGTGGATTCTGGACAAACCTGTGATTTGGGGTCAGAAGAGCAGAGGCTTCATGGCCTTGAGGGGTCAGTTAACCTTCTGAGTTTCCCGCTGTTCATCTCTGAAACA
Source organism: Mastomys natalensis (assembly GCA_021653895.1). Taxonomy (NCBI): domain Eukaryota; kingdom Metazoa; phylum Chordata; class Mammalia; order Rodentia; family Muridae; genus Mastomys; species Mastomys natalensis. Next base: position 1,030,064 of record JAJTUV010000549.1, on the reverse strand, counting down.
GCAATATTCTCAGAAGTGTAATGAACTATCAATGAAATATTATGTGCCTAACTGCTTACCATAAGATATTATAGTCAGGACATATTCTTTCATCCTAGACATACACTCCAAATTATATAAACCATAGGCATGTATGTATGATTATCATGTCACCCATTATGATTCGCTAGAGAGCTAAGCTTCTTGCTTTTTTAATAGCCTGTCCTATTTTTCCTACAATATCTTTTTAATGGCTGCAGATTCATCATGAAGATTGGAAAAGTGAGAAAACATCAGTAGCTGTTTTATATCTCTAGCACTGCTGTGTATTATCTGTTTGAATTCTGTTGAATATTTAGATATATAAATATTTTCTCACTAGCTGACTTTTGACAGTCCATGTTAGAGATATTATTATGACCTACTATATATAAGGTGGTTTTATTTCCATTACAGTTTAATTTTGAAAACTGGAAAGTGGCTGGAAAAAAGACTGTGAAAATGGTTTTATTATTCATCCATTTTTGGAAAGCAAGTATTTGAATGGTATAGACTAACTCAGTAGCTGGATAAGAAATTCCACTTGTGTTTTTAAAATACATCCATGACTTAGTCCAACCGGATTAGGAGACGTGGTCTGCAGTATGTGTTGAATGGTTTTCAAGCTCATAAATATCACATACTATATTTTTACAGGAATGAAGTTAAATTTCACTTCATGTTATGAACCTCAATTTTTCTATAAGGCCATCCTCTCTTATAGATAAAACCCAGTTCCCCTCCTAACTGTGCTGTGATTGATGGAAGGACAGGACTCAGACACGCACGACCACATGGTCTATGCTTGGCTCTGCCATTTTCTGCTTGTGTAAACTTGAACAATCTTTCATGGAGTTGGCAGTCTTCAAAAGGAGAACTGGGTGATATGGGCTTTGACTTCTTGAATAGGCAACCCCAGACTGTCCCAAATGCTTTACACAGATTATCTTACTCATCCTTTGGATCTGAGTTAAACTGGGGGTCTAGTTATGTCCAAAAGATCCTAGAGACATCTGTGGCAAGAGGTAATTTCTATGGGGGAAGCAGGTCTGCCAATCTCCTTTATTAGTTGCAATTCCATGAGTTTAACTCCCTCCCCAGAAAAGACTTCTTCGTGCTCCATCAAATTGTTCTTGGCAATTTTGTACATCTCAGTTAGGAAATATGGCAGCATATGTCACAGAGACATCTGGAAGGTATGCTGGAGCAGGTTCTGAGAGCCACCATGGAATCCACAGACAAGCTCATCGAGCATGAGGTGGCACTAGGACCACATGTGATCATACTTCTGTGTCTGTCAATCGGGCCTAATTATATATAATTTTATATTCTATGTCTGTAAGATTCTTTTGAACATAATATTATCCAATCCGAAACCAGATACGAGTTAGGTTCTTTATAACCAAAAAAATCAAAGCATGCCCCTATCTCTATTTCTCAATTGTCTCCTGTAGATGCTGATGAGTGCCTGCTGTTTCGGAGAGGAGATCTGCAAAAATGGTTACTGTTTGAACACTCAGCCTGGGTATGAGTGCTACTGTAAGCAAGGGACCTACTATGATCCTGTCAAATTACAGTGTTTTGGTAAGCTTTAAAAGACTATAGTAAGGTATGCTTGGAAAGTACACTGAAAAAGCAAAGTGCTATGTAGTAAAAAATGGTGTCATTTAAATCTTAATCACGTCTGAATCTAAATGATGTCTTTATTTTTTTAATTAATTAATTTATTTAATTATTTAAATCACACTGTAATTTACTTATTCACACAGGGGTTATAAACACAAAAAGGCAGGATGTGGGGAAGGGGATGACACTGGAGTGTAGGTGTTCAGGGGGAGTACAGATACCTTTCAGAACAGGGTATCGGCTGGGTGAGGTTCAGGGGACAGGTCACTGTGACTCTGCCTATGATTCACTTGTCCTTATCTAAGTTGGTACTGTCTGCCGAGGCTGCTATTTATAAGATAAATGATGTCTTTAAAAGATGCATAGGTGTTTTGTGGCTCTCTTCCTTGAGCAAGATTTGAGAAATAAAAACCTTTTGTCTTTATATTTGAATGGATATCTGGCAAAGAGTTAATATTCATTGTGGTATAAAAATCCAGGTCACCAATATGACTGCAGTGTTCTTTTGGTGTGTAAATCCTCCTGTTTCAACAGTCAGTTCATGCAAGCGGAGGACATTTTTAAGCACTTGTGCAGACTTCAACGCTTAAGGCGAAAACCATGTTCCCTAGGAGGAAAACACAGCATGAGGAGATAATCTTTAAAGTATTGAAAAGTGGCATTTTATCTTAGTTTTTCTAAGCATGTCCCATTTCTCTATATTTTCTTTCCATATTTAATAGCAGCAGCAGCAGCAGCAGCAGAACATGACTTTTCCTCAGGGACTCTGTCTTCCCAGTTACAGGGGTCTCCTCTGAATGATGATGTGTTGTTCATTCAGAAGTGGCAGCTCTTGATATCTGGGCTGAGTTTAGCATTGTGTTAACTTTGATCACTGTATAAAACACAAATGATTGCTGATTTTCTTTGGTGATTTTCTT